>CM035131.1:26014736-26609736 GCA_020205605.1 Panax ginseng | reverse complement strand
TGGATTGTTCCTTCAAAATCATTTTTTACAAGTTTACTGCTCCCTCCATTTCAAAAAAAAAAAGAAAAGAAGTATCATAGTGATAAATTTTAAAAGGGTTTTCCCTTAAAAAATTTAAATTGTTAATTTAATAATGTAGTCCATTTTAAAAGCATATCTCTTTATTTTATATACTATGTTTATTATCTTTAGCGATGGACCGGGCGACGGTTCGGTTCGTCACTATAGAACATATAAATGATGACAATTCTATGCGTCGCTAAAAACTAAAACGACGATTTTCTAATATACGTGATGGACCGGGACGGACCGAATCGAACCGTCGTCCGGTCCATCGCTAAAGGGAATAAGTAAGGTATGTAAGATCAAGGGTAGGATCAAGGAGTATGTCATTGATCCTTTCCGTTTAATAATAGAAAATTGTTAAATCCATTACACTTTTTGTTATTTCCACAACAAAAGTGTCATTGTAGATGTATAACGACGGTAAAAACTGTAGTTATAGGATCTATAACGACACTTTTGTTGTGGAAATAATATTTTATGTTATGGATTTAACAGTTCCCTTAATAATAATGACATAGTACTAAAAGTATAGTAATAAATTTGAAAAATTGTGTCAATAATACTATTTATTCATAAAAAAAATAAAGTATGTTTTTCTGTTATTTAAAAAATGACAAATTGAACTACTTCTGTTGATTAGAGAGGCTATTATATCAAATGTGGAAAAGTTGATATCTAAAGATGTTATTATGCTCGTACTGATCATAAGTCGTAACTGAAAAAAGTTACTCGGTGAAAATATTTTCAATAACTAGAACACGACTAGAAACTTCGTAATTAAAGATGTTATTACCGTTGTAATGAATATATATATATATATATATATATATATATATATATATATATATATATAGGGGGTTAATCCACAAAGAACCTAGGTTGTAGAAAGAACCAATTTTTTGCCTCATGAATTTTTATTTTTATTTTTTTTTTGCTCCAAATTTAATTTTTACAATGCTCAAAGTGGATTGCCCACAAAGAACCGATTCTTGTGGATGAAACCATATATATATATATATATATATATATATATATTATTTGCTAAGTTTGTTTAATTTATATATGAAACTAAAAATATAATGGCACAGGGACAAATTCTAGAGAATATAGCTAAATTATGACAAACGTTGAGAGAAGCTAGCTATATGAACATGAGATAAACATCAACCGAAAAGCCGAAAAGAAACTAGAGTGCAAAGACAATATTGTACTCCCTCTGTCTCTTAATATATGTTATTTAAAAGTTATGCACAATAATTAAGAAAACAATTATATAATCTTAAATACAATATTAATTATCCATAATACATTTAAATTTTTATAATTAACATTCTTATCTCATATTTTCTTTCATCTGTAACATTTTTTTATCAGTAATAATTTTGAAAAGATTGTAATTAATTCTTTTAGATTATTTAAAACGACAAATAATTAAAAAAAAGTTAAATCATATAAACGACATATATTAATTAAGGGGACGGATGGAATATTAGTGAGACCTTGGATTCTTACCATTCCCTTACCAGAAGCCATAATTCTTGCCAAATCCCATAAATCTTGTCGGGCTTTTATTTTCAAGGTTGCAGTAAACATGTACCCTTGACTTTAGGGTGTTAAACCTAGGGGTCAGCATGTTACGGTTTGAAATTCAAATCGCATTCAAAATCGTTTAGGTGCGGTTTGAAAAATTCAAAATCGCACACGAAACCGCTTGTGATTGATGCGGTGCGGTTTTAAAGTGTGCGGTGCTGTTTTAATTGATGCGGTTTCGGTTCCAAAACCAATTGAAACAACAAAAAAGTCTAAGCCTTCAATAAAATTTAACATAGAACTTACATCGAACAATTAACTTAGTGACAAAGTCGGCAATGAGAATTATATCAAGCATAGAACCAAAGTTCCTTCTACCAAACATGCCAAATATTTCACCATCAAATCATAGAATAGTGAGACACGTAAAATAGTTTTAGTTTATAATAAAGGAATGATGCTTTAAAACTAAAACATATGCTATATAAAACAATGGAGACCTTCTATTCGATAACAAGCAAGAAGGGTTATCTAGTTTTCTAAAAATTAACAGTATATACTAGAGATAGAATGAAATTCTATCCTATACATTGCAGGGAGGACTTATAGAATATAATCCTAACTATACCTAATTTGAAAAACAATCTATTAGACTATTACTATTATAGTATTGACCTTAACCAATGCATCAAGTACTCGAACCAACGAATTTTGCCCCACCCCTAATAACGCATCAAACAAATTCGAAATTCCAAAACCCAATTGCTTAATTTTTGACTCTATAACCTCTAACAATCTTCTTTCAATTGGTGAAAAAATGACAATGCAAGACTAGGGTTTTCTCTGAGGTGTTCAAGTGAAAAGTAACTTTAGAATTTACTAGAGATGATAATACATACATACACACACATGGTGCGATTTCGGTTTTATGCGTGCAATTTTGGCTAGTAACCAAACCGGAACCGTAAATTTGGTTATTCAACCCACCTAAAACCGCCACATACGCCGGAACTGTTGGTGCGGTTTTAATTGGTGTGGTTCGTACGGTTTTTGGTGTGGTTTCGGTTCCAATTTGGTTACTTGCTCAGCCCTAGTTAAACCCCATCATAAACCCAATTAGTTGATTAATTAATTATCTCTTTTTTTATTAATTACTAGTAGTATTTTAATTGAACTTAAGAATCATAGCTAGGCAGACCCCTTCTGCAAAATCTGAAAGGGCCATCCTTAAGATATTAAAATAGTACTATATATATATATATATATATATATATATATATATATATATATATATATATGAGAAATGATTCATGAAAAATGTTAGTTCTAGACACTGTTTTAATTAATTGTTATCCAGCCGTCCAAAATTAGATGGAAATGGAGTAGCGGCTACATTGACTAGATCTTATGACATAGATCTAACATTTTACTCCATTTCCATTCATATGCTAAACAACTGCAGAAATTTAGCTTCAGAGAGAATTTGCTAGTTCTGAAACACTACAAAAAAAGGCCTATCTGCGACCAATAATATCAGCGATCGCTTATCCGGTCGTTGATATTCTCTATCTCATGATCGTGATGAATTCTAGTCATTATTTAATTTCAATGACCGCGATGCGATCATTGATCGGTCATTGATATGAATTTTCCCCCAAAAAAATTGGTGTGAAACCTCGACGCGGTTTTTTTTTTTATGATTAATCTCTATCGATGGATCATAGCGATCATTTTGCACGCCCACGTCGTGCATTCGCTCGATTCAAAGAAAAAAAAGAGGAGATGAAAGAGGAGAAGGGGAGAAGAGAAGAGGGAGTCCGGTTTCGTGTGTTCGTTCGTGTGTTTATTCTTCTCCAAATCAGACTAATTTTAGAGGTAAAAAATTCTTCTTCTTTTTTTGGTTGTTTGTTTTTTGTTATTTGTTATGTTTGTTCGTTCTTCTCTAAATTAGTATGTTCGTTCGTGTGTGTTTTGTTGTTTGTTATTCTAGGAATTTTTGTTTTAAGAGTTAATTTAGAGCTGAGATTTGAATGAATGAAAATGAATTTGGGATTATTGAATTTGGGATTACAGAAATTTATAGCTTCTTATTGAAATTGGGAATATACTGAAATTGTTGTAAAGAGTTTTATGAGATTACTGAAATTTTTAGGTTAAATTATTTTTAGGGTTAATATGTGTTTAATATACTGAATATGTGTTTTAATATGTGTTGAAATTGAGAATATACTGAATATGTGTTTTAATATGTGTTGAAATTGGGAATATACTGAATTTTTTTTTAATATAACATTACTACTTAGCTAGGTTTTCAGAATTTTCTTTATATAAATTGAAACATTTATTTCATACCCTCGTGTTTCATGACCTAATATGCGAGGAAACATGGGATTTTGCCCCTGCCACAATAGAGAACAAAATATTCGTTAACACAATATACTCCATGTATAAACAATGGTTATAAGTTAGTAATGGGATGGATATGGATTTATCATATTGAATGCAAGAATCAGTGGAAAATTAGACTAATAATGAGAGATATCCTCTAATAAGTTGTTACTACCTTAAATTAAACAACTAAAAAATAAAAGCAGTACTCCAAATATGTTATTACAAACAACAAGAATCTCAAAACATTTATACTGATGGATACTAAACATTTGAATCCTGGTCGTCGATTCTATGGATGTCAAACTGCAATAGTAAGTAATTGAGAGTAAATAGTTGATAACTTCTTGGACTGTGTTCAATTTATACTGATGGATACTAAGTGCTAGTAATGATGGACTGATTACGCATACATATTTTTTCAACCTCCATAATTGTGGATAATTTTGCCTATAATTTTAAAAATAAATAAATTATGCATACATATTTAGCTCTTTTACTGATGGATTGTTATGTATACACTGGAAAACATTGATGATTGTTATGTATACACTGGAAAACATTTTAGTATATATTAGCATGTTAGTTTATGTGTGACAGCTGGGCACTTATTGATGTTAATTTTTTTTTTTGACAGTCTCATGTTTGCGGGTATTTCATGTGGTATGATCCTCCGATGCAGCCGAGAGCCATTCAAGTGATTCCTGATTTGTTGAGGAAATTGAGGGATCTTGAAAATGAAGCTCAACATAATAGGCGCAAATATAGGATTTATTGCTTAATCATATGGGTTTCCTTGATTTTGTTACTTTGAAATTTCTTTGGAACCATCTCTGTGCAAGAAGATGCTTAAATAAAAAAAAATTGTAATTAGAATTTGGGAGATGGAACGGTTAGGTTGTGTGAAGTCTTTATTTTTAATGTAATGAATTGATTGTAATGAAACAAAGATATTGCATGTTGCTTTATCCAGTATTTTATGTCCTTATTTTGATTAATTACTCAATGACCGTACGAGTTTTACTTGAATAAGGTGCATCAAGTACTATGATGGGTAGGGAATAAGGTGTTAGAGTTTATGCCCTAGAGGCCAATTATTTGATATAATTGCTTAACGTTTTGATATTATATTTGATTGAATAAATATATGATTTTATTATGGTTTTATTTACTGCGTAATATAATTGTTAACATAATAAAATTCCTTAGAATAGTGATACAAATTATATAGTTTCAAGTATGTGACTTGAACATGAGATTATATATTACCATTAGTATCGTTGTTCTTAAATGTCCCTATCGAGTATCATTGTTGATGGGACAACAATGATGCATGGAGACTAAGATGTGGATCGACCGATGACCAAATCTCATTGGTCATAAATATATGAGATATTAAGTCAATGCATAGGTACATGTTAGAGAACGATGTATGTCTTTGGATGGACCCACCATGAGAATTTACATATGGAGCATTATGCGAAGTGTCGTTAAGCAATTCTCATAGTGATAATGATGTAATGGTCCTCCGACACGAAATCGCTATATTACTACACGAGAATTTATGTACTTTGATATCATCAAATGTCACCTTTAATAGGTGGACTATAAAGGTGATTATTGGGTTCATCATTAATCGTGTGAGAAATATGAGTGATCTAGATGGAATTTAACCATCCTATATATTATGGGTGATATCCATAGGCCTTCTTGATTGAGTAGGACTATGAAATGCATGGCCATGCTCAAATAGTGATTTGTTTCATATAGTCTACTCATTGATCAAGAAAACTCAGATTAAATTATGAAGAGTATGACACATTCCATGACTCGAGTTTAATCTAGGATATTAAGGTTAAAAGGATTAAATTACATTGAAACATTGGTCACGAAAAAGTTGCATCGAATCATCGATCTTATTATTACTTGGGTAGCAATGATGCATTACTAGATGTCATTCACATTTATAATTTTATAATATGATTTTAAAATTATTGCCAACGTAATAATAACCTATAGGTCACACACATGTAACGTTATTTAAAGGGAATTAATTTAAATTTTAAGAATTTAAATATATTAATATGATTAATAGTATTTAAATCACGAATTTAAATTAAAAGGATAATTTGTATATATGTATATTAATTAAGTAAGACTTAATTAAGAGATATATATATATATATATATATATAAATTCGGATTTTATAAAATTAGGTTTTGATTTTGATTAATTCCTTTTAACTACTATATATATGATATATATAGCAGCTACTTAGGTAAGATATCATAATTGAAAAACCTAGCCGCTCTTAGAGAGAGACCTGGAGAAAAAGCAGGTTTCAAAATTCATTCTTTTTGGTGGCTAAGACTGCAAGTCCTTCTTATTGCGAGAATCGTTCGACCAGTTCGTGAGGCGTTCGATGTGGATACTGTAGGTATGATCGATTTGTATCAAGTTGGAGATTCGAGGCGAATGGTTTGATTCTCGCTTTTGTTTATATCTGGTATAATCTCTAAACCTCTGAATTAATTGATTTTCGCATGGATCCTGTTTTAGGGTTTCGAAAATTGCTTTAAAATTTTAATTTCCGCTGTGCGTTTTTGTGCCGAAGCCCAACACACTCAAAGTATAAAAATACTCACAAGAATACGCTCGATAATATAGAGAGAGAAAGAGAGAGAAAACTTCAGTTTCTGGTGTGATTTTTAATTCTAACCTAAGTACCCTATTTATAGGAAAATGCTTAAAACACCAAAGCAGATAATTTAGTAAAATAATAATATAATTAAACAAATTCAAGCCCACCTTAGACCAACTGAATTCAGCACATTTACATCATATGTGGTGTGACGCCCCCAAAATAGGTATACATCACCCATTCTGAGTTGTCAATACATGGTACAAAAATAACTACAACTTTATCATTACAACAGTAAAACTGTGAGTTTGAATACAAATATTATCTTCTAGACAATATTTATACTCAAATAAATCCTCATCACATATACTCATATATCCCACATTCATCGTAAAAATATCATCATTATTATATTATTAAAATATAATAATATATTTAAATGAATTATTTTATCAGAAAAAGATAAAATTTTAATTTTCAACAATTGTCACATTAAAAATTTTCTCCATCTATATCCACATAAAATCAATATTTTCCTCATCATATGAATCAATAATTAATTATTCACAAATAATATTACAGAATCACAATATTGACAACCAAGCAGTTCCCAAGAAAGAGGGGCTTTTCAATAAGAATTTCTCCTTCTGGCGCGCAATTAGGTGACCAAACCTCTCCTTATGTAACTTTCTAGACATTGCCAATAATGTTATCTAATAATATTATTCAGATAATATGAATTATTGTCATGATAATAAAAAATACGTGTAATGACAATTATTGAAACAACAATAATATAAAATATCAACGCAAAGAATTATTAAATCAATAAAATAAAATCTTTGATAATAATTCTGTAACCATTATTGAGTAGTGCCTTCTTACGTAAAAATCAATAATTGGTGCAATACCGCAGTCTTCGTGTGTGTTAACCAATCGAGTATTTTAATAAAGATAACGATAAATAACTACGCCAGTTATTTTTAAACAACTTATATTTGTCGTTTTCTTCATCCAATCGCTTTCACATGGGGCCCATAAAAGACTCATACCATTCAATTTAATATTTTCCGACAATGAAGAATATTCCACGACTAAACGAATATTCCCCGACAACAATGAATATTTTATAAGCACTTGCTTATTTTGAAATATTTGCATATTTTACCCATAACTATCCACATTAATCAAATCAACCCTTACTATTTCAAAATAATAAATAGAGAAAATTAAATTTCATTAATAATAAGTTGGGGTCTTACATGTGGGATTGCAAAAAATGTTTTTCTTAAATAAAACAATTAAAACTTCCAAAAATCAATTATTCCGGAACTTCGGAGCTTCAATAATTCATAATAAATAGCCTTTTATCAGAAAAATTTGAATCTTATGTTCTTTCCATAGGAAATTCCATTCTCTACAACTTTGTAAGTTTAAGTTTTTTTCTAAATTCCAAGCAAAAGTTGACCGAAATCCACAAACGGGCGATTTTATGGGCTATAATCCAATTTCAGTCACAAAGTGGGGCCCACAAACATGTTTAACATATTTTAAATATTTTTTTTGTAACAAAAATACTCTTCCTCCTCATATTCATATATCCCACATTCATTGTAAAAATATCACCATTATTATATTATTAAAATATAATAATATATTTAAATGAATTATTTTATCAGAAAAAAATATCAATTTTTAACAATTGTCACATTGAAAATTTTCTCCATCTATATCCACATAAAATGAATATTTCCCTTATCATATAAATAAATAAATAATTATTCACAAATAATATTATAGAATCACAATACTGGAAACCAGGCTGTTCCCAGGAAAGAGGGGGCTTTCCAATAAGGATTTCTCCTTACTGGCGCGCAATTAGATGACCAAACCTCTCCTTAGACAAAACTTTCTAGACATTGCCAATAATGTTATCTAATAATATTATTCAAATAATATGAATTATTGATCTGATAATAAAAATACTGTGCAGTGACAATTATTAAAACAACAATAATATAAAATATCAACGTAGCGATTATTGAATCAATAAAATATAATATTGAATAAAGAATTACCGTAATAATTATTGAAAAGTGCCTTCACGTAAGAATCAATAATTGGTGCAATACAAAGGCCATCATTCTTGTGTTTTAAACCATTGGGTATTCCAACAATATTAATTGATGTAATAACTACGCCAAGTTATTTATAAACAACTTATATTTGTCGTTTTCTTCATCCAATCGCTTTCCGTTATGGGGCCCACACAAGGTTCAAGGCCGTCGCATTTAATATTCCCCGACAGTAAGAATATTCCACAACCAAACGAATATTCCCCGACAACAATGAATATTTTATAACCACTTGCTTATTTAAGATATTTACGCATTTGTACCTATAACTAACCACATTAATCAAATCAACCCTTACTATTTCAAAATAATAAATAGAAGAAATTAAATTTTATTTATAATAAGTTGGGGTCTTACATATACCAATCCAATATCATCAATGGCTTGTTTGTGCAATCAATTTTTGGTAAGTATTCATCAATGGCTTTCATGTCTGCTACAAATATATTTTTATCTATCTCTTCTGAATCTTTTGCTAGTTTAGAATGTAGAAATGAATCGAAGTATGTCAATGATGGTGAAAGTATAACAGAGGTAATGGTTCCTTATGTTGGTCAATTATTTTCTAAATTAGAATAATTAGCTGAAATTTTTTATAGATCCTATGCCCAAAAAAGTGAATTTGAGATTAGGATTTCTACGAGTCGTAAACATGCTCACAGTAATGATTTGACGTCAATGTTATATGTATGTAAAAAAGCTGGTAGACCAACTGTTGTAAAGAATTCATTAGATGATGAATGTGATAACGATAAGAAAATAAGACAACGAGACACAATTATTGGTCGAACACTATGCAAAGAACTAACGTTTTTCATGAATCATTTCTCTCTCTCTCTCTCTCTCTCTCTCTCTCTCTCTATATATATATATATATATATATATATATATATATATATATATTATCTCCTTCTCCATTGAATCAAAAGCGAACCGGCTATAACAACGGTTTGAACCGTCGCTATGTCGTCGGCTTTGTATACTATATAAATGACAAAAAAATCATTCTTTATAAGAAATTCGCTTTTGTTATTATTTAAGATTCGCTAGAGAAGAGAATCGTGTGTGTGTGTATATATATATATATATATATATATATATATATATATATATATATATGTTTAAAGTCAATTATAGACAATTAAAAAGATAGGGTCTAAATCACTTTCAAGAATATGAAATGTGTGAGTCATTGCCACCTCCATTCCATGTAGTTCTACAGGCTGCTTGGAAAATTTTGATTTATCCATAAACCTTGCCTGCCTTTTTCATGTTTAAAACAAAAAGCGTTTGTCTAATTATTGAAAATTATACCGATCAACCCAACCCAACCTACCTATTATTCAAACGCACATCGTCATACAACTCATGAAAGTCACCAACTCGAGCTTTCTGTCGACCAGGTCCTGCGTATTTATTCCTGAATTTATCAGTATCGGTGTGGACAGAGATTCTCTTGACTAGCTAGCTTGCGATCATAGTTGCAATTTCTCCGTCTTTTAATTTCACGTAATAATTAATTACCATCATTTGCAAGAAAATGTCATGCATGCATGCATGCTAATTGTCTCAAATCTTAGGATACAGTTATCATGAAGTTATATAATTTTATGTTAAGTTGGTTAATTGATTAATACAATGTTGGCACGCAAAGAGAGATATTATCTTTCGGCTCTGTGTCGATATTATATTGATTAATTAATTAAAATTAGGGTTAAGGTGGGGGGTGGGGAGGAGGGAAGATGCAGCAGAAATGACATCATATAGGAATAGGAAAAACTTGAAACAGTGAGAAGAATTATTGACTTGATATTTATTTAGTGGAATAAAAAAGTTTTATTTTTTTTAATAAAAAAAACATCATCGTTTGGTGTAGGCGTGCAGCACATCAATTGGTATAGTTGTTGTGTCATTTTCAAACATGCAAATCACTAATTATATGGAGCCAACCATATGTAGTTATATACATTGAATGAATTGAATTTGTGTGTTTCACATACTCTAATTATAAAGGTTAAATGTGAATATAGGAGTTAGAATTTGTTTTATTTGCATATAGTCATAAAGTTTAATTTTGTGATAAGATGTTTAATATTGAATAAAGTCAGTACAGACGGTACTCCAAAAAAAGTTAAATTTCACCAATAATTCCTACTTAGCTCCCCTAATAGGCCACAAAAAGGTACCATAAATAACTAGTAGTTCAACAATAATGCATTTGGATTTTTTTTTTAAATAATATATATTGTAAATGTTTATGTTGATTATTTGATTATTAATTACGTGAATAAGTATTAATGATAACTTTTTAATGTAATAAATGAGACCATCTTATAATTCCAACTAATTACATGTATTGATAAGTTTTATAATTATAATTTAGCATAAATTTAAATTTATTACGATATATAACATGACTCAATTTTTTAAAAAAGAATAGAAGAAAATGATACTCCCTCCATTTCAAATTGAATGTCATTGTATTTATTCAAAAAAAAATATACAATAAATATATTTTCATAAGTAATATTTGGAAATTTTGACAAGACCTATCACTAATATAAGTGTGAGACTCACTTATTAATTACGTAAAAATGACTTCAAAAAAAGCAAAGAGGACAAGATAGTAAGATACTGACACATTATTTTGTTTTCCCTATGTCCCAAATTAAGTATCATTAAATATAATGTGGATATTAACTAATACAATTTTTTAAATTCTTTTTGTCTAAAATTAAGGGAACTGATTAGTATAAAATTAATTTAATTTGTCAATTGATTAATACAGTGTCAATACGTAAGCGGGAAGCAGTGGCGAAGTCAAGTGTATGATTGTGGGGTCAATTGACCCTACTGAATTTTTATTTTTTTATATATGATATAATAGATTTTTTGTAGATGTAATTTAGTAATTGATCCCACTAAATTATATATATATATATATATATATATGTAATAGATTTTTTTGCGTAATTTAGTAATTGATCTCACTTTGAATATATATATATATATATATATATATATATATATATGATGTAATATATTTTTTGAGAGTATAATTTAGTAATTTGGCTTTACTAATTTTTTTCCACGGGCTTCACCCTTTACGAAAAATGATATTTTTTTATATATTAACAGTGTATTGATCAATTAATTAATTTATTATAAAATTAATTTCATGATAGTGGGATACAAAATTAAGTGTCACCTTAGCTAGGCTATAATTATGACGTTGTACCATATTATAGGACCATGGATATGTACAATCCTACATAGCATATAGTAGGGCCATGAGGAAGAAGGGTCGTTGCCTCCAAAGCAAACATAGGTTGGTACATGGTAGCCATAAAGTACAGAAACATCGTCAGAACTGATGTGGCTGCCACGTGTAGTCGACTGTGCATAGACTATGAGCTAGGAGTGGCCCACTACTACTCCATCCTTTTTTGTGTCCTTTTTAAGAACATACATACATATTGATTGATTAATTTAATTAAAATTTTGAGTAGTTAACTAAAAATTAATGTAATTTATTACCAAAGTTTTCAGCTAACGTATAAATATATATATTATTTTATTTTATTATATAAATTTTCAAATTAATCATAATTTAACTTTATTTCATATTTATCACGATTAATATTAAATTAATTGTAATCGTAATTTACAGTTATAATATTTTCATCATCGTAACATATTATAATTATAATATATTTCAATCATTTTGACTATTTTCCAAAATTATTTGTTAGAAATATCGGAGGGAAACAATGGAGTACGTACGTATTTAGTGTTTAAGAAAAATTATAAATTAAGTAATTAATTTTTCTTTTGCAATTTACAAATCACAAATTAATGAAGGTGAAGAAGAAAATTCATTAGAACTACACTTATTAATAAAAAGAATGGAGAGAGAATAGTTAGGGTAAATTAATAATTAAATTAGCATAATCCTAATCGCCGATGACGATTACCTCGAAGCGGCGGATCGGCAGGCGGAGATGAAGGCTCTATTTACAGAGTCAGCACCATGTGTGACGGTGCTTGGATATGGAGTGCCCAAGCTCCCCTCTAGGAATTTCAGTCAACCTCCTAATTAATTCCATCTCCTAAGCTTAGCATAGCAACAATTAATAAGAAATAAAAATATACGTCTATCACAATTTGTTTTATTCATTTCTCATGGACTATGTTTCAATTTTTTTTTATTCATTAATCCATTTATTAATTATTTTTATATTTCCCTAGGCAAGGGCGAAACTACGTGTTGAGTAGTGGGATCAATTGACTCCATTGATTTTATTTTATATATAAATTGTAATAAATTTTTTGTGGGTGTAATTTGAACCTAATGATATATATATATATATATATATATATATATATATTCTCTACTCGAATAACTTTAAATAATGTAATCAAAAACTAACAATGCGCTTATAACGATTATTTTTTTTTAGTCATATATATACATATAAAAAGCCGACAAATAAATGCTATGATTTACGATTCAAACTGTCACTATAGCTCAAAAAATCGTCGCTATAGCCGATTCAGTTTTAATTAACTATTTAAGGTTGGCTTGAAAAATGGACCGTATATATATACATATATATAATAGATTTTGTGTGTGTAATTTAGTAATTTGACCTTAGCGGTGGTACAGTTTAAAAAATCGTCGCCGATTCGTTTTTGATTTAATGTTAAGCTTCGCTAAAAAAAACGTATATATAAATATATAATAGATTTTGTGTGTGTGTAATTTAGTAATTTGACCAGCCTAAAAAAAATTTCTAACTTGGCCAAAAGTAGGATACCTTTTCCTGGGATAATATAGAAAGTAAAGTGAAAAATTAGGCGGGTCAAACTTTGGATGAGTGTATAAGATTATTATATTATGTTGTAATCTATGAACATTAATCAAGATTATCTATATCTCCCTTTTATTTTAATTCACCAATTGCAGGCTTTTCTCTTAATACTTTCGTCTAGCTTTACATTTATATTTCGTTTTCAGTTACAAAATACTAGTCCAATATTCACCAAAACTGCATTGCAAATTCTCTATATAAACAGTCATTCACAAGTCACGTACACATTTATTCACAAATCACTCGGTCCAAATCGTCTGATCTGATCGGTTCAATTATTCAGACAACTTTTTTAAAAAATAAACATACAGAATAATTGAATTGGTCTGCGATTCAACTATTCAACAGAAAAACAAACAACCCCTAACAAACAGCCATTCACCCAATGTTATTTTTTCCATTTTACCCCAAACAATAAGGACCGAAATTGGTAACTGACTAATTAACTAACCTCCTTCCCTCATATTTAAACACCAACTCACTCACCTTTTATCAAATCAAATGTTACCATCATCAAATTAGTTAGCTGTCACCTTAACCATTTTCAATTTTATATATGTTTATGTATAAATAAATAAATTTTTATCAATGGACTTTTCAAAGCTTGGACTACTTTAATTATTTATTAGCCTTAAGATAAATGGTACTTTAGTCATTATTTCTCAACAAATATATAAACTATACTCCTTCGTCCTTTAATAATTATTGTTTTAGATGATTTTATTTTTTTAATTATTTGTCGTTTTATATAATCTAGGAAAATTAATTACGTTCTTTTCAAAATTACCCCTCAAGGAAAATGCTATAAACGAGAGAGAGAGTATGAGAATTTAATGGTATTATAAATAACTGATACTACTTCTATTTCATAATTTTGACTTTTTAAAAGAAAAAAATTGTTTCAATTTATTTGTAGTTTATAACTTTTTAGGATAATAAATTATTTATTTTTCTATATCACCCCTAACTTCTCTCATTGTCTCAATAAATTTTCTCCCTTGTATTAATAATTTTCAACTTCCCATAAAGGGGTAGTGATAAAATTTTATACAAATTTTAATTCTTAAATAATAGTATTAAATAATTTTCTTAATATACGTACATGAAACTGAAACGATTATTATTATGGAATGGAGATAGTATTATATTTAATAATAATATATAACTATTTTTTTAATTCGTGTATATAACACTATTATAACGATATATATTAAGGGAGGAATGGAGTATTTGACCAAAAAAAAACAAAATTAAAGGAGAGCTCAAATATTAACTAACCTACCCAACCAATTAACTTAGGGGGTGTTTGATAAAAATTGAATGAATCTGAATCTGAATGAGCTAAATCTGAATCTGAATGAGTTAAATCTGAATCTGAATGAAAAAAGCTGTTTGATAATTGACATGTCTGAAACATCTGAATGACAAAACTTTATTATTTTACCCTTCTGAAAAAATTCAAAATTGTTGTAAATGTATTTAATATTACTTAATATAATAGTTAATATTTTTTTAATTTTTAATTTTTTTTACTTCATTCAAATTTCGCGTTCGACCATTCAAAAAAAAATTTGACTTAGTCATTCAAATCTGGTTCTGGAATTCAATTCGCATCTAAAATAAACGTGACCGACCAATTCAATTATTCAGATTCAACTTCATTCAGCTCCAAACAAACAGTCCCTTAGTAACTTATTGGTCAACAAACCAACTATATTGGTCAACATGACTAAATTGATTTTGTTGATGGCGTGGATATGGCCTATGGGGATAGAATGGGACCCTATGATCCGTTGGTAAAAAACAAAGCATATGACACTGCCTCTGCTTCATAAGTCAAATGCCAAATGCCAAACACGTCATAATATTAAAATGGCCCTTCTTTAGTCATACCACTAATCAACATACACCACCATAACCAAAATTTATAATTATTTAACCTACATTCTTATTCTGATTGTTGTTGTTGTAACAAAATGTGTTTGTTTAGCATATAAAATATTATTAATCTGCAATAATTACTTTACATTAAAATTAATGTAACTTTGTAAATAACAATTCCCTTATCCTAACTTTTAATAATATATATATATATAGTCCGACTCTTTTCAATGAACTGGAAGGAGCAAATTAAAACAAACCGGCTATAACGATACTTTTTTTCGTCGTTATATCATAAAAACCAACTTTCTATGTTATAACGACAGAAAAAATCGTCGTTATAACCGGTTTGTTTTTAGTTCATTCCACTCCAGTTATTTAGAAAACTAGACTATATATATATATATATATATATATATATATATATATATATATATATAACCATGATCCAGTCCGGGATCCCGGATTTTTTTAAAATACAGATTTTTTTCCTTTTTTTTAAAAAAACAACTAAAAAAAGGTCTGTACATACCTTTTTTTATTATATGTATTCAAATCACACCCAAAATACTGTATTATGTAAAAATTCCAGTTTCATAAAATATTAAACTTTTTTTTTGTTGTTTTTTTAAAAAAAAATCAAAAAAAAGAAATCCGTAATTTAAGAAAGTCCGGGATCCCGGACTGGATCCGGACTCTCTCTCTCTATATATATAGAGAGAGAGACACACAATTATATACGGGGTTTAATTATATGAATTGTTGTTTAAACTTGAACATATGTGGATCAGGGATTTTACAAAGCAAATTTTTTTTTTCTAGATGGATGCTAAACTTATTTAACATGCATTGACATTTGGTTAATAGTTTTTTTTAGCATTTTATCGGTTGAATACCTCTCAATCTCGCAATGAAATTAAAAATACTGGGTGTTAGTTTAATGATTAATGGCATAAAAATGATAAAAAGGTGTACGAATAGATGTTTTATATCATGGAAAATATAGTTCACAATAATTATATATGAGTCATCAATTAAGTCATGCTGATTTATGACTTTTGATCGATACTTAGATTTATTCATTTAGGAAAATAATATATCGCGGTGATTTTATATGTTGATATTTTTTTTACGAGTTGCGTGAATAATTACTAGTTAATAAAATTATAAAATGATTCTCCAGATGTCAGCGGTGTAACCGTGTCATTTTATTTGTTTTTTGCTGTTTTGTCTTAATAATTTTAATTATATTACTATTTTATATTTTTTATTTAGTCCTTCAAAATTTATAAAATTCATATTTTAACTTGCATAATTTACCCACACAGCACGTGTGTGTAAGGTTTGCTTTCTTCTTGTTACCATAGATGCATGCTGTTTTCTTCTCTTCATCTATTTGGTCTTTTTGTATTGTACTACAACTTTCGGAAAGTGGATAAAGACAAAATCCTTATCTAATAAATTAGAATATCCTTTACTTCCGGACTAGGTTTGGCCCTCACTTAAATTAGCTACCAACGGTCCTTTTGATCAGTTGAATTAGAAAAAATAGATAAAATTGAATACGAATATTTTATAATTTTATTTATTTATATTTTAATCGAATAAAAATAATTAAAAAATATCTGTATTTAATTATCATGTCTGCATAAAAGAACTCTTTCAATTAACCAATAACACAAAAATAGGAAAGTCTTTTGGAGTTATTTTCTTGCAATAAATAAACCAAAATACATTACTAATGTTTGTATGGTCTTTCTATTTTTGTGCATGCTAAGAGATAATGTTTGTATTTTTTTTAATTATTATTTTTTAGTAATGTGGACATGATAATTACGTTTGCAGTTTAATTCTTCTTTTTATTATTTTTCTTAATGGGTTAAGGTGGCAAATTTATATCCACTAGCTTTATTAAATATTCAATAAGCTTGTTTTTGCAAAAATTACAACCCAATTTATCATTTTAAGACTTTGGGAATAAATATATGCACCCTTAAATATTGCTCTTTTTCAGTAAACAAAATTATCTTTAGCTCAAGAGTATATGCGCCACACCCACACCCACACCCACAAAAAAAAGCTTTTCTTTGTGAAAAATTGATATTTAATGTATACAATTTCATAGTACGTATATGAATTTTAGTTGTAATTTATAACTAAAGTATCTATAATGGTCCATTAGTCTTACATATAACTTATTTCGATCCAATTCATGTTAATTTGTGCTTTCTTATTTTTGTTATATATATATATATATATATATATATATATATATATATATATTGTGATGCTATGAGGTTGAATGCGCTTAAATCTTTGTTATTAGGTAAGGGTTTAAATGAATCGAATCGAATCGAGCCGAGTATTGAGTTGCTCAAATTTGGTTCACAAAATTTATCGAATATAAAATAAAGTTTGATTGAGGCTCATTTAGCTACCGAATCGAGCACGCCGAGCAGTTTGAACGAATATGATCCAAGTATCAATAGAAAATTACAAGTGGGGGAGGTTTGAATAATTTATTAAACTTTAAAATTTGTTCGTATTTGAATCGTTTATATTTCGAGTCGAGCTCGAATCGAACTTTTTATTAAACGAGTACGAATCGAACCCAAACTGTTTATTCATTTTATAATATTACTATTATGAGAGGTTTAGCGAGTGATAATCAAACAGTGATAAATTATCTTTTTTCTCCATCTCTGAACAACTCGTATTAATGAATGATGTATGGAGATTGTCTCCAACGGGCAAGTTATTTTTGAGTCTATTTCTTTTACTTTTGCTCGTAGTTGTAGCAATTCTGCAGTCAATGTTTAGCACGATTAAGCCAATTAAATTCCTTTTTTTTTCTACTTATTGCTTAAAGGATATTTATTATTCCCTCCGTTCTTTAATATAAGTCGTTTTAGAAAAATATTTTTGTTCCTTAATATAAGTCGTTTTAGAATTTCAAGTAAGCATTAATTGCTTAATTTTCAATATTACTCCATGTATTAAATGTAACTTTGGTTCTCTCACTATTTTCTGTCCAATAAATAACAATCTCTTCTTCCAATACAAGAGCAAAATAGACAATTGATATTATAGTTAATGTTATACAATCATTTCCTTAATACTTGTGCATAACTCTAAAACGACCTATATTAAGGAACGGATGAAATATGTTCTTCCATTTATAAATAGTGATTGTTCTAATGAATAAAAGTTTTAAGTCCATTTTAAGAATGTTCTTTGTCTAAAAATATATTGTTAACGCCAAGATCTTTCTCCACGTCCCAATCACAAAAGACGTCCCCGATCCTCGCATGATAGAACACGATAAACACCACAAGCTTGACGGTTTGGATCACGGGATAGCTTCAAAGCGTGAGAGTAAGTATGTCTGTTCACAAAGTTAACTCAAGAGGATAATAAATCTAGTGTAATGAGAGAGATCATTTATTATCAGTGGTGTGAATGTGTATATATGAATAAAACGTACTCTCCTCGAAGACTTACTCACTTTAAGAAATAATATCTTTGCTGGGATTACTGCATGCTTACTATCACCGACATATCCCCCCTCATCCGATGGGTTCGACCGATCGCATGGAATTTATCCACCGCTTCTTGCTCTCGTTTTGCAAATAGGCGGCTATAATCCCATCCACATTAATGCATGATACGATATCTTGGTCAATCATTACTACTATATCATCATTACAAGTCAAAGTAATAGATATTAAATGACTCGATAGGTTAATCCAACGAATCCAAATTCGGTCCAATAGGATTAAATAAAGTTGACATGATAAATGGGCTCAACGAGCCCCATATCTTAATTATAAAAGCCCAACAGATTAAACCGATAAATGGGCCCAATATACCCTACCCAAAATAGAGAAATATCATGACCCAACATTACCCCATAGTTTTTAGTTAAACAGATGTTTAATGGAAAACTATATATGATTCATGATATTTAGAATTCAATAAAGGCCCAATGATAGAAATAAGTGAATCATACCCACTTTTAACATACGAAGTGGAATAAGGGAGGGTTTGGATAAGGATACCCGAAGCAATAAGCCCAATCGATAAAGGATTTGAATTTGAACAGGATGGGCCAATAAAATAGAAACCCAACAATCAGCCCAATCGATAAGATATCCAAAGGTCATCCAAACGCGTCTCACTTGAATTCTCATCATTATCGACATTAAATGCGCCTACCGCTCCACGTAAAAATCGAAGATAAAAGATAAACCTCACCAAATTTGGCGGTTTTTACCCACTCGATTTGAAATTGAACCTTTGAGTTTTCTTCCTTTCTCGAAAAAACTCTCTTTAGCTTTCGAAAACTCGACAATGGTGAATCCAAGCCAAACCCCTTCAAGTTCTTCTCATTCAAACCCTAATCAAGAGGTTCAAGTGCAAATCCACCATCTCCAACCGATTTCTTCAAAGATGGAGAAATTTCCTCACTAACATCACCTCCACCGCCTCTCGAATCAATTACGAGCTCTCCTGGATTCGATACCATATTCCGGATAACTATCTTTATGAGGATTCCAAATTGCCGAGAAGCGAATGTACCAAATGAAATGCATCAATTTGGGTCGCTATCTTGACTACTCTGCTTTGGAGAAAGGATTACTTTGCCTCTCACGCCTTCATAGTTACCCTCTTAGGGTTTATTGGAGTAGGCTTCACAACCGGTGCCCAACTCCTATATCCATATAATTGGCGTTCATCGCCTACGCCACGCAATTAGGGGTTACCCTCCGTTGACCTCTTTTTCACCCTCTTCTCTACCGGGCGATCCCGAGAACGAGGGTTCAAAATCTTGAGCAAACAAATCCCCCACGCCCAAACTCGAAATTCGAGAAGAGACCCTGATGAGCACCCCGATGAGCAACAAAGGATGGCACGAGAAATGGTTATTCACATCGGTCCCAGGATATCCTCCTTCCCGATTGGACCATTTTAGAGCGTGTCTCTGCTGACTTTGGTGACATCCCCGAGAGGCGTGTGAGGGAGATGGGTGACTTCCTGAAGAGGATCCCTCCTCAAGAGTGGAGCTTCACTCTATTGACCAAGCAAGCTTGGCTGTATGACCATAAATGTGAGTCTCGGACCATTCTGTGATATAATTTTTGAAATATTTATGTGGTATGGATTCTAACTTGTGATTATTTGCGTTGTCTTTGATCAAACCAACTTCCTCGGAAGTAAAAAGCTTGGAAGATTTCTTGGCGGGGAGGATTACTGATGCAAATGAAGAACTCCCTAACGAGGAGCCTTCCCGAACCGAACCCCCGCCCCGAACCAACAACAACCCCTCTTCGGGATGACGACCCTGAAGATGACGATCCTATCATCCTCAAGAGGTCCTCCGACCTCGCCGAAGGAAGAAGAAGGTTGCCAAAAAGGCCAGGACTCCTCGCGAGATAAACCCTGAAAGCGACGAGGAGGCCCTTCCTGAGGTAAACCCACAACCAATTCCTCCAACCGAACCCACGACAACAACCTCTGAACCAACCCCAACAACTTCTGAACCAACCCCAAAAAAGAGGAGTCTTCTTGACATTCCTCCACACGATCGGGCAAAAGTCCTTCGTGCTAAGAAATTAAGAACCAGAATAATTCCCCTTACCGCCGATGAACTCCGCGTCCCTCCACCTTCAACAATCACTCCCTCAAATGAAACCCAAACACTGACGCCGAAATTGGTCGAAGTCAAACCCTTCTTTGTCCCGAAAAAAAAATGCCTTGAACTGACCGGCCAAATTTTGCTTCGACCTCCTCGAACCTTCCTCAACCCCCGAGCCGATACCAACTCGATCATCTTCTCCAGAGGCAATACATGCGGATCCTTCACTGGTTCGCAATCAGCCTATGCCTCCTCCTCAAGGACTGATGACCTCCGAATTCCAGCATGATGCCAGGGGTCCACCGACCATGTGGCCTCGGTTCAACGCCAATTTCCCCTTTCAACTGTTCGAGGCCTTCGTTTGCGAGACCGATGACCATCGGTTCGGGAATAGTTTGAATGGGGACTTGCTCAGCGAAGGCATGAGCTACTTGGCTAAGGTAAATGACTCTTTCCTTCCTTTGCTTACTTATTTTCATACTCATACATATGAAGCTGATTGAATAACACTGAACATGTACAGGCAAATGCTGTATTCGGGCGTATGCGCCCCAGATCTCTCGAAGCTGAATCCGAGGAGGAGGCGCTGAGGAAAGAAAATTCCCTCCAAAAATCTGCCCTGGCTCGGGAAAGGACTCACCGTGAAGGCCTTCTTCATACTAACGAAGGTCTTCAGAAAGAGTTGGTCCAAGCTAAGGAAGAAGTGAAGGCCTCCAAGGAAGAACTAAAGTCGACTAAGGCTCAGCATGCTGAAATTGTCAACATGAATGTCGATTTAGTTCAGAGGAGTGAACTGAGGATGAATAAGATCAAGGAGTTGAAGTCCAACGTCAAAATCTTGAACAAGACGATCCATAAGATGGAGCGGGATGAAAAGCGTCAACTGAATATCTGGCAGCAGAAATTTCGAAGCGAAATTCGAGAACTCAAGGCTCTTGGGACCTTGGGCCTCCTTTGACCGATGCTCTTCAGAAAGAAATTTGTGAAGAGTATAGAACTTTCAGACGAAATAAACGGAGAAATCATGAGGATTCACAAAGAAAGCTACGAGCTCACTTAGAAGTCTTGCAAGGAAAAAGTGATCAAGGCTAACTTAGATCCATACCTGCTAGACTCTTCGGATGATGATGGCGCTGCATGAAGCACCAGCTTATGGATTGTCTTCGGTCTTATTATGAATATTTGTAAAAAAATTTGTTATTTCCTTATTTGTAAATGAACCAAATATTAATGATTTCCTTCCTTATGACTTCAGTGCACTTTTATTTTATGTCAATATTTCAATATGAATTTATATGGACAAGTGTACAAAAAACCCCTTCGAGGATTTAACTTCAAATAATTAAGCATGTCATATAACAGATGAAATGAGTTTAAAGAACAAGGCATTCCGAACTCAACACTTAGAAAAAACTCAGGTAATAAAGTAAAGAGATACTTATCAAGTTACCGAAGTTCGAGACATCTGCTTTATTGGGAGTTTGTTTACCCCGAAAGGTCTAACAGAACTATAAGATAACATTCGCCTACCACGAAGGGCCTGACGAAGTTTAAAGTGTCGATCATTGCCTACCACGAAGGGCCTGACAATGTCTTAAAGATGACACTTGCCTACCCCGAAGGGCCTGACAAGGTCTAAGTGGCGACAATTGCCTACCCCGAAGGGCCTGACAATGCCAAATAGTGGCGACAATTGCCTACCCCGAAGGGCCTGACAATGCCAAATAGTGACCTCCTCCGCCAAAAAGGCTACCATCGAATGGTCGACAAGTCCTCCCAACCTCCTAACACCAATGAACCGAGAGTAGCAACAAAGACAAAATTTGCTTGAGACAAAAGAGGATCTTTTATTGATGATGATGTAAATATTTACGGACTTTTGATGTCTTCGACATCGAATCTCATCGAAAGTACTTTCTAAACTTCCAAAGATGCCAAGTGTTTTTAATTATCGACCCATCTAATGTTTTCAAACGATAAGTCCACGGCTTTTAACTTCGGTGATTTCGTAGGGTCCTTCCCAATTTGGCATCACTTACCTGTGTTCTCGAGGCGTAGATGCTTCGACTTCTCTAAGGACAAAATCTCCCACTTCAAATCAAGCGAAGCTTCACCCCTTATTATAATGCTTAGCCACTCTTCGTTGATAGGCCTTGATTTGATTAAGGCTATTTCTCGACTTCTTCCAACAAATCAAGATTGGCCTCACCCTTCTTCATTATAGACCTCTTGAAATGACTAACTCAAGACTTGGAGATCCAATTTCAAGCGGGACTAAGGCCTCGATTACCATAAGCTAGTCTGAAAGGTGAATCCCGTTGTAGTCCTTGGAGTAGTTCGATAAGCCCATAGTACACTTAGCTTCTTACGGCCATCTCGCTTTTAGCTTAATTCCCAACCTACGCTTGATCCCATTCAAGAGCTGTTACATTGGTTACTTCAACCTGTCCGTTTGATTGAGGATGAGCCACTGAAGTCTTTCTATGCTGGATCCCCAATTCGGTCAAAAATGCTTCAAACTTCGATCCCACAAACTGACGTCCATTATCCTATACTACCACCTTAGGAATTCCAAAACGGAATACCACCGATTCTTTCACAATTTTAAACACTCTGTCTCCTTTATTGACCTAAGTGGCTTTGCTTTCTACCCATTTGGTCATATAGTCTATGGCAACTATAACAAAATTGACCGACCTTTTGCCTTCGGTAGTGGACCCAAAGATATCAACCCCCGCACGTGAAGGGTATAGGAGATAAGATTGAGTATAGCTCTTCCGGTGGCTGATGAGGTATTGGACTGTTAAGCTGGCACTTCTCGCACCTCTTCACATACTCAGTTGCTTTCTTGAAGATAGTAGGCCAGTAGTACCCCTGACGAAGTACTTTATAGGCTAATGACTTAGCAGCCATATGGTCGCCACAAATGCCTTCATGCACTTCTCGGAGAGCATAATCAGCTTCGGATGGAGTAAAACATTTTAATAACGGAGACGAGAAGGCCCTTCGAAAGAGATCCCCATCAATCAAAACAAAATTGGCACTCTTGTACTTGATTTTCTTGGCGAGCATCCGATCCGAAGGTAAGACGCCATCAGCCAAATATACCAGATAGGGCGTCAACCAGCAGTTGGTTCGGTCAATGCACATTACCATCTCGTGAAGAACACTAGGATGTTGCAAAATTTCCAGATACACCGATCCTCAAAACATTAACATCCGTAGTGGTGGCTGGTCCGGCGAGTGCATCGGCAATAGAATTGTTATTACGCTCGACCCTCAAACTCGTGACGATTGAAAATATCGGGCCGCCTTTATCTTACGCGAATACTTGATCATCCTCGGACCTCGGGCTTCGATTCTCCGCATAATTGTTTAACAATTAATCGAGAATCACCAAGATGACTATTCTTTGCACTTCAAGACTCTTTGCTAACCGCAAACCGGCCAATACTGCCTCATATTCAGCTTCGTTGTTCGTCGCTTTGAATTGAAATCTGATGGCTTGCTGCACCTTGAATCCCTCCGGACTGGTCAAGATAATCCCTGCTCCACTGACGTCCAAAGTAGAAGACCCATCTGCATACAGCGTCCATGAACTCTCCTTCTGCTGAAGAACGGCAACTGCTCTGTCAGATCCTTCAGCTTCGGCTACGATCTCATCAGCTTCAGAGAACGAACACTCAACCACAAAATCAGCCAAGGCTTGCCCTTTGATGGCGGTTCGGGGATGATACTCAATAAAGAATTGGGACAATTCCATCGTCCACGCAGCTAGCCTCCCCGATACCTCCGGCTTACCCATAATCTTCTTCAGAGGCTGATCTGTGTATACTATTACCAGTCTACCCTGGAAGTATTGCCTAAGCTTTCGACTAGCAGTTATTAAAGCGAAAACAAACTTTTCAATGTTTGGGTACCTTGTTTCGGCATCTCGAAGGACATGACTTACATAATAAACCGGGTGCTGCTTACCCCCAACTTCACGCACCAAGACCGCTCCAATTGCCAATGAACTAGCTGCTAGGTACAGATATAAAGGTTCGGCAGGAATGGGCTTCACCAGCAAAGGCGCCGAAGATAAGTAGGACTTGATGCTTTGAAAGGCGTCTTCACACTCAGAAGTCCATTGGAACGTTTTTGCATTCTTCGGCCCTTTCAATGTGTTAAAAATGGCAAACACCTTTCAGCAGACTTGGACATGAACCTCCGCAAAGCTGCAATCCTTCCAAATGACAACAACATCTTTAAATGACTGAGGAGTCTTCATGTTTAGGAACGCTTGAATCTTCTCCGGATTGGCTTCAATTCCTCTTCGACTGACAAGATACCCCAAGAATTTGCCAGCACCCAGACCAAAAGCACATTTAGTGGGATTCAGCCTCAAGTTATGATGTCGAATGGTCTGAAAGCATTCTTCTAAGTCATCCAAATGTTTGTGCACCAACATGCTTTTGACAATCATGTCATCCACATACACCTCAATATTTTTGCCCAACTGATATCTGAAGATATGGTTCATCTTTCTCTGGTATGTGGCCCCGACATTGATAAGGCCGAAAGTCATTTTCTTATAGGCATATACCGAACGATGCGTAATGAACGCCGTCTTCGGTATATCCTCTTTACACATAGAGATCTGATGATATCCAGAGAATGCATCCATAAAACTTAATAAAGTATACCCCGAAGTGGCATCAATGAGTTGATCGATGTGGGGCAGCGGATAGAAATCCTTCGGACAGGCCTTGTTCAAGTCAGTGTAATCAATGCAGACTCGCCATTTTCCATTCTGCTTCTGGACCAGCACCACATTAGCCATCCACTGCGGGTAGTCTATCTCGAAGATAAAATCAGCTGCCAAAAGTTTTGCAATTTCATCATCTATGATTCGTTGACGCTCTGGTGCAAAGATCATCCTCTTCTTAAATCCCGCGCTTTGACGGGTCTACTTTCCAATCGATGCTCAAAGAATATCCTCACTTTCCTCGGCATATCCACGAGGTTCCCATGCAAAGATATCAACATAACACCTCGGGAGCTTTCTACGAGGTTCGTCTCGAGAGGTTCCGTGAGCCCGGACCTATTTTCACCGCCTTGTCCTCCTTGCACGGGATGAGTTCTATCTCTTCCGCTCTCTCCAATTTGGCATAACCGATGGTTCGAGCTACTTTTCGGTGAAGGGTTCGATCTCTATCGCCATGGCTTGTTTCTCCTTGATACCCCACTCAAGAAATAACAACATTTCAGTAACACCTCTGGCGAGATCCAAATCTCCTTTGACCTCACCAACCCCATGAGCGTTAGGAAATTTGATTTTAAAATGAGGAATTGATGTTACGACTTGTAGAGCAATTAAAGTAGGCCTCCCCAAAATAGCATTATAAGCAGAATCTACATGTACAACATAAAATTTTCAAATAATTTGTACCTGCTGAGGGGCCGTCCCAAATATGACTGGAAGCTCAATGGTTCCAAATGACTTTAACCGGATCATTCTTTGAAACCATAAAGAGGAGCTTCTGTCCAATTTCCATCTTTCGCCCATCCAAATTCATCCTTTGATAAGCATGGGCATACAAGATGTCTACTGACGATCCGTTATCTACCATCATCCTTTTCATATCTCTATCAACCCACTTGTGCGATGAAGCACCAATGATCCCTCATGAGGTTCGATAATTTTCGAAGGGTAATCTTCATCAGTGAAAGAGATTACCGTATTCGGATAAGGTCTATCAGTCTTCGGGAAGGTACCCGCCACCAACAAGACCGAATCCAAATAGCTTCGGCGCTTCTTTCCAACGAGAAGTACCCCCAGTGATGACATCTATCACATGCCTTGCGGTGATCCGAGTCGGGCAACGCCGGGGTGATTAGGATTGAAAGCTACGGACGTAATCTATGTCCCCTGCTTGCTTTGATTAGTTCGGCGACCACATATTGAACTAAAGCTCCACCTTGTACCTTTCTCTCAATGAACTCTTTTTAAATCGGCACAATCGTTCGTCTCATGTCCCGACGCTTGATGGTAGTCGCAATACTTGTGGGGATTTCCCTTTCCGGGCTTGGCGTTATCTCGTGGTGGCTCGAAAATAGGTTGATTTTTGATCGATCTAAGATAATTGACCCTATCGGCTGTTGGCCGTGTGAAAGTCTGTTCTTCTCTCAGGGGTGGAAGCGACGAACGTCCTCCACCCTCGCCTCCAATTGTTATACCTTTTCGACCGCCTTCATGGCGGTCTTTGTCCTTTTTACTCTTCTTCCGGGTACATCGGTTTTGTCCCGATCCGTATCTCTCGGCCGATCTAAAGAAGGGACGCTTGAGGCTACTCATGGCTTCTTCCACTACGATATAGCCTTCAGCTTTATCAAAGGCTTCGGCCAGACTCTTCGGGTGGTTAAACATAAGTTTTTTCACCAACTTCTCTCGACTTGACCAGATCCAACCTGCTTCAAACAGTCCCCACCATTGAGATCATTCACTCGCCGCCACTGACCGATCGCTTCCGGAACCGCTTCACATCTTCGCCCAAAGATTCATTAGAGGATTGTCGAACTGAGCGAGAGAACCGATTGGCTTTCCCTTCTTCTATTGTTGCTCCCAAAACGTGCGTGGAATTTCTTCACATATATCTTCCCGAGATGAGATAGAATCGAAGGTAAGGTCCCCATCCACTGCACGGCATCCTTTCTAAGAGTTGTGACAAAAGTATGACATTTAGCGAAGATCACTAAAGTCATAATAATCCATGAGTCGATCGAACGCTTTGACTATGGTCGTAAGGGTCCCCGATCCATCATAACTTTCTATATGGGCAACTTCTTCATAGGGTTGACTTTTCTCGAGAATATCCGCGAGAAAAAGGGGATGCCTTCTTTCCTTAATGTCTTTGGTTTTACGGACTTGACAAGTTGCTTCAAAGTTCCTTCAGCCTTTAACCGAGATACTCCATGCCTTCCGGTTGTGATGACGCCTCTTTCTCCGGTGACCCTTCTTCTTATAAGCGAATACCGGATTCTTTCAATGTAACCTTCAATTTTAGAGGGCTTCTCCGATGACGAGTGTCTACAGGGCGGGGTGCCCTCAGTAGACTCTCGGGAGTATGTACTCTGGATACACTTCGACTCTGAACTCGGGCATTATGGTGAGAATGTGCGATGATAAGTGCTTTCTTTGCATGCTCTGGAGTACGATCTCTGGATCGACCTCTTCTCTCGCTTCGTCCCTGTTCTCCAGAATTGGCAGAATAACGACTCCTCTTTGATCTGTGAGGGGTAGGGCTTCGGGACCTTTTTCTTTCCCTATTTCGACCCAGAGACTATCGCCCTGAATGAGCAGGTTCCTTCCCACTCCGATGTCCTTGCTCTTCGTATTGGGCATAGCTAAGCTCTTCATCTCTCAATTCTGCCATTCGAGCCATCTGCTCGGCTATATCTTGACGCTGCTTTAAAAGTACTTCCATGGCCTTATCCGCCTCATCTGTCATTTTAGCCAACCAGGAGGCTTTTGCGTCCTGGTCATCTCGGTATCGAGTTCTAGGCGAGGTGCCTTCTACTCGTTTCCGACCATGGCTAGACCCCTTCTCCGTCGGGTATACTAGCTTACGCTTTGCTTTGCCTACTGCTTTCGGTCGAGAATGTTCAGGTGACCGTTTAGACGCCGTGCTAGCATGCACACCTATGGTTGGTCCCAAACGATCCTTGGTAGATACTCGCGGTAATGACTCACTGACAGACATCGGCTGTCCTTCGGGTGTAGGTGTTCTACTCTTTCCCATGAAAAATGAATAGAATAAAACACACTTTGTGATTGAAAAATACTCAAGACACTAAAACACCCCTCCTTCTAGCGCCAATGTTAACGCCAAGATCTTTCTCCACGTCCCAATCACAAAAGACGTCCTGATCCTGCACAGTAAACACGACAAACACCACAAGCTTGACGGTCGGACCGCCGGGGGATAGCTCAGGCGTGAGAGTAAGTATGTCTGTTCACAAAGTTAACTCAAGAGGATAATAAATCTAGTGTAATGAGAGAGATTATTTATTATCAGTGGTGTGAATGTGTATATATGAATAAAACGTACCTCCTTGTGAAGACTTACTCACTAAGAAATAATATCTTTGCCTGGATTACCGTGCCGCCCACTATCACCTGACATATCCCCCTCATCTGATGGGTTCGACCGACTGCATGGAATTTATCCACTGCTCTTGGCTACTGTTTGCATCGCCGGCCGGCTATAATCTCATCCACATTAATGCATGACAGATATCTTGGTCAACTGTCATACTATATCATCATTACAAGTCAAAGTAATAGATATTAAATGACCCAATAGGTTAATCCAACGAATCCGATTCGGTCCAATAGGATTAAATAAAGTTGACATAATAAATGGGCTCAACGAGCCCTTAATTAATTATAAAAGCCCAACAGATTAAAAGCGATAAATGGGCCCAATATACCCTACCAAAATAGGAGAAATATCATGACCCAACATATATATTGTGTAACTTTTTAAAAAAAATTGTGAAATTTTGTATTCTTATTTAATGTTATACTTGATAAATTGTAGAAATTAATTAGGTTAATCGGTATATATTCAAAGTCAGGAGTTCAAAAAAAAAATTATTTCGAGAGTAAGTACGTACTGTTATCGTATGTATAACTTTTAAAATACTTATTTTATTTAAAATTATAAAATTATTATTGATTTTTAAAATTAATTTGTTATATTTTAAAACCTAAATTTAAGATGATTCATTAGAAATTAGGAAACAATAAATCTTTCGATAAATATTCATTTTAGATAGATTACAATATTTATCATTGACTAACATTAAAAAAAATTTATATTAATCTTAAACTTAAAAATATCTTATTGATATATTTGAACATGTAATAAAAAGTCTTATTGCTATGCTGTCACAGATCTAGTTTGAAATTTGAATCATAATTTTTTTTAATGTAGATAAAAATAACATTAAAATAACGGGTAAATATTTAAGAAAACGTAGACAACTTGTGTTTTTCAAGTGAGGAATCATATGAATATTGAATATCTTGTTTGTTTGATCACATAATATAGAGAGAGAGAGACGTTCTTGAGCACGGACGGGAGGGTCGACCGCCCTAACCTCCGCCCTAACCTCCCGATCAGAAGGGCCTCAATTTATATATATATATATATATATATATATATATATATATATATATATATATATAAGATTTTAAACATTTGATTGAAGATTTTGACTCTAGAAATCTTTAGAAGAAATATATTTCAATAAATATATTTTATATATTTTGTTATAGTAGAAACTTCTCATATATTTTCTTTGCAATCAAGCTTCTCATATATTTTATTATAATCGAATTATTATGTTTTAAGATTCGAAAAGACACTTTTTTAAATATAACTTATATTTTTTTTATATTTTTTTAAAAGAAGACAATATTTTAAAGAGGTCTCGTTTTTATTTTTCGCTTTCAACCACCAAAATCACATAAACGGCCAGGTTAATATATATGTTTCTTAGTCTTAGAAATGTCCATGTGATGCTTGGTGATGATTCATGCAAGAGTCCATAAAACCTCCCCCTCCTGCTGCTGCTGGCCTTGTAATAAATTCCCCACATGTGGGTGCACATTGATTGTAGCCATAACATATGTATAGGTTCTGGAACAATTCAAAGCATTTAATTCCTCCACTAAATACTTTTGAGTAGTAAAATATATTAACACCTCTTCAATTATACTCCTTTAATTCTTAAATAAATATCGTTTAAAGTTTTTATACATAAATTAAAAAAGTTATTTAATATTATCATTTATAATAACTAAAATATATATAAAATTTCATCACTATCCTTTTATGGAAAGTTGAAAACTATTAATCTTAAGGGGGAGAATTTCTTAAAAGAATGAGAGAAAGTAGGGGTAAATTTTTATTCTCCTAAAAAATAAATAATTTATTCTCCTAAAAGTTGTAAAGGACAGATAAATTGAAATAAATTTTTTTTTCTAAAATGTCACTTATTTAAGAATGGAGAGAGTAATAACACTCACCATCTCTCTAGTTTTTTTAAGTAAAAATCAGTACCCACTAGTCTATAATAGGTAACATTCACTACCCCTAGTGTGGTTAACCAACTAATATCCAAAAATATTTTTAATATAATGTCTAATACACCCTTCAAGTTATAATGTTTAATTTATCCATTAAATATAAATTTGCATACTATAATTTTTACTTAAATTGATCTAATTAATTAAATTATGAACTTGTGCAATAAATAACATAAATGTCAAAAATAATAAATATTCCTTTTATCAAGAAAATAAAGTCATACAATTTTTGCTAATTAAATTTCTCAAACATTAAAATTTATGTGATATATATCTAAATATTTTTTTTTTGTAATTAAAAATAAAATAATACCCGTAAAAAAAGTACAAATTAACGTAATAAAATTATAATTATTTTTTTTTAATATTTAAATTTACGTAAAAACAAACTTGTAATATATTATTATAGAACGAACCTTATTATTCATATAAAAAAGTATTAGAAATTATATTAATTATATTTTTCATATATTAAACTAAACATAAGTCACACTTAAACATATTTATTTAAATGACAAATGTTATTACTAAAAAATATACTAAAAAAAAATATTTTTACAACATAGAGATAATAATAAATATTATTATATTTTTTTTTATTTAACATCACACAAATACAACATATTGTATATTAAAAAATATAATCAAAATCATAAACATCCAAAATTAAAGCATACACTCAAGAAAATTTAACATATAAAAATCATAATATAAAACTAATAATTTAAATAATAATTTTTGTTGTTAAACACTAAAAAACTAAACTATCAAAATACTCAACCATCCTAATTAGAATAGCTATATTAATAATTTAATTTAAATTTTTAACATTTGTATCAATTGAATCAAAAATATGTGTTAATTAAATTAAATTATTTTTTATAAGTTACCAACAATTTAAATAAGATAGTCTTAATTACAATTAAAACTATAATTAAAATGTATTTATTTAGGAATTAAAATTCGATAACATACAAAAATAAATATGTAACTTTATATATTTAGTCAACCCTAAAACTCGCATGAGAATCTTTAACTTTATGGCGCCCCCAAAATAGGTATACATCACCCATTCTGAGTTGTCAATACATGGTATGTAAAACAACTACAACTTTATTATTACAACAAGAAAATCGTGAGTTTGAATACAAATATTATCTTCAGACAATAGTTATACTCAAATAAATCTTCATCACATTTATTGATACATTATTTTACAAAAATGGTGAGGACTACTAAACAACTCTCTAGAACCTTCATTCCATATCCCGACTTCGTCTTCGCTATATTCTCGCCTCTCACGAGAAGAAAAATGGAACAAAAAGAAAAAGGGTGAGCTCAACTAGCCCAAAGAAAGAATATTATGACTAAGATAATATACAACAAATTATCGTTAATCTTCAACAAGGAAAATCTAATAGAATACAATAGACAACAAGTTTTAAATCAATATTCGCAATGAAATAATAATTCATTAGAAGAGTTAAGTAGAGAATGCAAACTACTATATTCTATGTATGAATTTAAAAGTTCATCGCCTATCTTTTATCCTCAGAACATCAATCAATATATATCCGAAATCAAATATTCATCTTTGCACTACAGCCGAAAGATATTCATCATTAATCATGTTCATCTAAACACTGCTCATCTTTGCACTACGGGCCAAAGATATTCATTATAAATCATTCATCTTTGCACTACGGGCCAAAGATATTCAATAATATCATCATTTAAGACCGAGAATGATGAAAATATTTTTTAAAGAAACGAATCCAATGAAACAAAATGACAAGGATTAAGGATTAAGGATTCGTACTTTGTTTTATCCATGTCCAAAATACCTCAAAAATAATCATAGTGGTGTAAAATTCAAGAATGATCAAAACATGGATACAATCAAAGCTAGTATCCACAATAGATATTTTAGACGAAAAGGAAAATTTCATTTTTGATGAATAATCATCAGTATTCGTGAATAAGATCGATATCGTGAATAAAGTCAGTATATCGTGAATAAGAATCTCAACACCAAAAGTTCTAAATTTGATAAAACTTTAGATCAATATTTTAGCATAATGATATTGAAGAAATAATATCATTACAAAAAAATAATATCCCTTACCTCGAAAGATAAGTACTTCTAAATTAACAAACAGGATATAAAGCTATGACTTGAACTTGCAGAGTGTAGCAATACTCAAAATATACTCAAAATACTCACAAGAATACGCTCAATAATATAGAGAGAAAAATTTCAATTTACGATGTGATTTTCAATTCTAACCCAAGACCTTATTTATAGGAAAATGCTTGTAACACCAAAGTAGAAAATTTATTAAATATTATTATATTTTTTCCAAAACTTCATACGCATGCTTTTTACCATCTGAACTCAGCCCCTATCACATGTTAAATGAGGGAAACAAAATGAAAAACACGTTTTTGTAAATAAAATAATTAAAACTTTCAAGAATCAATTATTTGAACTTGAACTTCAATAATTCACAATAAATAGTCCTTTTGTCGAAAATTGAATCTCGCTTGAATTTTTATAGGAAATTCAATTCTCTACAACTTTGTAGAAGAAAGTTTTCTAAATTCCAAATGTAAATTGACCAAAATTCACAAACCAAGCGATTTTACAAAGTATAATCAAATTCGATCCAAGAAATGGGGTCCACCGACACATAAAACATGCTTTAAATATTTTTGGTAACAAAAATACTCCTCCTCCACATATACTCATATATCCCACATTCATCGTAAAAATATCATCATTATTATATTATTAAAATATAATAATATATTTAAATAAATTATTTTATCAGAAAAAGATAAAATTTTAATTTTCAACAATTGTCACATTAAAAATTTTCTCCATCTATATCCACATAAAATCAATATTTTCCTCATCATATGAATCAATAATTAATTATTCACAAATAATATTACAGAATCACAATATTGACAACCAGGCAGTTCCTAGGAAAGAGGGGGCTTTACAATAAGAATTTCTCCTTACTGGTACACAATTAGGTGACCAAACCTCTTCTTAGACAGAACTTTCTAGATATTATCAATAATGTTATCTAATAATATTATTCAGATAATATGAATTATTGCTTCGATAATGAAAAATACTGTGTAATGACAATTATTGAAACAACAGCAATATAACGCAGCAATTATTAAATTAATAAAATAAAATATCGAATAAGAATTCTCGTAACCATTATTGAGTAGTGCCTTCTTACGTAAGAATCAATAATTGGTGCAATATCGTATCTTCTTGTGTGTTAACCACCGAGTATTTTAACAAGATTAATTGTAAATAACTACGCCAATTATTTTTAAACAACTTATATTTATCGTTTTCTTCATCCAATCGCTTTCCGTTATGGGACCCACAAAAGACTGCGCCGTCATACGAATATTCTCCGACAGCAAGAATATTCCACGACTAAACGAATATTCCTCGACAACAATGAATATTTTATAACCACTTGCTTATTTTGAAATATTTGCGTATTTTACCATAACTATCCACACTAATCAAATCAACCCTTACTATTTCAAAATAATAAATAGAGAAAATTAAATTTCATTAATAATAAGTTGGGGTCTTACAACCTCCCTCCTTATGAAATTTCGTCCCTTCGAAATTGACGTCTGTGACTGGTGTTTCGAAAAGGTGAGGATACCTCGCTTTCATTTCCGCTTTCCAATTCCTGTGTCATTTTCTCTAAACTGATTCCTCCACAAAACTTTAACTTGTGGTAAGACCTTTGTGCGTAGGACATGCTCCTTCTTATCCAAGATCTTGACAGTACCTCTTCAGATGTTAAGTCTTCTATTATCTCGTCCTGGTTCTAACTCTATAACGTGGTTCGGGTTCATCACATATTTACTGAAGTACAGATATGTGAAACACATTATGAACACGAGACATACTCGAGAGGTAACGCGAGTCTATAGGCTACATTTCCTACTTTCGGTCAAGAATTTGAAATGGATCAATAAATCATGGATTGAGCTTTCCTCTCTTCCCAAATCTTGTAACTCCTTCCACGGAGCAACTCATGACAATACATGATCCCCTATACTAAATTCCACGTCCTTTCGATGAATATCCGCATAACTCTTTTGTTGATCTTGTGCCATTTGTATACGTTGTCAAATCATTTGGATCTTTTCGGTAGTCATACGTACTAACTCGGGTCCCAACAATGTTGCTTCACCCACCTCATCCCAACATATTGGAGAGCGATACTTTCATCCATATAATGCTTCAAATGGAGCCACACCTATACTTGCCTGATAACTGTTGTTGTAGGAGAATTCCACCAATGGTAAATACTTATCCCAACTGCCCTTGAAGTCTAGGACACAGAGTCTTAATAGATCTTCAAGAGTTTGAATAGTCCTCTCTGATTGTCCATCCGTTTGAGGATGAGCAGACTTGGCTAATCTATCAACAATAACCCAAATGGCATTGATGCCTTGAGAAACCGTAGGAAGACTCGTAACGAAATTCATGGTAATGTGTTCTCACTTCCATTTTGGAATCTCAAGTGGTTGCAACGGACCTTAGGTACTAGATGCTCCGCCTTTACACGTTGACAAGTTAAACACATCGAGATAAACTTTGCAATCTCTCTCTTCATATTGTTCCACCAAAATGTATGTCGAAGATCACGATACATTTTAGTACTTTCGGGATGGATTGAAAATGGTGTATTGTGTGCCTCCATCATAATCTTGTACTTCAAATCGTAGTCGTTAGGAACACAAAGTCCGGAGGTGGACTCAAGTATTCCTTCTTCATCAATTCTCGCTTTAGGAATAAAGACCTTCTTGTACTTTCTTCTTCATACGCGATCGCCTCCGGCCTGGGTGGCTTGAAAGCACCTTAACTTTTTCTATTAAAGTTAGCTCTATGCGTATACTTGACATCATCGCACTCATTCCTCAGATATGATCTTCTACTCAACGCGTCACCTACCACGCTCGCTTTTCCAGGATGGTATTGAATTGTGTGGTCGTAGTCTTTCAATAGCTCGAGCCAACGTCGCTGCCGCATGTTGAGTTCTTTTTGAGTGAAGAAATATTTAAGGCTTTTATGGTCTGAATATATCTCCACTTTCTCCCCATGTAGATAGTGTCTCCATATCTTTAGCGCAAAAACGACTGTTAATTTTTAACAATTGTCACATTAAAAAATTTCTCCATCTATATCCACATAAAATTAATATTTTACTCATCATATGAATCAATAATTAATTATTCACAAATAATATTACAGAATCACAATATTGACAACCGTGCGCTTCAGTGAAAGAGGGCTTTCCAATAAGAATTTCTCCTTCTTGCGCCGCAATTAGGTGACCAAACCTCTTCTTAGACAGAACTTTCTAGACATTGCCAATAATGTTATCTAATAATATTATTCAGATAATATGAATTATTGCTTCGATAATGAAAAATACTGTGTAATGACAATTATTGAAATAACAACAATATAAAATATCAACGCATCAATTATTAAATTAATAAAATAAAATACTAAACAGTAATTACTGTAACCATTATTGAGTAGTGCCTTCTTACGTAAGAATCAATAATTGGTGCAATACTGCAATGCTACTTCTGTAGTGTTAACCACCGAGTATTTTAACAAGATTAATTCAGAATAACTACGCCGTTATTTTTAAACAACTTATATTTGTCGCTTTCTTCATCCAATCGCTTTTTAGTTATGGGGCCCATAAAAGATCAAGGCTGTCAGCATTTAATATTCCCCGACAAAGAAGAATATTCCACGACCAAACGAATATTCCCCGACAACAATGAATATTTTATAACCAATTGCTTATTTTGAAATATTTGCGTATTTTACCCATACCTATTCACATTAATCAAATCAACCCTTAATATTTCAAAATAATAAATAGAGAAAATTAAATTTTATTAATAATAAGTTGGGGTCTCACATAACCGTTATTTGAAAACCTAAAATAAAAATGAGTGTTATTATAGTTATTGTTAACGCTTAAAGTTTCACCAAATAGCGTCCAATCACGAATCCACGCTATTTAGAACTCAAGACAATGTGGATCACATTGTAAGCTTGACTTTTTACGCCACGGGGATAACTCCGGTGTGAGAATGAGTACAGCCGCTTACAAGGTTTAACAATGGAGGATAAGTATTTAGTGCTCAAAATAGGTATTACCTCATAATGATAACCTAGGCCTCATATTTATAAGATACTCACCACCTTAGAATCCTTCTCCCAATGGGACTAGGACTCCTAGTATATGGTAATTACCATAACTTGGGTCCAACGCCATCTCCTTAAAAGGTGCAAGTAGAGTCCAATCTCATCACCACCTTTGGAGTTACCTTATATGCACATGAATAGTATCTTGGACTCTGCAGACGCAGGAGAGCTCATTGTCAGTCTCAAACGGTCCTATAATCTAACCTCGGACTTCTACCAAAGGACTCAAGACCAGACCCCTAACATCACAAGACCAGTGTTCTATTTATGGTCCCGAGGGCTCAAATGTCAATTCAACACCCCCAACACCTTTATGGGCCCGGCCATCCTGGCCTCTCAAATTCTTCCGGTATTGAACCTTCTACCAATGGAGGGTGCTTCCAGAAACGCCCCCGAACATTGCCCCCAGCCTCTAATCATAACATATTTATGATTGGAGACTTGAAAGGTCGAGACTTGAATCGGTCGTGACAGATAATGATGAGTCATGTCATGGGCCGACAAATCACTTCTTGATATTTGAAACGTTACACGCCTTTTCACGCTGGGCCCACCTCCAAAGATTTAATAGCCGCCTGGGGTTCCGTGACGTCTCTTTATAAAAACTCCCTTCCCCCTCATTATCACTTTTCTTGACTCTTTGCTTTCAAATTCTCCTAAGATTTTCGAAAAAGCTTATCTCTTTACCCAATCTGCACCATTTTCCTCAACTCTTTGTCGTTTTCGAGTGCTATTTTCGCTTATCTCCTTCCAAAACCTCTTATTTGCATCACATTCTTTCTAAATGGCCAACCCAAAGACTATTCCTACCAATCGAGCCTATCACCGCTTACCTCCACCGGCCACCACCACCGGCGACCTTCTAGAGGTCGTCTTCACAGATGCCCCCGCCGACACCACTCCTTCGATCCTCGCTTAGTCCTAGAGACGCCGAGGCTAGGATTCGAAAGGCATACTATTCCTCAGAGGAGTTTTCTCACCTTCATACTCCTTCCACCATCACCCCTCACAGATTTCGACATCCCATCCTTTTTTAAGATCCTCAAGAATACCAACTTGAGTGCCTATGCCCGATGAGAAGATGTTTTGGCGTCCTGGGCGAGTGGGTGGCCAGTCCCCTCAGACGTTCTAAAGTGGGGTTCGGTTCCCACTTCACGATTTCATTTCTTCTTTCTTGAGCTTTGTGGGGAGTCGAGTTCATGCTTGCTGCGTCTTAAACGCAGCACATCCACTTAGTCTCTTTCATAGCCGTCTGCCAAGAGGTGGGCCTCAATCCCGCGCTCGATCTATTCTTTGCCCTGTTCACCGTTAGTGGTTCGAAAGAGCCCGGTCTTCGGCAACTCAACAAGCGCCCCAACCGCACTGTCCCGATCAAGACCCCTTCAAGCAACAAGGGTAGCATGAACAATGGTTTTTGCCAAGGAACCAACCTCCAACTCCTTCCCCCACAGGGCCCATCCAAATAGGCCAGTGCGCTAAGATTTCGAAGTTCCGAAGGGCCGAAAATGATGCCTTCAAGACGTTCTACAAGCAATGGCAAAGGACCCAATAGAATCTGGGGCTTCTGATGAACGAAGCCTGGTTGTACAAACACGGCTGTGAGTATCCTTCTGTTTTTCACTATTTTTCCTCCTATTTTCTGAAGCTTTCCATGCCTTAACCCATTTGTCCCTGTACAGTGACTATTTTCAAGCCCGAGGGCGTCGTCGATGCCTTCATCCCTGCCACCGTCACCCCCGGGTTCATCCGACCCCCAGTGACCGAGATGCTCCTGAGGAGGATACGGTCCCGATCAGCGAACTGTCGCTGGGGTCCACTTCGGGGCCCGAGCCCCCGACCACACAAAGGGGGGGCGCCAAGATGAGCCTCATGGAGAAGGCGGCTTCTTGAAAAAGTCCAAGAAGCCTCCAGCCAGACCATCGAAGCGCCTTTCAAAAGTCGCCCGCCTTTCATTCTTTGGTTGACTCTCCCACCGCCTCGGTCAACCAACCAAGGTGATCGAGGATTCGGAGGACACCGAAGAGGTTCCTCCTGAACCTCGATCAAAAAGACCTCGGTTGTCGGAAGGTTCCGATCAGCCGACAGGTGAGATGGTGGTCCCCGGTCTGGACCGTTCCGCCACTCCTTCTTCCGGTCCCAGCTCTTCTCGGATCACCACCCACCTGTTGGCCCAAGAGCCCGTCGGAGGTCTTCCCCTTTACCCTCTTCGATCACTTCAAACTACCTGGTGACGATGACCGGTTTAAAGGGTACTCTCCCGGTCAGTTCTTGGTGGCCTATGTTCGAGCTCGCACCTGTAATTCCCTTTGTCAACTGATTCTTTGCTTTAACTTTGATCTTTCCTTCTTGTACTGATGTATGTGTTTACTGCAGGCCAACGCTATACTTGCCTAAGCCATCCATCCCCTCGCCCGATCCACAAAGAAAGAAGTTCAGCTTGGGACGGAGGTGGAGTTCTTTGGAGGTCAAGTTCGGGTCTGCAGCGACTGAAGAAGAACGGATTCTCATCTCCGAGACCCGACGCCAAAGCGCCCGGCGGAGGGTCGGGTCGAAGAGCTGGAGCATGAGCACAGTGCTCTTCTGGGAGAGAGGGGTCGTCTGCTCCAAGATGTCAAGGATCGGGAGAACGCTATTTATAGTATTACACACAAGTTCTCCGAGATGCACGACAAGATGATGTTTTTGATCAAGGAGAACAACAACTTGATCACATCACAACGCCTTTCCGAGAAGGTAATCGAAGCCGACCAATGAAGCCATCGCCAAGTATGAGGAATCAAGCCTTGAACGATAAAAGTCATAGCCCAATTTGGTGAGGGGTACGAGAGTCATCGGAAAAGGCTAAGGCAAAGTTGATGGCTGCTGGGCTTGATGTCTCCATCCTTGACTCTTCGGATGACGAGTCTGACGCTGAAGATGACCCTCCTGCCGAGTAGATATGTAGGATTTGTAATAAAGAAAATTTTCTTTCTTCTCTGCTTTCTTTTGTACTTAGCCCGAATCGTGGCGGCCACGGGTTTGTAAAAGTAGAAATTTTCTAAGCATAAATAAGATATACTCTTTTTGCCCATGAATGCTTATTATCGGGCTTTCACTTATGACTGATCTCGATCAGTTATGTCCACCCGAACCTTCTGGTCGGATCGTCCTTAGTGGTTATCTGATTTTAGAGGGTCAACAGTTATACCCGAGACTTATTTCGATCAGTGGTGTCTGTCCGAACCTCTTGATCGAATAGTGCTTTCGAGATCCGCTTTTAAGCATTTATTAGACTCTTGGTCATTATGCTCTGGACTTATCTCGATCAGGGAGTTTTTCCGAAGCTCTTGATCGGATAGTGCCCGAAGTATGTCTGTTCAAGTAGTAACGAAATATATGAATATAGATGAGGTTAAACATTGACAGGAATGGGAACTTTCATTTATATCATTTGAATTGAAACGATTACATGGATGAAAACAAGAACGACATAACTACTACTGGTAAAATTTTCTAAGTCTTCCAAAGATGCCATGTATTCTTTACCTCCAACCGTCCATTGCTCAAGCCGGTGAGGTTCCTCGGCTTCGCACTCCTACCACCTCATAAGGCCCTCCCATTGGGCATTAACTTGCCAAATGTTTTGGGGGTTGATGCCTCAACTCCCGGAGGACCAAATCTCCTATTGCAAACCTCCTCGTCTTCACCTTTCGATTATAGTGTCGGTACATTGTTTCACTGATAGATTGCCAACCTCATCATGTGGCGAGTCCCGAACTTCATCTAACAAATCTAAATTTGTTCTCAAACCTCGCGTCATTATATAGCTCTTTGTATTGGGTGACTCAAGAGTGGAGATCCGATCTCAACAGAATGAGTGCATCGGGCCCAGATGCCAACCTCGAATGGGAGTCTCCAACAGTAGTCCTTGGGGTAGTTCGACACGCCCACAAAAAGAGATAGCGCTTCTTCTGCCACCAAACCCTTTAATGCATCTAATCTGCTTTAATCCCATTGAGTAGGGTTCGATTGGCCACTTCCACTGGGCCGCTTTGACCGAGGATGGGCAAATCAAGTCTTGCGATCTTGGATCCCTAATTCTTTCAAAAAGCCTTCAAACTTAGATCCCACAAACCGCTCGCCATTGTCCGAGACCATCGCCACGGAGATACCAAACCTAGACTACCCTTCTTTAAAAAACTTGAAACACTCTCGTGTTCGGTGATCTTTTTGCGATGGTTTGGCTTCACCCACTTCGTCATGTAATCAATAGCCACGATCACAAAGCTAACTTGTCCCTTAGCTTTTGGCAGAGGCCCCGAATGTCGATTCCCCACACAAAGAAAGGGGATCGGGGCAAGACGGAATATAGTTCCTCGGGGGTTGGTGCGGGATGTTCTTTGTTCAAATTGGCACTGGGACACCTCCTAACGAATTCCTTTTCTTCATGTAGATAGTTGGCGAAGAATACCTTCCTCAAAATCTTATCGCCAAAGGACTTTGCTCCCATGTGATCCCCATAGATTCCCTCATGCATCTCCCGGCGTGTAGTCCGCCTCTGAAGGAGTCAAGCATTTGAGCGCGGAGAGCTAAAGGCCCTTCGGTATAGATCTCCATCTATGAGGGTGAAGTTCAAACTTGGTGTTTTGACTTGTCCGGCTAGATTCGATCCGAAGGAGGGTCCTATCGGCCAAGTATGAGATATAAGGTGTGAGCCAACAATTGAGCCACCCAAAGCCAAGATTTACATCTTTGGGACACCTTTGGGTTTTCCGTAACCTCCAAGTACACCGATCCATTGAAAGAGCTTGCTTCATTTGTTGCCACCCTTGCCAAGGCATCTGCTATCGTATTCTCTCGACCTTGGTCCACCCGACAATCAGTATGAAGTGAAGTACATAAGCTTATCCTTTAGCTCACCCAAATATTTGGTCATCCTTGCCCCAAGCTTCAGACGCTTTAGATAACTACTTGACCACCAAATTGTGAATCATCAGAGATGATCAACCATTGCACCTCTCTAAGCTTCGCCAAATCGTATCCTCGCTAGGATGGCCTCGTCATACTGCTTCGTTATTTGTGGCCTTGAAACCAAAACCGAATAGCTTTGTCAGACTTGAACCCTTCGGGGCTTGTTAGATGACCTCGCTCCAATCGACATCCATAGTTGACGATCCGTCCACGATAGAGTCCATGAGGTCCGGATTGGTTGTGTTTCACTACTATATTCGCCTCCTCGGTTGGTGAAAGAACACTCAACTATGAAGTCGACCAATGTCCGCCTTTTGATTGCTGTTCGGGGACGATACTCTATAACAAATTGTGTCAATTCCATTGCCCAAGCTTGACTAACCGACACGATACTTCAAAGCTTGTGCAAAATCTTCTTCAAAGGTTGGTCTGTGTAGACCACTATCAACCGACCCTCTGGAAATAGTGCCTGAGTTTCCTGCTAGCAATTATGAGGGCGTAAGCAAATTTTTCCAGGTTCGGGTATCTCGTTCTTCGTCTCTCGGAGAACATGGGTGACATGAAGACAATCGAATTGCTTATCTCCTTCATCCCTTACCAAAGGTCGCCCCCCTCTTCGCCATTGGGCTCGCAACCAAGTATAAGTATAATCTAGCAGTTACGTGGGGATCGGTTTCATTAATAATGGTGCCGAACCCAAATATCTTTTGATCTCCTTAACGCAGCGTCTTCGCATTCTCAAGTCCACTGAAAACTCTTATCATTTTTCGGGCCTTTGAGAGTGTCAAAAAAGGGTAGACATCTCTCAGCTGACCTTGACATGAATCTCCGAAGGGCAGCAATTCGGCCCGTCATCCGTTGGACATCTTTGTATGTCTTTGGAGATTTCATGTCTAAGATCACCGAGATTTTTTCTGGATTGGCCTCGATTCCCCGTTTACTGACCAGATATCCTAGGAATTTTCCTGAACCCAATCCGAAGGTGCACTTGGTCGGGTTTAGTCTCAGTTTGTGTTGCCTCACCGTTTCGAAGCAGTCTTCTAAGTCCTCCAGATGATCCCGGACTGACATGCTCTTGACGATCATGTCGTCCACATACACTTCCATACTTCGCCCACCGCTTTCTAACACGAAGTTCATCATTCGTTGGTAGGTTGCCCTGCGTTTAGTAGTCCGAAGGTCATCTTCCGATATGCATATATAGCAGATGAGTGATGAAGCTTAGTCTTGGGGAATCCTCCTTGGCATAGAGATTTGGTGATATCCTGAGAAAGCGTCCATGAAACTTAGCATTTCATACCCCGAAGTGGCATCAATTAGCTGGTCTATGTTGGGTAAGGGGTAGAAGTCTTTTGGGCAGGCCTTATTCAGGTCGGTGTAGTCAATGCACATCCTCCGCTTCCCATTTTGCTTTTGTACCAATACCATATTCGCCAGCCATTCGGGATAGTCAATTTCAAAGATGAACCCCGCCTCTAACAATTTGGTAACCTCTTTGTCTATAATCTTCTGTCTTTCCGGGGCAAAGATCCTTCTTTTCAGATCACCGGCTTCCTTTTCGCCCGGTATGAAGTTTATGTAATGCGATTGATTCACTTACACCGTATGTCACTAAGTTCCTGTGAAGATGTCAAGATACACCCGAGTAATTCCACTGGACCTGTTTCGCATTGTTGGATAATCCCGCCCCGATCTTGACCAATTTGTCTGGATTTCCCGGTACCAACTCCACATCCTTTGTTTCTTCTGCTGGTAAAGCCATGGGTTCAGTACTGCCTTCCGTGAACGGCTCGATCTCGATGGTCATCGTCTGTTTCTGCTTACTAACCCCGACTCCTAAGGAAATCAAGGTATTCCGATAACATCTTCGGGCGATGTCGAGATCTCCGCTTACTTCCCTATCCCGCTTGGTTGTCGGAAACTTGATTTTGAAGTGGGGTATAGATGTTACCGTCATTGCGGTCTTATAAGGTGGGCCTTCCCAAAATGGCGTTGTAGAAGTTCAATCCACTTGCGACAAAATTTTTTACCATGATTTCGTCTCATTGTGTAAATAGCATCAACTTGACCGGTAACGTTATTGTGCGTCACATGAACCGGGTCGCCATCAAGTCGTAAAATCAGCCCTCTCCTCCTAATTCTATCTTCTTTCCTCCCGATTCATCCGTTGGTATGCATGTGTGTAGTAGTATATCATCAACCAAGACCCGTTGTCGATCATCATTGTAAGACCCCAACTTATTATAAATAAAATTAAATTTTCCTTTATTCATTATTCTAAATTAATAAGGGTTAATTTGATATAATTCTTTAGTTATGGGTGAAATGTGCAAAGTTTACAAAATAAGCAAAGTGGTTATAAAATATTCATTATTGTTTGGGAATATTCGTTTGGTCGTGGAATATTTTTTTGTCGGAATCTCCGCATAACTACTGTAGCCTTGATCATTGGTGGGCCCCATAACGGAAAAAAGCGGTTGGATGAAGGAAAACGCACAAAGATTGAGTTTTATAAATAACAACGTAAATTATTACCGCTAACAACATTGGGTTACTCGTGGTTAAAATACAAGAATACTGGCGTGGTTGCACAAGATAGTACGGTATTGCATGATATTTTGAATTATTGATCCTTACGTAAGAAGAAGGCACTACTCAATAATTGTTACGATGAGTTACCGCTCAATATTATATTTTATTGATTCAATAATTGTTGCGTTGATATTTTGTATTCTTCATTGTTTCAATAATTGTCATTACACAAGATTTTCCATTATCAAATCAATAATTCATATTATTTGAATAATATTATCGAGATAACATTATTGGCAATGTCTAGAAAGTTCTGCATCTAAGGAGAGGTTTGGTCACCTAATCATATTGCCAAGTAAGGAGAAATCCTTATTGGAACTCGCTCGTCACAAGATCTTGTGATTCTCGTAATATTATTTTTAAATAAGTAATTATTGATTATTATGATAAAGAAAATATTTATTTTATGTGGATATAGATGGAGAAAATTTTTAATGTGACAATTGTTAAAAATTAATATTTTATCTTTTTCTGATAAAATAATTCATTTAAATATATTATTTTAATAATATATTAACGATGATATTTTTATAATGAATGTGGGATATATGAGTATATGAGGAGGTAGAGTATTTTGTGGCATTAAATGTTTAACATATGTTTTGTGTGTCGGTGGACACAATTCTTGACCGAAAATTTATTATAGACTGTAAAATCGCCCGTTTGTGGATTTGGAATTTGGATCAATTTCTGTTTGGAATTTGGAAAAACTTTCTTCTGCAAAGTTGTAGAGAATGGAATTTCCCATGGAAACTCATGAGTTTTCAATTTTTCTGATAAATGAGCTATTTTTTACGAATTATTGAAGTTTCTAAGAAGAAAATAATTTTTATTAAATAATGGGTGGGGCCCACTCTTGTTTGACAACATGTGGGCCACCTTTGAAATTTATTTTCAAGAGTGGCATGCTGGTCTTTGATGGCTATCATGCGTAGAAATTTAATTTTAAATAATAATAATTTATTAATTTAGTCTCCTCATTGCTCTAACATTTTCCTATAAATAGAGGTTAAGTTAGAATTAAAAATCACACCGTAAACAAAGTTTTCTCTTTTCTCTCTATATTTGTCGAAGCGTATTCTTGTGAGTATACTTTGAGTGTTGCTATACTATATGAAGTTTCACAAGACTATACCGAAAAATTCAGCTAAATACGGTTATTTTGAGGTAAGGGATGTTATTTCTTTCATGAAATGATATTATTTTCTTCAATATCATTATGCCAAAATATTTGTTGAACTTTTATCAAATTTGGAACTTGTTGTGTTTCAAGTTACTATTCACGATACAAAGACTATTCACGAATCGACACTATTCAATTTAAAAATAAAAATTTTTCTTTTTGCCCAAAATATCTATCTTTGGATACTAGCTTTGATTGTATCCATGTTTTGATCATTCTTGAATTTTACACCAATATGATTATTTTCAAGTATTTTTGGACATGGGTAAAACAAAGTACGAATCCTTAATCCTTAATCCTTGTCATTTTGTTTCAATTTGATTTGTTTCTTTAAAAATGTTTTCATCATCCTCGATCCTAAATGGTGATATAAATGAATATCTTTGGCCCAGTGCAAAGATGAACGATTAATCGATGAATATCTTTGGCATAGTAGCAAAGATGAACAGTGTTGAGATGAACATGACCAACTGGTGATATAAATGAATATCTTTTGGTCAGAAGCAAAGATGATTAAAGATGTATATTGATTGTTATTACAGTGGATAAACTATTGATGATGGACTTTTAAACCTTAGAAGACAAGAGAATTCTTTCTCTACGTGACTCTTCTAATGGATTGATGTTCATTGTATTTGTTGATCTAAAACTTGTTGTCTATTGTATTCTATTAGATTTTTCTCTCGTTGAAGACTAACGATAATTTGTTGTATATTATCTTAGTCATAATATTCTTTATTGGGCTAGTTGAGCTCACCTTTTCCTTTTTGTTCCATTTTTCTTCTCGTGAGGTGGAACATAGCGAGGATCGAGTCGGGGTATGGAGTGATGGTTCTAGGAAGATGTTTTAAATTCATCCTCACTATTTCAGAAAATAGTGTATGAATAATTAATGAGGACTTATTTGGGTGTGTATATTGTCTGAAGACAATATTTGTATTCGAACTCACAGTTGTATTGTCGTATTCTACACGACATCCGTATTGTCAAAGTTGTAGTTTGCTTTCTATACCATGTATTTTGGCGACTCGTAATGGGTGTTGTATAACTATTTTGGGGGCGCCACAATTGGTATCGTGGCTTAGGATATGATCTCCATGGAGATCGGGAATAGAACTAGGAGGGAGAGACGAGTAAATCCTTCACTAAGTGTGTCCTACCAAAGCTTATTTGTTGATTGGTCATAATATAGGATATTATGTGATATGTTAATTTGTTTAATTAACCTTTGTTTTATAGCGATATTTAAGAATGGTCACGAGAACGTTAACAATGGAGTTTATGAGACCGTGGAGACGCCTTTGCTTTCACCAACGAGGAGAACGCGGTAACAGTCGGCAATGTTCCTCTTGTGAACAACGCCAATCGAGCAAATGATGAACGACGGGATGTTTAGAAGCTTTTTGCGCTTCATGCAAAATCGACGAGGAGACTCGTGTACAAAATACGGGAGGAAATGATAAGAATGCAAGCGGTTTGTCACTACCAAACAATTCAAAGAGTTGGGACCACCAGATTTTCATGGAAAGCGGGATCCGATCAAGGCGTAAACGTGGGTCAAGCAAATTACCAAGATATTCGATGTCTTGGGGTGCACGAGAATGTAAGGTTCTATTCGCCACCTTTATGTTTCGTGGTGAAGCAGACATTGGTGGGAATCGTGAAGCGTACTCAACCAGATGCACTTAACATGTCTTGGGAAAGATTTCGAAATCTGCTCAATGTCAAGTACTTTCCGTAAAGTATTCGTCATATGAAGGAGGTAGAGTTTATTAGACTTCGAGCGTAACAACATGATGGTGTCTCAAAGACGAGGCAAAGTTCGCAGAAGTTATCTGTGTTTTGCACCTCATTTGGTGGAGAATGAGGAACGAATGACGCGTATGTTTCGAGAGGTCTAAAACCGTAGATTCGCTCGATACCTTATCTCTCATAAATTTTCTCTATTCGGATGTTGTCAATGTGGCTCGATTATTAGAGCGAGATAAAGGAGTATACTCAACCGAGGGACCACAACTGTGGTAGCCATCGTAACGATGATAACCAAATGAGGAGGAAAGAATATGGACAAAGGCGAACCACTCGTGTGGTAATCGTGGACATGATAATAGGAAAGGTGACTCAAGTGGAAATTTCGAAAGAGAAGATTCAACAATGACGGAAGACATCAACAAAGACTTCCGACCAAATACCAACAACAAATGCTGGGGAGGAGAACGACCGCCGCTTAGATGTTACAAATGCGGGAAGGAGGGACATATCACCAAAAACTGCCCACACAACAATCCAAGGTATGTTATAACCGTGGAAAGGAAGGCCACATCGCTCGAGATTGTACTTATAAGCGAAACCAAGTTCAATGAGGAGTGGTGATTCCAAGGGTCGTCCGGATAAGTCAAAATCACGGTTCTGGAAGAGCTTTTGTCGCGACTGGCCAAAACGTGAGGAACCCGAACGAGGTGATCACGGGTAAGCTAATCTTGAGATGAACATGACCAACTGGTGATACAAATGAATATCTTTGGCTGTAGTGCAAAGATGATTAAAGATGTATATTGATTGTTATTACAGGGATAAACTATTGATGATGGACTTTTAAACCTTAGAAGACAGTAGAATTCTTTCTCTACGTGACTCTTCTAATGGATTGATGTTCCCGCTGTATTTGTTGATCTAAAACTTGTTGTCTATTGTATTCTATTAGATTTTTCTCTGTTGAAGACTAACGATAATTTGTTGTATATTATCTTAGTCATAATATTCTTTACTGGGCTAGTTGAGCTCACCCTTTTCCTTTTTGTTCCATTTTTCTTCTCAGGAGGTGGGAACATAGCAGGATCGAGTCGGGGTATGGAGTGATGGTTCTAGGAAGATGTTTTAGATTGTCCTCTCACTATTTCGTAAAATAGTGTATGAATAATTAATGAGGACTTATTTGGGTGTGTATATTGTCTAGAAGACAATATTTGTATTCGAACTCACAACATTGTCGTCGATTCTACACTTTACATCCAGATTATCAAAGTTGTAGTTTTTCTTCTATACCATGTATTTTGGCGACTCAGAATGGGTGTTGTATACCTATTTTGGGGGCGTCACAATCATCCTCTTCATGTCCACTGGCCCGACCTGAGCCGTTATTACCAATGCCCCGTCATGCGGTTCGATCTGTTCTGTAGGGTAATCATCATCTGAGAAGGAGATGGTCGTGCCTGAATATGGCTTGCCCTTTCTGGGCGAGGACCTGGCCAATGATAGTACGGCTTCGAGATGTCCATTCCTTTTCCTGCCAGTCACACGCCCTACAGACTCGCCTGATATCACATCAATAACCCCTCGAGCTTGTGGGTTCGGTTGCGGCTGTGGTTGTCGGGTGGGCTCGGTGTTGTCCTCTCCTGGGGCTTCCGACCCTTCCTACAAAAACCACGACTGCACTACCAACTTCCCATTATGGACATTCTTTTCTATTAAGTCTTTCAAGTTGGTGCAATCTTCTGTCGTGTGACCCCGACTGCGGTAAATGCATACTTGTCATTGCGACCCTCTTTCCCCGGCTTCGGATCGCTTTGACATGGTTCGAAAAAGGGCTTTTCTTGCATCTCTTCCAGATATCTTGGCCCGATCAGATTGAGTCGCGGTGTACACCTTGTTGACCCTTTTATTTGGGAAGGGTGGCCTTCCACCGCCTCGTTGTAGTTTTTCTTGTAGCTATCCGACCTCCCCTGATTGTCGGACTTCCGATAGCTCTGCTTTATCCCGATCTCTTGTCATTTCTCATGGGATTGGGGTTTGAAGTTCCCCATCGCTTCCTCGATTGCATGCGTGATCTTCTACCCTATGGAAGGCCTCTGTCAGCCTACGGGTGTTGATCACCGTGTCCTTCATCGCCTTTTTTTGATTTTCCGATGTCGAGCCCCATTGTGAAGAATCCCAAAGCTTGTGGGGAATTCAGCTCCACCACCGACCCCACAGCCTCCCGAAATTTCTTAACATACTGCCCCAGGCTCTCATCTGATCTCTGCCTGACCTGCATGAGGGATGCTGTGATCTTCCCCCATCTCTTATTACTCCCAAACCGTGCATGAAATTTTTCCCAAAGGTCTTTCCATGAATTTATCGATCTCGACGCCAAGGTTCCCATCCATTCCCGGGCGCTTTTCTTCAGGGTAGTAGCAAACATGTGGCACTTGGCTGCATCAGAGTGGCCATAATATGTCATCAACCTGTCATACCCATCAGAATGGTCGTAAGGGTCCCCCATCCCGTCATAAGTCTCCATCGGGGGCATCTTCCTTTTGGGATCCGCTATCTCCTGATTAATATGCGGAGAGAAGGGTGACTCTATATAGGTCGAGGCGCGCCCGATCGGCCTCGACCAACAATAACTTTCTCCATTCAAAGAACTCTTGAGCGAGGGTTTGGATTCTCCTTCGTGAGGGACAAATGGGTCTGTCCTTCTCACGTTCGGAATCTCGTCTTTCCCTCCTCTGCCCAGAGCATCCGACCCGGTGCGCGGAACGTCGTCCCTGCCGACCGGCTTTTTCCCGGCTCGTGAGAATCCTTCGACGATCATGATACCTACTTTCTCTCCCTTTCAAATTTCTTCTTCTTCGGGGTGACCGAGACCAAGCTTATGGTGCTCTGCGCCTCTTGAGGACGCCTCTTCCTCACCGAAGGCGTTGGCCATCTCCATCTGCGCTTCGAGCTCTTCCTTCAAGACGTAGGGTCATTATGGCATCTTTGTTTTGTTGCATCTTTTTATCTTTGGATGAATTCTCTCCGATCTCGACTACCTCAGCTACGACTTCTTTTCCCGCGCCTCATTATTTCATGAATTAACCGTCCATCCGACCGCCTAGTTAATTCTTGGTATCTTGGCTCTCGTGGAAGAGTCTGCGTCGGGAGCCAATGGCTCCATCTGATCGTCCTAGGTTCGGAGCCCATGCATCTTTCACCGATCCTCTCACCGAGTGGTCTCGGTGTGTTTCAGCCTTTCACGGTTTGAAATCGCATACTCCACACTCGCCATAGTTCTTTCCCTGAAAAGTGTTCGGTTGTGATTGTTATTTAAGACGCCCTCCTTCTAGCGCCAATGTTAACGCTTAAGTTTCAATTCTGTAGCGTCCCAATCACGAATCCACGCTAGAACACGCAGAGATGAATCGGATCACATAAGCTTCGACGGCTTATGCCACGGGGATAACTCTCGGTGAGAATGAGTACATGCTGCTACAAGGTTTAACAATGGAGGATAAGTATTTAGTGCTCAAAATAGGTATTACCTCATAATGATAACCTAGGGCTCATATTTATAAGACTCACCACCTTAGAATCCTTCTCCCAATGGACTAGACTCCTAAGATATGGTAATTACCATAACTTGGGTCCAACGCCATCTCCTTAAAAGGTGCAAGTAGAGTCCAATCTCATCACCACCTTTGGAGTTACCTTATATGCACATGAATAGGTACTTTGGACTCTGACGCAGAGAGAGCTCATTGTGCAGGCCCAAAACGGTCCTATATCTAACTGGCTTGACCAAAGGACTCAAGACCAGACCGAACATCACAAGACCAAGTTCTATTATGGTCCCGAGGGCTCAAATGTCAATTCAACACCCCCAACACCTTCATGGGCTTCTACCCATCTGTCTCTCCAAATTTCTTCCGTATCAACCTTCTACCCGATGGAGAGTCAGAAAACGCCTCCCGACAGTTTATATAGAGGGGTGTCAATGTATTTTAGTCAATACTTTAATTCAAACCACTAATTACAATCATAAAATGAAAGTGATATTTTGACTCTAATTTATTTATTTATATGGGAGATGTGAAAAAATATTAATTCTCAAATTTATTTAATTTTGGTACAAAAGATCAAACTCCCCTACTCACAAGTAAACACAACTAATAATAAAAAAAGAAAATGGGGAATTAGCATTTAGTGTGTCACTCTAAATAAAATTAGAAAAATAATATATATTGTGAATGGTTAAATCGATTATTTGATTGTTAATTACGAAAATAATTATTTTTTTGGAAAATATGTTTAATAAATAGGGCACTCTAATAATTTATATTAATCCAATGTATTGATAAGTTTCGTAATTATAATTAAGCATAAATTTTTCGCAACACTCGTAAAATAAAATTATATAGATAATTATGCATAATTATGAATTTTAGATTAATGAATTATATATTATTACATGTGTATGAAAATTTTTATTTGTTGTCGACTGTTATAATCTCGTCTATTTTGACATTTTGTACACGTATATATGGACGAAGTAAAAGATTTTGATTTATTTAGCCAACAAATTTAAGTATTTTTTTTCTCATATATTTAATAAATAATTAGTTGTTTACTCCAAAAATAGTACTGCCTTATTTACATATTTTCTTAGGTAACTTGTTTGAATTTTTTTTTTTAAAAAAAAAAGAAAAAGAAATAAGAGCCAATAAAAGTGGATAAAAAAATGGAAAAGTTAAAAAGGAAAAAAAAAAAATCTTAAATGCTTTTTTATAAAATATTAATTATTGACTTAGGTGGTGTTTGTTTATCACATAATACCTCTTAATAGCTCTACATCTGATTCGGTAAGAGGGTAAAATTATTTAATAAAATTTTATTTGTATCTTATCGTCTTTTAATTGGTAATAAAAAAATATAAATTTAAATCATTAAGAGATGTCTCTTAATGAAAAATTTAAATTTATGAAACCTTTATAAATATTGTACTTTCTCCATTTCAAATTTTAAGATCATTATTGATTTTTAAAAGTTGAGATATTTTTAAATTTAAAATTAATATTTTTAAATTTAAAAATAATTAAGATATTTTATATTTTTAATTAACAAACAACTTTTAAAATTTATATATTATTTCACTTAGATGATATAATTTATTAAAATATACTAAATATTCAAATCTTAATTACTCAATTTTATTAAATATCATCTTACTGTGATGAAAATTGAAAATTAGATTTACTATGAGGTTATTGGGTCATATGAAGAAGGGTACAACAATAAATAATAATAATAATAAAATTATAATAATAATAAAAAAGAAAGGGCAATTTCGCTATATATATGTTTGAGGCTGGGGTTTAGGATTTTAGAGAAAAGAGAGATTTTATATATAAAGCCGCCACTCCTCTTCTTCCCTCATTCAGCAATCTCAATTTCCTCCTCCTTTTCCCCCTTCTTTTCTCATTCTCATTCTCATTCTCATTCTCATTCTCCTTACCATTTCCCAACATTGCATTGCATTTCTCTCCCCCATTACATTTCCACCCTCTTACTCTCTCTTTCCTACCTCTCTTTGCGCCTTTTTCTCTCTCTCTCTCTCTCTCTCTTCACGCTGTTTGCGCCTCTATTCGTGCCAAAACAAGCAAGTGTAGTTAAATTACAAAAGCCTGGTTTGTGGGTTTCAACAGTCTCACTGTGTAGAAGAAGAAAAACCCAGTTGTAGATTTTCAAGGTAACTCCATTTTTTCTGATAAATACTTCAATTTAGTTATATATACATGGTTATATACATATATAACAATTTGGGATTTGAAAAAAATGGAATATTTACAAATTTCTAGCTCTTTTCTGATACGGGTATTGTCGAAAGCAGGGAATTTGGATAACAATTGTCATCAAAAGGGGTTCTTTTGTATTGGAGAAGAAGAAGAAAGGGGGAAATATGAAATATGTTTTGGTGACAGGGGGAGTGGTGAGTGGTCTGGGGAAAGGAGTCACTGCTAGCAGTATTGGCCTTATTCTCAAGGCCTGCGGTCTTCGTGTTACTTCCATTAAAATTGGTATCTATTTCTTTCTCTCTGTTTTGTCCAATATTAAATTTATTAGTAATTTGGTACTTGATTTTTGTGACATTTGCCTTTTTATGTTCTTTCATTCAATTTTTAAGTTATAGGAGTGACCACCTGAATCGCTTTATGTTAGCTTTCTCTGCTCTGGGTCCTATATCTTTTACTTCCATTAGTAAATAAGAGGAAGAAAGTTGTTGGCCTTTCGGATTCTTTGTGATTCTCTTTATTTCTCTTAAAGTTTCTATTTTTCCCATCTTTTTTGTTTGACAAAAAATTAATGACATTTGGTAAAATTTGGCTTGATGTTACTATTTAACAGTTTGTCCAGAAGTTATTTATGCAGTAAACTTTTCAAAATCAGCTCATTTGTATCATATTCCTTATTTTTGATTGGCAAGGTGACTTGAACCATCTGATTTTATTTGATTTGAATTATTCGATAAATTTTATTGATGTAGAGAACTGATAGGTATGGATTTTTCAAGAATAAGTCCTTATTTTATTTTTCTTCAACCTTTTGTCTTCTTCTTCTTTTTCTTTTTTTTTGGGGTGGGGGTGATTTTTTGTTGTTTATAACTGCGACTCATGCTTGTATTTATCTTGAAATTTGATGCCGTTTGCCTTGTGGATTTTGTAAATGTTTGTGTGCTTACCCTTATTTGTTTTTCTTTCTTATCTTTTTGATTTATTTCCTGTCCTTTTCTTTAGGAGCTAAAGGGAATTTCTGATGTAATCGATATTGAATAAGTTTGCTTTGGGATAGGCTTAACATAGCAAGACAACCGTGTGGAATGTGTGCCTGTTAAAATTCATCTGAAAAAGTTTCCCTTTCTTACTTTTCTTCTCTATTTTGATTACACAAGTGTTGTTGTTCTGCCCTTTTACTAGTATGTATCTCTTATTTTCCTTTGTAGTCATAATGTGTAGCGAGTGAACTATCCTTGTCTCATTATTTCATGTTAGCGTGGTTTGCTTAGTATGTTCTTTTTCTGTACATTCAGATCCTTACTTAAATACTGATGCTGGAACAATGTCCCCTTTCGAGCATGGAGAAGTGTTCGTTTTGGATGATGGTGGTGAGGTAAACATGGTTCTTTCTGACCATTCTTTTTTTCTTTACTTGCCAGTATCCACCATAATGTCAGTTTTTAGAGGCATGACACTCTATTTAGGGCTAAGACCATGTGAAACAGTTGTCAATTTTGTATGATGAAGCATTTTGTTTTCCCATTTGGATAGGACTCACAGTATATTGAGTCAATTCCATCTCATTTGGCAATAATAAAGACAAAGCTATGGGATTTTCATTTTAGTTTTTGAAAGATAGTGTCGTTAAGTTTGTTACATGTTTATCCTAAAAAAATTTCCTAACATGTTCTTCGGACCAAAGAAAAATCAAAGTAGAAATGGTAGATAAAAAAATTCATGGATCATTATCTTGTAAAGCTATAAAGTTTTTATAGAATGGGAAAGGGGGCTTATTACCAAAACTGCTATAGCTAGGATAGTTTATTTTCCCAACAGTCTTTCACAGTAAGCCAAAACAGATGAGGTTCTCAAATCCTATGGAGTTTTCACTTTAGATCATATAGCAATTTAGTTGTATATGCTTCCTCCCTTTTATTTATCTTGTCTTGCATCCGGAAGCAGACATACAATTTTGCCTCAACTGGGCATTTGCGTTTATATGGGAATACAATACCAAAAAAAAGAAATTGATTTCATGTTTGAAGGTGGACTTGGACCTCGGAAACTATGAGCGGTTTCTAGATATCAAGTTGATGCGTGATAACAATATTACCACTGGAAAGATTTACCAGGTTTGTAATTATCTTGAACACATACTTATGCTTGTCTTATTGTATGATAGTATGGCTTGCATTAATTGACTTGATGGATTAATTATATTTTCTTCCTAATTTGTTATAGTCTGTCATTGACAAGGAGAGAAGGGGTGACTATCTGGGAAAAACCGTTCAGGTCTTCCTCTGTTTTTAACAACATTATGTTATTTTGTAACATATCTGGTGCGACTTTTCTAATATTAATATCCCTCGATCAGGTTGTCCCTCATATCACAGATGCCATTCAAGAGTGGATCGAACGTGTAGCAGCTGTACCAGTTGATGGAGAAGATGGTCCACCGATGTTTATGTCGTCATAGAACCGGGTGGTACAATAGGTTTGTTAACAACATTGTCCCGGTGTTGGTTGGATTTGTTGTTTTCCTGTTTTGTTTGTGATTTATCGAGTTCATGCATGCAGGGGACATTGAATCAATGCCATTTATTGAGGCTTTCGGACAGTTCTCATATCGTGTTGGTAAATTATGCACGAGACTTTATATAAGCTCATTTAATTTTTTAAATTAAAAGAAAGCTAAAGTAATCTCACTACGCATATAACTTTTTGTCACCAATTCCCCCATTTCAGGTGCTGGCAACTTTTGCTTGATACATGTCAGCCTTGTGCCTGTTTTGAATGTTGTTGGTGAACAGGTGAATACAACACTGAAAATGATGTAGCAAATCATAATGCCTCTTATCACTTATAAGGAGAGCTAGAATGTCATTGGGATAGCTAAACTAATTTTGTTTGCATGTTCAGAAAACAAAGCCAACCCAACACAGTGTAAGGGGACTAAGAAGCCTGGGATTGGTGCCACATATTCTAGCTTGCCGCAGCACAACGGTCTCTCATGTCTTTCACTATATATATGTACATGCACTTATGTGCATGTAAGCTTACATTTTTGCATGTCAGCATGCATGTACTTTCCAATCATTAAATTTGGCTTTTAAATTTCAAGTTAATTGCAGGAACTCGAAGATAGTGTCATAGAGAAGCTCTCTCGATTTTGCCATGTTCCGGTAAAATAATAAGACTCATACATATACACTTACTTACACCCTAGAGTCGTAATTTGACCTATTTGTTGAATACTAATTATGTTTTATTTTCCTTTTTTATAGGTAGAAAACATCATAACACTCTATGATGTCTCCAACATTTGGCGTGTTCCTTTGCTCTTAAAAGTACATGGTTATGTTATATTATAGTTAATTTCATTGTCAATTACCAACTTTTATTGCAAATTTGCAATAAAAATGATAATGTGTTTTTTTCTCTTAAATAGGAGCAGAAAGCTCATGAAGCAATCTTGAAAGTGCTGAACCTTTCAAGGTATGTCCAATGAGCTCAACTGTCTTTGTTCAGTTACATCTGACTAGATTAATTTGAATTTTTAGTCTCCTTATATTGTTTGTGGCATTTGATGGTCTAGCACTTACAGTAAGTCTATTGTGTGCAGTGTTGCTCGGAAACCTGCATTAGGGGAGTGGACAGCTAGGGCTCAACTTTGTGACATGTTACATCTGCCAGTACGTTCCAGAATTTTTCTACATCATCAAGTTTACTTTCGCTGTTTTCTTTCAGTTTTCCTTAGGTTTTTGTGTCATTTTTTAATAGGTTAGAATCGCAATGGTTGGCAAGTATACAGGCCTTTCCGATTCTTATCTTTCTGTACTGAAGGTGAACTTACTCTTTCACCAGTTCTCAGTCTCCAGTGTTGGTTTTTTTCAATCATTTATAACACAAGTATTTTATAAATATCTTTACTGTTGTTAATTACATTTCTTTCTATCCTGTTTGTACCTCGTTTATAGTTGGGACAAGGTGTTGTTGGCTTGAGTTCAAATTGCCGTCATAGGCTTTGTAAAACCATATATATATGTGTGTATAATATAATCTGATGCATTTGCTATGTTTTATCTGCTACCTCCATTTCAAAATATAGGATCAAGTTTGACTTTTCAAATTCAATTTCAGATATTTTAAAATTTAAAATTGATGTGATTCATTTAACTTTTTAAAATATTAAATATTGTAATTAGTAGTACTATTTAGGTAGTTAACCATTTTCATAATTATATTATCTAAAACTAAATATTACCAACCATACAATTGTCAAAGAACTGGAGATCTCTTTTTCTTCTGAGAAAGTACATCTAATCTCCAATTTTTTATGGTACCAGAAGAAATCTAAACACGGTTATGCATTGGCAATTCCAGTTTGTATAATGCTGGTTTGGACTGGAAAGTATCTACAAATTGCAGGAGTTTATAAGTTAGAGGACTAGCAAATAATATCTCAAATTACTCCCTTAACTTCATTCTAAACCACTTTCCAATTACTAGAGCACTAGAAAAGGCATATGATAGAAACAGCTATATATCATAACAATAAAGTCTTGAGTATTTAATTCTATTTACATACACCAATTAAACACATGATATCTTGGCAACATGTAAATATCAAAGATTCCAGAATTGCACTAACAAGATATTGCACCCTTGCAATTGGGGACTTAAAGGGTAAAAAAAATTTGGCAGCATGTATGAAAAGCTGTGGTTCCATCACATGTTGATGTTTGGGACCCTGGGAAGCCCCTTTAAATCATGGTAGTCATAAAGGCTGACTTGGAATTCAGAAAAGAAAAGTCGGAAAAATAAAGATAAAGAAGAGAGAGAAGCTTGCTAAAAGAAGAAAGAAAAATAATGTACTTTCTTTTGATTTTCCCATTTTAGGCTTCTCTGTGTGGTCTTCTAATTTTTATATTTTGTATGGGTAGGACCATTTCATTGAACTTAATTTACTTTAAGACTATTTGTGCCAATTCAGTTATTTGTTTGTGGATATGTTTCAGGTAGCTGTTTTTTGTTTTATAATAGTATTGATAATCAACAAATGTTTTGCATCTATTGTTTACTATATGTCTCATTAGATACTTATTCTTTTTTATTGTCTATGTAATTCATGTCTTGGTGACTTTGGACATGTTTATGGGAAATCTTTTGCGGATTGATGCTACATATTAATTTTAGTCAATGTTCAGATTTATATAATTGTGATTTGATCAATTAAAAGTATATTTGCGTAAATGGAGTGACTATTGAGCATATACAGGCTAAATATTTGTGCTGATTTATGCAAGGCAATTTCCATTTTTCAGGCTTTGCTGCATGCTTCTGTTGCTTGCCACAGGAAACTGATTGTAGATTGGGTTCCAGCTAGCGACCTTGAAGATGCAACAGCAAAAGAGGTTATTGTTAGGTTCCCTTTTTGTGAAATTTCTAATTGCCTTGTATCACAATGTAACCAGAATTTCTCCTTGCAGAATCCTGATGGTTACAAAGCTGCTTGGAATTCCTTAAAGGTTGGTGTAGCTACAATTACAATTTAATCGCACTGCATTACTTGAGTAGAGTTTACTTTGTTCAAGAATATCTGTTGAAGTTATTTTTATCTAATCCTTCTGACAAGCCTTTAACTTTAGGGTGCAGATGGTGTACTCGTTCCTGGAGGGTTTGGTGACAGAGGCGTGGAAGGGAAAATAGTTGCTGCAATGTATGCCCGAGAAAACAGGATTCCTTTTTTTGGAATATGTCTAGGAATGCAAATTGCTGTTATTGAGTTTGCACGATCTGTTCTTGGACTGCAAGGTGCAAACAGCACTGAGTTTGACCCCAACACTCAGAATCCTTGTGTTATATTTATGCCAGAGGTTTGTCTTTATATGTTTAGTTCCAAAGCTAGATATGATTCTTATTTTCTTAAAGAATCTTTTCTTGCATTGCACTTTTTATCTCCGTGCCTTGTTCACAGGGTTCGAAGACCCATATGGGAGGTACTATGCGTCTTGGATCAAGGAGAACATACTTTCAGGTTAAAGACTGCAAATCTACAAAACTGTAAGTAAATTTGCCTACTAGATTAATGCATTCCTAAATTCAAGTGAATGCAATCTAGCACATCTCTATGAATAGTAAAGCTGCAATATCATATGGTACTTGGTAATTATAAAGATAACTGTTCACTTTCAAATACTGTATTATGAATTCGCATGTTTATTGTTCCAAACTGATTCAAGAACTACATTTTCGAACAAATGGAATCATTTGTTTTTTTCCTGTTGTATTTTCCTTTCTGTTTATCAGAAGCATCTAGCCACTAGCAGTGCAAAACTCTATAGTCTGTATTATTTGTGATGTTTCAATAGATGGGTCATGCAGTTTTCCTTCATATATATATACTTGTAAAAATTATTATACATCTTAATGAGTGTGTTTTACTACTCCCATGCTTATTGCTGATTGAACAGCTCCACCTTAGCTAACTGTGTGGTGAAAATTGTTTGCTTTAGATATGGCAACAGGAGCTTCATTGATGAGAGACATCGGCACAGATATGAGGTCAGTAGCACTAATATGAACTTCTCATTCTTTTCTGTTGTTCTTGCTTATTTTATGGGACACATTCATCTCAGGCAGTAGTTTCATCAGTAGTACATTGGGTTGAAAACTAAGTTTGTCCCATGTAGGTAAATCCTGATATGGTAGCACAACTTGAAAAGGCAGGCCTTTCTTTTACTGGAAAAGACGAAAGTGGTCAGCGCATGGAGGTAGGTCTTGTCATCATATGCTGCAATGTTTCTTTTGTACTTTTCGGATGTTTGAGAGGTTGTCTTCTTATGCTGATTTGCAGATTGTTGAGTTACCTACTCATCAATACTATGTGGGTGTCCAATTCCATCCCGAGTTCAAATCAAGGCCAGGAAAACCTTCTGCTCTTTTCTTAGGTACTTGTCTTTCATCTCTACCTTGGACCATCAATCTTTTGTTGTTTTATTACAATGATAAGATCCAGACATTGTGGTGTTGTGGCCTTGTGTGTGCACCTAAACTAGTATGATAAAACCTTGTGTTGTATCTGAAAATATAATACTTTGAGCCTACAATGTCTTCAGTTTCATGTGAAGCAATATGTGTGGATCGTGAGCCGATACTGTTCATGGAACAAAAATGGGAATGAAAAACATCACTTTCCGTTATATGTAGTACGGTAGGGGTAGATTTTTTTGGATCACTTAGTTAATATGAAATATTTTTATATGGAACGTTGTACGATGGGATATTTTTTTTTAAAAAATTGATTGAGATATAATTAGAATTGGTTGAGTTGTTTATATGGTGCATGTTTTCGTAAAGGTTATATAAAGCATCGATATGGATACGTGATATGCAGTACGACACTTGAAACGATTTGTGATATGACATTTTCCAAATAATAGGAGTATGATACGTTGGGGACACGTTGAAATTTTATATATTTTTATAGATATACATTTATATGTATATAATAAATAAATTATACTCCATCTGTCCCATAAAAGATGTCTCGAGTACATTTTCACACAATTTAAGACAACAAAAATAGGGGAGGGAGTATAAATAGCTCCTATTTCATTCACAATGGACTACGTGCAAGTACATTAAAGATTTTTCTTTTCCTAAAAATATTGGACTTTACTTGAGTACTTTTTAAGGTAAAAAAGACTTTATATAACATTTTACATTTGAATTTTGTAATTTAGACATCTTTTGTGTTTTTTTTACTACAGTCATCTTTTGCAGGACAGATGAAGGATTACATAACAATAAGCAAGTAGTTAACTTCAAAAGCAAGTAAAACTAGCACCTATTATGACAAAACTAAAAACTTAACATTTGCATCAAATATCATCATTTTCTCTCAATCCTAAGATTTACTTATTAGCATTGACTTTGCCAAAAGATAGGAGTTATAAGATACTTTGTGGTCTATAAACTAAAAGCAAGATAAGCAAATTATTGCCATCACTAGAGATAAGTTACATGACAAATCCAAATCCCCTTGCGTATCACAAAATAACCTTATTAGAGTATTTGGAAGTGTCTGAACTTCTTTTAAAATTTTTAAGAATAATAATGTTGAAGTATCTGAGAGTATTAGATATGTATCTAGAAATATTCGTAAAGTATTGATAGCTGACATGAATATGCCAACCTCAGAAGACTACAAGGTGTGCTCATTGGACTACACTAGCTGGCATTCTCTGGAATCTTCTTGTACATATTAGATTTTCTAATAGAGTATTCTAAACTTACTCATGCGATAGTTATGCTTGTTAATATTCTACCTATTTTAGAAGATGATTCTGAATAGTCGATTCTAGCACTACATTAGATTTGATCCTTATCATTATATAACCCAAGCCTGTATAAGGTGGTGCCCTTCAGTTATAAATGATAAAGTAGAGTTGTAATAATGTTTGTGCAATATTAAAAATAAGTTTTGGATCACGAAGTTTAGAACAAAAGTATACTATATTTTGAAACGTTCATACCAAAATACAATTCTTTACCATGTTAGAATTTTGTGGTAACTTAAGTATTCGTTTAGAGTGTTTGACAATTTGTTGCACTGGGCACTAGTAATGAATATTAGCATGACATGAGAAGGGTGCTTCTGTTTTATTAATTGTATAGTAGTGGTACAAGTCGAAGTACGTGTGAGTTTTTTAAATTGGTCTTTTTGTCCAAGAACCCTTCCAAAAGCATCTATGAAGATCATTCCAAAATCTAACTTAGCTTATTCTTTCCATTTCGGTGGAGTCCATGTCTTTGAGAATTATTGCCCCTTTGTATTCACATAGTAAATGGCATCAATTAGCCATTCTTTGTACTTGAACAACATTTTGCACTTTTTATTTTTATTTTTGTACGTGTTCAAATTCAATAGCATAAACTAATTTTCTTAGTGTGTCAAATATTTCTCGTCTCAACTTCTTGACAAATTACATGAAACAGGGCTCATAGCAGCAGCATGTGGACAACTAGATCCTCTCCTAAATAAGGGTGTGACAAAAACGAGCGAAGTGAGCAATGGGAATGGTAGCTCCATAATAGCACCCCACCAAAATGGATATTCAGTAAAACATGCAAACGGATCAATAGATGGCATTTACAGCAACGGGAATGGTCGGCACACCTAAAGGAAGGGAATGGAAGCTTTTTCTGTCCTTTGTCTGTCGTAGGATCTTCTTTCCCCCCCTAGTATATGGGTGTGGTTTATCAATTTTGCTGCGGGCTTTTCCATTTGGTGTGTATAGCCATGCTAGTGTGTGTAGATGTTATTAGCTTCTGGGATGGACTCATGCATAGGATAGGAGGTGAATTCCGGTCTTTTAAAACGGAACAGCCTGTTGTACTTACAGCAAATTGCAAGGGAAAATGGGGTGAGGGTCCTATGATGTTTTACTTTTTCTGAGTTTTTTTTTAATGCATCCTTGCTATTATGTTAGTTCTACCTGCCACCAATGTACATTTGTGGACTATTTGACACAAGTTTGCTTAAACAGTTTTGGATCTACTTTTCTTCTTCATATTTCTGAGCTGTGCTTTTCATATGGCCTAGTTAAACAAAGGTTGAATAAAATAAAATAAAATAAAATGGTCACATTAATTATTATTTCAATGAAAAGGGTGTTCCGTGAATCATACGTTAAATTATGAGGGTAGTAGATGTAAATGTGATAACTTCAAGTATAAGTGAAGGAGTACAAAATCTACAGATTATCCTAAGAAAAGGGAAGCTTAAAGATTTAGCAATCTCCTCACCCATTCTTTACTAGCCACTTTAACAGCATAGCCTCTCTTTCAAACACAAATTAAGACTGAGAACTTTTTATGACATTTAATTTAATTTTATCATAATTAAGTAGATGATACGATGCCTTGAAATAATTTCTCTCGTATTATATTAGTGGGGAATTATAATTACTATAATAGTTTGAGGTCAGTGAAGTCAATCTGAAATGACTTTTAGAAGTCAAATTTTAAAGTTTTTTTAAAATATAATATATTCTATTTATTCCGAAAAGGAGGAGTACTAATTTGATTATGTTATGAACAAATTTTCTTTTTATATGAATAATATTTGAATTTTGAATAACACAAAATAAAATAAAATACTTAATAAAATATTAAATGGCATTGCGTAAGTGACAATTTTAACATTCTTTATTCCTGTGTTATCAAATCTATAGATTCTTTTGTTAATATTTTCAATTTCTAAATTTAGAATAAAAAAATCAAAAAAAGTTGGAGTTTTATTTTGGGTAGATCTTTGGTTATTTTTTTAAATTTAGTTTATTTTTAGATCTTATTCTTTTGAATATTCTTGAATATTAAGTGTGTTTTGTTGTTAAATTTTTCAATACTAAATTTGAAAGAACTTTATAATTAAAAAATAAAAATAATAGGTCCCATGAAAATTTAAGTACTTGAAAAATAAGTACATAAAAGAACTCTGACTTCATTTATTGAGGGAGTAATTATAAATTGCCAACATTCCACTTTGGCCCATGGCATCTCAAATGCAACAAAGTTAGGGATTGAAATAGAAATACTTAAAAGTAGAGGGCCAGTTTTTGCAACAAAACACACAGAGTCTAACGCGTATCTAGGGATCTCTACGATCTTGGTTTGGTGCTCAATCCCTCAGATACTCAGACAAACTAGTTGGAGAAGAAGAAGGAAAAGGCGACGATTGCGGCGCCGGCCAAAGACGGAAGCTTCTACCCTTGGTTACATTGCTAAGCAGTCCCTCGGATTTGTAAGTTTTTCACTCCTCTTTCTTCAGTCTTTTCTTCTTGTCTTTCATATTTCAACTTCACTATCCCTAAAATGGCCGCTATTTCAGCCAAATAAGCTTAAAAATGTATTCTTTTGGTGTTTGGAGTAGATTCACAGTATGAATTGAACCAGCATTGCTAGATATTAGAAGAACGAACACTTTGGGATTTGCGAATCTGAAGAACTGGGTTGTGCGAATTGAAGTTGAGTTTGCTCCCAATTTTTGAGGGATTTTGTTTGACTTAGGTCTCAATTATCGGTGTTAGCTGCATTGATCTTGTTTAGCCAGTCTGCTCTATTTTGGGGAAAGATTTTTATGTACATTGTACAAACATTTAGTAAATAGAAAAGTTTATAATTAGCTGGGAGGAAAGGTTAAGCTTTGATTTTATCTTTCAAGTTCTGATTATAATCTTTTGTTCTCTTTTTTGAGCTAGGATCAAGTGATAAAGAGAACAAACCAAGTATAGTATTGATACTTGGTAAAGGGGTAAAAGTTAAAAATGGAAAAAACCCTCTTTAATGAATACAAGTGTAACAAGTCCAACTCATATACCTTTAGAGAATTTAATACCTAGTTTGATGATAAAATCAAGTATAGTATTGATATGTTATGAGTTTTGTCATTTGTTTTTTTCTTCGGTTCTTTCCAAATTTAAAACAAACCAAGAGGCTTCTCTGAACTTGGACTGAGCAAGGGGAAGGAACGGAAGATGGAGGATTTCTAGAAAGGTCACAGTACTTGGGCTCAATTTCATCATCATAGATGCTGTTAGATTTTATTGATATGTGTGTGTGTGTGTATATATATATATATATCTATATAAATAATCTTGGGGTTCATTATGAGAACCTTTTCATTTTTACCTTTTATTTTAATTTCCTTTCCATACAGTCTTTCTTTCCGAGTCCTAATGTAGCCAAGAATTATTGATGAAAAATACTACTGAACATAAAAACCACCAGTAAGAGGATTCACACTTTTTAAACTTTATAAGAAAAAATGGTAGTTGTTTGATAAGAGAAAGTTGGGCAGAATTTTTTTCCAGTAAGACTGTTAAATTCTTTGTTTTGGTTTAGTTTATAAGGATTTACTGATATTTTTCTTAAGATGTAACCTTTCTTGGTTTGTCAAAGTAAGTGGGTTGAGTATTCCATTTGATGCAACAAGTTCTAAATTTCCTCCAATGATTCCCTTTCATTCCTCCGTTCCTTTACTGTAGTGTCTTCTATAAAATCTCGGCACTTGTATGACTTTTCGTTAAAATTATAATACCTCTGTCTGGAAGAAAGAAACCCTATTTTTTGTCGATTCTTTGCGAATATTATGGTTTACACAGAATACATTTAGGCATAAAATTTTTCAGTAATAAAATTTGTATTAAAAGAATTTAAAAAAATGTCCAAGTGTGTCCTATATGAAGCTTAATATTAGTGAAAAAAGGTCCACAAAGGAATTGGACTCTTCTTTCAGATAGAGGGAGACGGAGTATTAGAATGAGAATATGTTGAGATGTAGTTTGTGTATTGAAGTTTCCCCCACCCTCAAAATGAGGTTCATGTGATTCTTGTCTTTTGTAGGCTGATGGGATGATAACACTGCTCTTCATACTTTCTGATGTTAATTAGTTGTTGTTGAACATTTGTTTCAGGCTATGGAGAACTTATCTCCAAATGGGCATCGTTTTCGAAGAATTTCCCGTCAGTCCTTTGCTGGTAGTCTGAACTTGGACCCATTGGTGAGTTTGGGATACATTTGTTTTTTGTATTCTTTTGTTATTTTGAAAAATACATAGGGAGTGCTAAATGAAACTGTTTGTATGTCTGGAGCTGTGTGTTAATATATGACTATTTGTGTACAAGATGAATTCAAAATCCCACGGGAGAAAATATGAATCATGTAGACTGCTCATGTGGATGTTTGGACCTTTTAATAATGTAGTTTTATTACTGTTTCCTTATCTTTTGTGTGTTTGTGTCATAACATTTTGCACGAACTTCTCTCTGGATAGAGCCCCATATTCTAAGGGTAACTTAGGTAAGGGGAGTTATTACCTCACAGTTGATCCTTTTCAAAGAACTGGCAATTTCTTTTCCTAGATAACCTCATATTATTTGAGCTAAATTTGCCAATGACTTTTACAAAATACACTCTGTTCTCTAATACTCTCATCCATCCCGAAATATAATATCAAGTTTGACTTTTCAAAGTCAATTTGAGATATTTTCAATTCAAAATTGATATGATTCATTTAACTTTTGAAGACAATCAAACTTATATTTAGTACTCCCTCCTTCCTCAAAAGGATGTCTTCAAGTACAAAACATTTTGTCCACAAAAGAATGTCTAAAAGTACATAAGTTATAAAATAAGCCTAAAAACTAGTTTACCCTCAAAATATACTAAATTGGGGTCTGCTAAGTTTAAAATAGACAGAGATTATTAGTGTACTTGCACGGGGTCCACTATGGGCAAAATTGGTGCTTATTTTATATCCTATCCTCGTCCTTTAGTTTTCTTAATTTGTATGAAATTTGAACTTTAGACATCCGTTTGATGACAGAGGGAGTAGTACTGTTAGATAGTTTACAGATTTCATTTGTTAGATAGTTTACAGGTTCCATTTGCGTTTCGCAATCATACGTTTATCTTAATACAGGGTTCAATTTTCTGTTGTAGATGTTAAAAGTCACAAATTTTTATTTCATTTCTCTGCCGTACATGTAAAGGACAAAATTTCGATGGCAAACAAGAGAAAAAACATAAACAAACTTTTAAGAGAATAGTCATGAATATACTCTTTAAATAAAAAACGGAGGATAGTTCTGAGTTATCAATTGATGGGGACTCCAAGTCAAGGACAAAGAAGAGATTTTTTATATTTATTATTTGAAGTTTTTATTATGTTTAATATAAAAATAGTTGATGTGATTTATGGTACAAAATTTTTTCCTTGCAGTACGAGTGATGATAGGAAGGATGGATTTAACGTGCCAAAGGCATGTTATCAACTCATCATCAACTAATTTCCTAAAAAAGTGAAAATCTCAAGAAACATAATCCCTTTGCAGTTCGAAGCATATGATATGTAATTATGTTTTATCCGTACCTATAGCAAGAAAGATGTAAATTTGGTTATTCCAAATAATTCAGTATAGAAATTGTCAAGTTAATTTTTTTTAATAAGTAGATTGTTAAGTTAGTTAGGTGGTGTTTGATAAAACTGAGTAACTAAGATCTGAATAGTTAGTATATCTTAATAAATTAGATCATCTGAGTGAAATCTGAGTGAAATAACATCTGAACTTAAAAAGTTGTTTGGTAACTAAAAAGTATAAAACATCTGAATGACTTTTAAATTTAAAAATATCAATTTTAAATTTAAAAATATCTCAAATTGACTTTTCAAAAATCAGTAATGATCTTAAAGTTTGGAATTTGTAATATTTATAGAGGCTCCAGTTTAAAATTTTTATAGAGGCTCTCATGATTTAAATATTTCCATCATTAAGAGACAATAAGCGGCAAACTCTTAATGATTTAATGATTTAGATTTATATTTCCATCTTACCGATTAAGAGACAATAAATGGCAAACAAAATTTTTCCAAACAACTTTGTCCTCTTACCGAATCAGATGTTGAGCTGTTAAGAGGTCTTAAGAGGTAAACAAACACTACCTTAATCTTAGTAGGGCCAGTTAGATTTTATGGATGATAGTTATATCTTTACACTGTCCTTGGTGTTAATTTTGAAGTGTTCTTTTTCTTTACTACAAAAATGCAGCACTTTTGAAATATTTATATTTGTCTTCCAGCTTGATGAAAACTTGGAACAGTGGCCACATCTGAGTGAACTTGTTCAATGCTACAGAACTGACTGGGTAAAGGATGATAACAAGTATGGGCATTATGAAAGCATTGGCCCAATATCGTTTCAGAATCAGATATTTGAGGGGCCTGATACTGATATTGAAACAGGTAAAGTACAAAAAAAATCTGATAAATGAAACGCTAATTAAATTTGCAAAATTAGTTTGTACTCTGATACACTATACTATAAAGAATATGCTGTAGAGAGTCTAGAGACCCTTTTTGTTTCTTACACATTTTTTGTGATGTTTTGAATTTTATTTGCAGAAATGCATCTTGCCAATGCCAGACAAAACAAGATTGATGATACTACTGATGATGACATCCCAAGTACCTCTGGAAGGAAGTTTACGGAGACTACTTTTTCTGACTCATCAAGCTCAAAAGTTTTGAAGGTAGAGAAATTATTGGCGATTTTTCAATATATATATATATATATATATTGTCCGTATGTGTATGGAGCATGGGTTCGTTGATATTCTTTTAAATTTATATTCCATTCTTCATTAGATCCTATGAGAAGTGAGTAAGTCTCTTCACTTCCTATGACTACAATTCATTTGGATTTGATGTGTTTTTTAATCTAAATGCAGCACTTAGGTGAATCCCCCCTGCCTACTTATGAGCCAGTTTTTGACTGGGAAAATGAGAGGTTAACAATTTTCGGCCAAAGGATTCCAGAAACTCAAATGGCACAGTATGCCAGGTTAGTAACTATTTGGGAGTAGAATTTATCTCTCATTATGTTTGGCAATTCAATACCTAACTTCGGTATTGAAATTGAAAATTCAGTTGCAATTCCTTCCATGAAATTGAAATCTAATTAAAATTTGGCGCTGAATTCCAAGTCTTGGAATTGAGTTGTCAAACATAGCTTAATGTATTTTGATTGTTCTTTAATTTTTTTCTCTCGCTCTCTGTAACTAGTATTTTCCCCTTTCTTTCATATTATCTGGTTATAGTGGATTGAAGATCTCAGTGAAGGTCCTATCCTTATCATTTCAATCTGGACTAGTTGGTGAGTTTTGCGGGTTTGATGTATCACTGATCAGTTGTTTCTTCCCATATTTTCTTTTCTTCGAAAACTTTTTTCAACTTTCCAGCAGTTTCATAATGTAACGTTGGTCATATTTTCTTGTAGAGCCATTCCATGGCACAATTTGTTTATATAATAAGGAAAGAAGAGAAAAACTCTCGGAGGATTTCATTTTTCGTGCTTTACCCACTGAAATGCAGGAGGTAAGCTACAACAATTTCACAATTTCTTCGTCTGTTGTATGAAGTTTATTTCTTCTGCTCTCACAATTTCTGTTCTGTGTTCCTACTTCCTGGTCATTTACTTGATAATTATAACTAATATATAACTGATTAGAAATGTACTATTCTCCTTTGTCAAACTACCAGGCTAGCAGTTCTTATGAACCTCGTGGTATTTTTTATTTAGATACCCCATCAGCATCAGTTTGTCTGCTGATCCAGTTAGAGAAGCCTGCTACTGAAGAAGGCGGGGTTACCCCCTCTGTTTATTCACGTAAAGAACCGGTATGCACTTGCAAGCTTAGGCCTCAGTTGTTACCCATTTGGTGGGGTCTTATGTTAACTAGACGTATGTTTATTTCAATATGTTTCATTTAACATCTTCATTAAAAGCTTTTTTCCTTTCTTTGAATATGAGTTCCTTATAAAATATGTCAACTGTGTTTGTTTCCACAAATAGAATACATTGGTGCTTGACAAGAAATGAGGTTTTGAGATGCTGATACTGCACAACTCATGTGTTTAACTTTATTGTTATGCCAAATTCCCGCTGAGTAATAATATCGTTATTAATAATTTCTGCATCCCAAGACAAGTTTTGTGTATTCATGATTTGATGCAATACGAATCAGATATGATTGTAGAAGAAGAATACTACCCCGTCTATGAAAAATTCCTCCACCTGCACATGACTCACAAATAAGACCCTAAATTTCAATACTATCGTTTGTCCTTTATTTAACTAACGGCAGTGTGCGACACTCCCTATATGGCTGTTTCAGAAGTATGTGTTTTGAAATAGTCTCTACTTGTGATAGCTGTGTGAAAACTGCAATAGCTTTTATTAGGTTCCCTTGAAAATGTTGTTATAGAATGCATTCTCTTCAATGTGAGGTACTTTAGCATCTTCATTTTTAACTGTTTTTTATTTAAATATTACATGTTTTTTTTCTGCTTTACCTTCCACTTATAAGCTGGAAAATATTTTTGTTGTTGGAACATAGTCCCCACTTCTCCCCTGTTGTTCAAACTTAATATCTTTATTTTGAATATGTTCTTTTCGTTAGTCTTTCACTGTTATCCTCATTTCTATGTTTGTTTATATTTTTTTTCCCATTGTTTTTTATTACTTTTATTACATGCAACTTAAAATTATATTACTGAACAAATATGTTCTCTGAATCATTTTGGACTAATTTTGTTCTTAAAGCTTATGTATGCATTATTTCATTTTCTTCCGAAGGATGGGTTTTTTGGATTGGCAGTGTGTAAATATGGTTAATTAATCATATGCCAATTGACTTTTCTATACCTACAGAATTACTATTTATGTTTCTTTGGATTTGTGATTACATTCAACTTTACTTAACAGGTTCATATGATGGAGAGGGAAAAGCAGAAACTCCAAGTGTGGTCTCGCATCATGCCCTATAGAGAGTCCTTTGCTTGGGCTATTATTCCATTGTTTGATAGCAATATAAATTCTTCTTCTGGTGGGCCTGCTTCTCCCAGCAGTTCTGTTGCTCCTAGTGTGTCCGTGTCAAGTTCCCAAGAGGGTGTGTCCGATCCCATTGCGCGGTTAGACGGAAAGCTGGGTTATTCGAGTGGAAACTCTGTTGTGGTTGAAGTGTCAAACTTAAACAAAGTAAAAGAAAGCTATACTGAGGACTCACTCCAGGTTTGTTAGCCATAATCATGTGTTTTTTTGGCTCTTCTATTTCCTTTTTCTGTCTGTTTCTAGAAGTTCATAAGTGGTGTATCTGTGAAAACAATCTTGGATATTTGTTTTACTTATACTTAGCTATATGATTTGGTATAACGATTCAATGTTCGAAAAAGCTAAAAGCGGTAAGATGACAAGGCGAGGTCGTAAGCCTCAATTTGAAAACCTAAAAGTTCTCAAAAAATTATAAAAAAATACTAAAAAAATCATAAAATAATCCATCATTATAATCAATGTTCTAAATGTTAAAGTTCAAACAGTAAACATGCAATTGTTCAAAGTTCAAACATATTTTTAACGTATTAGTTTTATTCATAAACAAGATTGATATTAAATAATACTCTCTCTGTCCCATAGTTATATGCTGATTTCTTTTGGCACATAGTTTAAGAAAATCAGTTTAAGACCATTTTTAACAGAAATTTTTCATATATACCCCTTAATATGGAATTAATGAATAAGTTAATTATTCCTTACTTATCACACTGAAACTCTCAACTTAATTGATCAACGTGTATTGACCATTAAAATTGAACTTTAACCAAAGATGAATTTTTAATCTATATAAACTTTCAACCAATCACAAAACGTTTATGTTATTCCAAATTCATTTATTGAACTTAAAAAGTTGAATTCTTTTATTGAAAATACAACAACATTAAATGTGGTGATAAAAATAATGACATTGAATGTTGTTTTTTTTAAAAAAAGTAATGGTTGAATATTTATTATAAGGGCATAAAAGTAAAATAATAAACTAACTAAATTTTATAAATAGTAAGTAGCCTATATATTGGGACATTCCAAAATGGAAAATCAGCCTATAACTATGGGACGGAGGGAGTAAAATTTAAAATTTCAAGAATTTAATTAAATATTAAAACTTAAGAAACTAAACATTAATTTAAGAATTATATTGAATTAAACTAAATATTACAAATGTATCATCATTTATATAATTTGAAGTTGGTACAAATTCAAAAAATTACAACTATAATAAAATTATCTATTTTGACTTGATATTGTTCACTTCTTGTTGTGATTTGATATGCTACAATATGTATTATGAATATGGTAAATCATTAGAAAAATAAATATATCAAGATCTGATTTGGGTAGTTATTAAAATAAAAAAAGCCTCTTTGCCTAGACCCCACCTAGGCCCCCGTCTAATTTCCTGGAAGGATTTTTTTGCCGTCTTGGGCCTAGCTGAGGCGCCAGGGGGCCTAGCGCCTAAAGCGAGATTATAATCAAGGTTATAAAAGACATAAATAACCAAATGAGACCCACATCTTCTTATGGGAAGAGGCCTATTCCTATTCCTATTCCTATTCCTATTCCTATTCCTACAATCTTGTCCTTTTCTTTTACATTTTTGCGCCTTTCGCTCCTCGCCACTTAAATTTAAATCCACTAGTATTTGTAATATACATAACATGTATATTGTATACAATAAATTAAATTATAAAATGTGTGATAAAATTTGAGAATTTTTTAAAATAAAATAAAATGTAGGAGAGAAAAAGAAAGTTACATGTGGTACCGCCTTAAGAAGACAACTAATTTTATTCCTCACCTATTATCTATTATATAATAGATAGATAAATAAAATAAAAAATATCAGGTTGTAGTATCAAATTTTAAAATTTGTTACTTACAAAATTAAAAAATATTATGCCAAAGTATGTCTTTTAATATTCAAAAAAAGGATTAAGAAAATGAACGAGTGCTACTAGAACATTCACGATCAATGAATGAGTGGCAGATTATCTCACCTCCTTCACTTGTTTTGCATATAAATGCCCTTCCATTCTTCAACCAAAAGAATATCCATCACTTTGAAGTTTTATATAATCCTTAAAGCAATTATAGATTTAACATTTGTTTCACAATTAAAATAGATTCACAATTTCTTGGGGTTTTTTTTTTTAATTCAAATCAAGGTCTACGCCTTGAGGAGAAACGCACTGAGACGTAAGCGTCAGCCAAATAAGGTGCAAACCTCTGTATTTCCCTTTGAGGCCTAAGCCTCGCCATAGCAAATTACTGCCTCGAGGCTTACGCCTCGAACGCAATTTCGAACCATGTAACGATTTATAGCAATGATCTTGTATCAGTCGCTATATAAGGTTTTTTCATTTCAATATACTTGGATCTTCTTTACTTGCTTCAATTATTACATTTTTTCGGATAAAAGAATGAAGAATTTATTAGGAGAAAAAGAAGGTACAAGAAAACCAACTAAGACACAAAATTGGGTATATACAAAGTCTTAGCAATGGACAACCTGCCAATCCCCGTGTAAATCTGATACAGAAATCTCCCTAAAAACTCCTAATGCAAAATATATTGCTTCTATTGTTATTGGTTTTCTGTACTTGTTTAAGTATATAAATTTAGTAGTCTATGGTTTATGCTTGATGTATATGTTCAGTTGTGTCTTACTGTACTACAAGTTTCAGGCATAAATTTGTACACAGCTGGACACTTTTAGTAGTCTATGGTTTATTCTTGATGTATATGTTCGGTTGTGTCTTACAGTACAACAAGTTTCAGGCATAAACTTGTACGCAGCTGGGACACTTGTTGTAAATGTGGAGTAACTATAGTGATGCTATGTTGTGTAATTATGTCTTTTAACTTTTTCCCTTGCCTATTTTAATAGTAGATAAACATGAGAAGAGAGACAGAAGTATATAAACATTTTGGAGAGTGAGAAAGATAAATAGTGAGAGATAAGATGGATGAGAGTCAAGAGATAGAAGTTGCAAAGCATTTCTCATAATTTTCATTACTCCCCATGACAAACTAACAAGCCCACTCCAAACTACAGAAGCACTACCTAAATTATCTCTCTAAACACCCCATGTCAAACAAATAGAAGATGAAAATAAAACATACTAATTGAACTTGACAAACCAAACTAGTAGACTACTTCAACTACTTCAGTTGGCTTTACCATAAGTTGCGTGCCATCATGTGGTGTATGATAATGTAAACCGGATCTTCCAACTTTATAGGCTAGGCAAGATGTGGATCAAAGAGAAATGGAAGGATTGGATCTATGTGGGCACTTCGAGAGCAAGATGTTCTTTGTAATGGTCCTCAGAAGTCCCTTTTCTTCAGCATGAGGTGAGGCATACCCACATTCTTCTTCCCCTTCTCCTTCCCCTTTCCATTTCATTTTCTCAATATCCTGGTAGAATTTTGAGCAATCCTATAACCACGGGGGTAGAGGGCAGCAAGGTAGTGGAATTCTTTTTTACTAGTTAGGATCTGTAAGGCCAAGGGCCTAAGGCAAATCAAATAAAGCTTAGGGGTTGCTATCAATTTAAATCTTCTAGAATTAGAAGGCACATGGTTTGAGTTTAATTCAGCGCTTAGTGACTCGAGTTTTGAGTCGAGTAGAGAGTTGTACAGATTTGTTTGCAACCCTAATTGGGGAAGATATTTGACCAAAATTATTTGGCTTTCTCCATTTGCTTGGGGGTATCTTTGCTCCGTATTATCTTTTTTTCCTGATAATTACTTTGCTCCTTATTACCTACATGAACCGACTGTTTGTCATTTGAAGCTAATAATAAGTTAACTTATTTCGGATCTGGTTGTGGAACTTTTGAAGAGGTGTCTTGCAAAGTGGAAGGCCCTCTTTTCTTTTAAGGAAAGGCATTGGCCTTGATTAGGAGCAAAATTTCAATCATAAACTTTTGATCTTAACTTCTTACATGATCTTACTGTTGCCATGTTTTCTTTCCATAAATTTAACTTCCCAGTATTTTGCCAGATATCACTAAATAATGTTGTCTTTTCATAAATTTGTTCAAATAAAAAGGGTGAAAGTAGAGTGAGTTTAAATTGCTAGAAGTCTATGTTTTGCAGAAATTATTTGAATAATTGTTTTCTTTTGTCTTTTTTTCTTTGAGGAGTTAGTTACAGCATAACACTAAGCCAGATTTACATTTTGTTCAAACAAAATGAGCAAATAGGGTAGAAAGAAGAGTGAAGTTTTCGAATTGCTATAAATGTCAAATATGAGCAAATTTTAAAGCTAGAAATTATTCCTCAATTATAATTGTCTTTGATTTTGTCTTTTTCAAAAGTTTTCTTTGAGGAGTTAGTTACAGCAAATAACAATCAAACCTTATTTTATTTAAATTTGTGAACCAAATGTACAACTCCCATAATAGAGGCAGCTAAAGAACCCTTTAACTCCCATAATAGAGGCACTAAAGAAAACCTAAACACTAAAAAAAATGAAGATGACTAAATCTGTCTATGGTTTTCCATTTGGTGAGGAATTTCCCCTGGAATGAGAAAGGAAAGCCATAAAAGAACATTAGTTTTATTTCTTACTGAATTAGCTTTAAATTACTGTTTGTATTAGCTTTTGTGACAAGGTTCAAGTTGAAGTGAAGAAGAAAAAACAAGAGCAATATGAGTTAGAGTAACAAGGCTATGTAAGAAAATGGGTCCTTTTTACCCTGTCATAATAGTTGGTGATGTATCATCTCTTTGGTTTTGAAAATGCCTCCTTTTGTTTCTCTGGTGTCTCAGTGTCTGTGCCTTTGTTAATGCATTGTGTGTGGGTTGATTTTGGGAAAAAAGGAGTGGGGGACTGGGGGTTGTTGGTTGGGTTCAGATATCAGCGTATGAAGAACTTATGTCCTTCTGGCCTTCCTTATGAAGTTATGAATTTCTTTGCCTTTCATTCACACATTCTTATGATTGTTTTATTTTTCTCATTTAAGCTAACATCAAAATCAATGAATTTACTGGACATTTCCCTACAATTTCAGGATCCCAAGCGCAAGATTCATAAACCTGTGAAAGGTGTCTTGAGATTGGAAATAGAAAAGCTCCAAGCTGGTCCTGTTGACTTTGAAAATGCTTCAGAAGGAGGCAGTGTGACAAATGAAACTGGTGACCATGATGATCAATTTACTGATTCAAGGTTTGCAAAATCCTCCAGCAATGGTTCTGATGGACCTCAAAATGGTCATTCTAAATTGAATTTCTTTGAAGGGAAAGAGATGCCTCAAAGTGGGTCAATTACTCCAGGAAATCCAGATGTCAATACTGATGATGTAAGTGCAACATACATAAATAAACTCATTATGTACCTTCTATTATCTTTGATTTTAAGGTTTTATACATCTCCATCTAGCAGAGCTTGTTATTTATTATTATTATTACTATTTATTTTTAATTTTTTTGTAGTATTGATGTTATGTGCTTATACTTGTTTCCTTCATGAAACTGAACTGAATGCAAGTTTCAACTTCAACTTTCCACTACAAAAGTACAGTTTTAAAGTTTGAATATAGTATCTAGCAGTTAATTTGGTGGTATATTTCATATTGAAAATGCAAATAACATTGAAGCTGAAATATCATAAGCACAGTTTTAAAGTTTGAATATAGTATCTAGCAGTTATTAGTTTAAGAAATATCTTCTATAATATATTGTCTGGACAAAATTTTGGCAGAATTAGTTTATTATCTACTTTAATATTGAATTCTACGTCACCCACTTATTCAGAATGAAATGTTTTGATATATTTACAGTTCCAAGCCTTTGACTTCCGCACAACAACAAGAAACGAGCCTTTCCTGCAACCTTTTCATTGTCTTTATGTCTATCCTTTAACTGTTAGTTTGAGTCGGAAAAGGAATTTGTTTATACGAGTTGAACTCCGGAAGGATGATGCAGATTCTCGTAAACAGCCTTTAGAGGTAGGTGGTATTCTACCATATTTTAGTGTCGATTTTCCTTGCAGACTTCTTGCAGGGTTGATATCTGGTTCTTTTTTAACCAGGCAATGCATTCAAGGGAGCCTGGTGCATCCCTTCAGAAATGTGTGCACACACAAGTTGCTGTTGGTGCTAGAATGGCTTGCTACCACGATGAAATTAAAGTTTCTCTTCCAGCTATCTGGTCGCCATTGCATCACCTTTTCTTCACTTTCTTTCATGTTGACCTCCAAACCAAACTTGAAGCTCCAAAGCCAGTAAGTTCAATCTTGTTTTTCGCATGAGAATATACCAAACTTGGTTTTGAAGTCTGACTGTCATTAATATGCTACAGCTGTATTATTAGGTAACATTTATTAATATTTTTAAATTAAGACTACTTGTAATCTTCATGCATTTTATTTTTTTATTTGTACAGGTGGTAGTTGGATATGCATCACTTCCATTATCCACACATGCTCAGTATGTTTCTTAATATCCCTTTTTCTTTGTATAAAAATTATAATCATGCTTATATGTACATTAAACTGCATGATGTTGCTTTCTTCACCTTTGATCTCTTTTTACTATGTACAAGTGTGAGCTTCGCTCTTTCTGAGTCGTATTATTTTAATCCATGTAATTGCTGTTGCTGCTCTCTCTGAATCAATTCAGTGATGTAGTGATTCAGTTGCAAGCATGAAGAAAGAACATAATACTTTCATTCATGTCAAAAGCTGGCTCCTTTTAGGGGTGAAAAGGGAAACTCTAACCTTATCCAAGCGATTTTAGTTGTAATTGTAACTATTCTTATGAATTTGGTAAAAGTACCAGTTATAGGGCGAATCACCACAAAATCCACTAATGTAATCATAGTGCTTGAGCTACTCTAATCTTAGCTGTATGCCTGTACATCATTAATTAAGTTTAAAAAAAAAAGTAAGAAAAAGAAAAATCCTTAGGAGTACTATTACTAGTTGTTGGTAATGCAGTGTGAACTATCACACTCATATAATGTGAAGAGTGTCTCACTACATTTCTGCTGCAATTTTGCCTGCATAATGGTACAATAGTGAAGAACTTCATACTCGAGACTAGCTTTTTTAAATATAGTGGCTGTTTGTACAGTTCTTTCCATTATTATTACTATTTTTTATAAAAAAGAAGAAATTTTATTAGATGGAAAAGAGAGAATAAGGAGTCCTCCAAATAAATACAAGTGTGGAAAGAAAGAAATGCTAGTAAAGAAATTTCCGGTCTCTTTATTCTACTTTTTGTTATTCATTTCTTGACCTTGACATAACATATTATTTACTTCTATGGTTCTATTCAGGTTGAGATCAGAAATTTCCTTACCAATTATGAGAGAGCTGATTCCGCACTATCTTCAAGATAGTGGAAAGGTAAACCTGGATGGCATCTTGACCATGTTACGAATATGTCTGTCCTATCTATGGTGCCATTCTCGCAAACTAATTCCGTTTTTTGTTGATATATATATATATATATATATATATATATATATATATATATATGTGTGTGTGTGTGTGTGTGTGTGTGTGTGTGTGTGTGTGTGTGTTTGTGTATATATATATTCTCGATTTTTTTATTTTTATATATTTCTTTGATTTTTAAAAGTGGTCATGGGTCGTGGTACTATCAGGGATCTACCTTAGTGTCGCCACCAAAGTCGTTTTTCAATGTGGCTTATGACCATGTTATTCTTTTTTTGCTAGGTTAGATAAGAATTAATAGTTTCATTTATAATTTTTAACCTGGTTTGGAGCTTTGGCCATGTGGTTCACTTATCCTTTGCTTTAATTTTCATTTTCTCCTTTTTGGTTCTCCTGTAATTTCTTTTTAAGCTTTCCTTTTTTTGTTTTTTTAACAGTAGATTTTTTGGAAGCTGATAACTTCCATGTAGCATTTTTCTTCTTATTATTTTGGATGAATGATCATGTACTTATTTAATAATATTTTGGGATCTGACACTATGAATTTAATTCCTGGTCATTTATAGGAGAGGCTGGATTACCTGGAGGATGGGAAAAATGTTTTTAGATTACGGTTAAGGCTGTGTTCGTCCTTATACCCCATTAGTGAGCGGATTAGAGATTTTTTCCTCGAGTATGATAGACACACTCTTCGTACAAGTCCACCTTGGGGATCTGAACTGCTTGAGGTATGTATTCCTAGATAATTCGGTATTCTGTTCCTTGGGAATTTTTTTACCTGATTGTTTTATTCTTTTCCCTACATGGAAATCAGTCCGTTTGGCAGCATATATAGCACCTTTTAGTCTGAGGACAAGTTGTGAATGCATTAACTTGGCAGTAATTGCTGAGTTTGCAAATATGATGTTTGTGAAGAGGTGGACGTGTTCATTGGAATGATTAGATGATAATGTCCGTTTTAATATGCTTGCAGGCTATTAACAGTTTGAAGAATGTTGATTCAACTGCTTTGCTTCAGTTTCTTCAGCCAATATTGAATATGCTTCTCCATCTTATTGGCAATGGTGGAGAAACTCTCCAGGTACACTTGTAAAGTTTTCCCACATATAAATATATATGTGTGTGTGTGTATTTATTTTACTTTTTTTTGGGGTAAGTAAGGATACACATTCAAAGTGCTCCAAGGAGGTGTCACCCATGTACATCGATAAACAAAAAGCTGGATGAGACCCACCCCAACTTGATAAAAGAAACTAAATCATTTTCCAGGCTAAAATCCAACAAAAAAAATCTATAAAAGCAATAGACGATTCAGGATACATTCTGCCAAAAAGACCGCAGACTCAAGAATAAGGACTTGATGTAGGCAATGGATTAGTTTCTATCTTCCAAATATCTACAATTCGTCTCCCTCCCAAGTATCCACCAAAGAAACCTGCCCCATCAATAATGGAAGATCACTCGACCACCTTTGCATCTGGATTGACTGCTAAAGAGAATAAGTTTGGGAAAAACGCGCCGCACAGCCTCCAACCTGACCATATGTCCTTCCAGAACCTAAAACCTAATGCACTACCTATGCCCAATCACAGAGGAGGTGTGCCATGCAAAATTATCTCTACCTTTGGCAATCGACTTGCACAAGCTAATCCCAAAAGGCATTCGGTACTCTTTGGTAATCCACACCTACGCTCTCTGCCAAATCTCAACACCCCCACCCTGCTCCATATTTGATCCTCCTCTGAAGTAAATCTCTAAAGCCATTTGACCCATAATGCCATGTTCAACTTCCCAAAGTCTCTGACTCCCAATTTACACCGACTAACTGGGTTACAAACTTGATCCCAATTCACTAAGTGATATTTTGTTTCCCTTAATCATTTCCCTGCCACAAAAAGTCTCTCACCAACTTGTCCAACTGCTTCGTGAGGCTAGAAACAATACTAACAATAGGAAATAAGTGAAGACAGTAGATAATGTACTCTTAATCAACACCAACCTCCTACACTGAAACAGAAAATTTCCCTTCCAACCTGCCAATCTCCTCTCAAACCTCTCTAACCCTGAATCTCAACTTCTCCAACCTATTTTCCAATTCTCTTCTGCGTAATTCTATCTTATTAATTTTTTGAGTATTTTCTTCAACCATTATTTTTCTCACTTTTGAGTTTGCATATTTCTTTTTTAAATTTCTCTACTTCCAATAGCAGTTTACATTCCGAGTATATCATGTCCACAATTAATGTTTACTTGATCACTTTTCCTTTATCTTTCAGGTTGCAGCCTTTAGAGCCATGGTCAATATTTTAACCCGGTATGTATTTTAATTATCATTTCACAAATGGACCTAAATCACAAATTGCACCCTATATTTTTGGCCCAAGTTCGAATTCCTCCCCAAACATTATTTTTTTTATTAAAGGTGCCTTTAACTTTGAGCGCTCAAACAATTTGCACCATCGTGTCAAAACAATTTGCACCCTAAACTTTAGTGCTGAGGATGCAAATTGTTTTGGCGGCTAAGGTTTACTCGGTAATAAAGTTTGGGGTGAAATTTGTGTGCGTCTTTCAAATGTTATGTATTGGTGAATGTGTTGATTTTTTAAGGTAAGAAAAGAAGATCCTATTTAAAGCCGGTAGGGACGATTTGGTGGCGAGCACATAGTCGGCCACTCGAGCGCGACTTTACTGACGACTTGGACGCTTAGCGGGCGACTCAGACGACTAAACTGGAAAAGCGGACGACTTTCCAAAGCGAGTTTGACCCGAACCAATTCATAAACCTAAACTCCTAATCGATCAATCCTCAAATTGTGAGAGAACTTCGACAGTTCGACGAGAGGGAGAAACGATAGTGATTTCGGAAATTACTTTGTGGACAGTGCTTCGTACATGTTCTGAAGGTTGTGAGAGAACTTCGGCAGTTCGACGAGAGGGAGAAACGATAGGGACTGCTGCTCGTTCCTTTTCCTTCTTCTCTTTCCTTCAGAATTTCGACAGTTAGAGCATACTCAGTCGGATCGTGGCTGTCCGAAAGAGCAATAGGGACTGCTGCTCGTTCCTTTTCCTTCTTCTCTTTCCTTTTGGGACGAAAATGGATACGCATGGAGTATAGAGACAGAGCATATGAAGGAGCAAATAAGTAATGAGTACCTCAAGTCCTCGACTGACTCGGTGACTCCAGCGAGCGAGTTCGGTGACTTGTAGCCTTGTAGGACACAGGTATTCTTCTCTTCTTCACGTCTTCTTCTTTGCTCATGACTGCTGCTGCTAATTTTTGACTCATGTGTTGTGTTGTGGTTACTCATGACTGCTGCTGTTTGGTTTTGTTTACTCATGACTTCAAGTTCAAGTTGATCGATTGATTTATTGTTTAATTGTTCCCACTCCTTTGGCTCGGTTGTGTAACATGTGATGCAGCAAATCGAAGAAGTTATGAGGTGATGGCAGAGGCTATTGGACAATATGGGCCGGGTTACAAGCCTCCTTCATATCACGAGTTGAGGGTTTCTCTTTTAGCGAAGGCCAAGACTAAAACAGAGGAACTGAAAGAGAAACACAAAACTTCTTGGAAGCAGTACGGTTGCAGTCTTATGTTAGACGGATGGACGGATAGAAGAGGCAGACACTTGATAAATTTTCTTGCTAACAGTCCTGATAAATTTTCTTGCTAATAGTCCTGCAGGTACTTACTTTTTAGGATCAGTTGATGCCTCTGCTCAATCCCAGGATGCAAACATGTTGACAGAGCTACTTGATAGGAAGATAAAAGAGATCAAATGAGTATGTTGTGCAGTGGTTTTACAACGCCGCCAATTATAAAGGCAAAGAGGTCGTATGTTGATGGAGAGGAGACCCGACTTTTGTTACGGGATAAAGATGTCTTTGCCCATTGGCTGAACTTGATGTTAGAGAGGACATAGTAATATGAAGCAATTTAAGTCTACAATCTCAAGGGCGTAAAAATAACCGGATTCATTTACGAGACATGGTCGCCTTTCGAGGCGATGAGGACCAAAACAAATGGGAGGGACAGTATGAGATCGGAGTCACCCGATTTGCTACATCATTTCGACTCTTCAAAGCTTGTGCAAGCACAAGGATGCTTTGAGACACTTGTTCATTAGTGATGATTGGACAAATTCGAGGTCACAAGTCTGCGAGAAGGGAAACAAGTGTATGATACAATTATTTCTTCTACTTTTTGGCACAACGTAGAAGATTGTATTAGAGCCTCACAACCATTACTTGTAGTATTGAGGATTGTGAAGTCAGATGAGAGGCCATTTCCTCGAGATTCTTCTTTGCGATGGAATATGCAAAGAAAAAGATCAAAGATGTCTTTAACAACAAACAAAGGCTGTATAAGAAAGTGATTGACATCATTGAGCGAAGATGGGCATGCCAAATGGAGCAGGAGTTATATGGGGCAGCATTGTTTCTCAATCCGGGAAAGTATTTTGACATCAAAGAAGAAGAAGAATCTATTTGGCTTACAAGTCATGCAGAAGCAACTTCAATGATGTTCTTTCAAAAATGGTTCCCGACCAAGTTTTGGCAGACAAGATAAGCGACTTAGCTGATGTCTATAAATCTTCTCGTGATGACTTTTCTAAAGACATGGCGATTAGGCAACGAAAGACAAAAAATCCTAGTAAGCATATTACATTAACTATAAATTTTTCTTTTAAGTTTAATAATTAAGACTATATTTGATTTTTTTAATTTTTTACATCTAATGTAGTTTGATTGGTGGAATGCTTTTTTGGCGGTTGTGCTATTGAGCTTACAAAGTTTGCAAAAGCGAATCCTCGGCCTTTGTTCTTCTTCTTTCGGGTGTGAACGCAATTGGAGCACTTTCGAGTTTGTAAGTATTTAGTACATAACTAAATATATAAATATTTTATATATTCTTTTTGCTTAATATTTTTAAACAAAATTTCAGATTCATAATGAAGAATGTAAATAGGTTGGAGCATCAACGGTTAAATGATTTGGTGCATGTCCAATACAATCGCCAATTGTTGATAGGTTCCAAAGGAGGCGCGAACTTGGAAGAAACTTGATCCATTAGTCCTAGATGACTTTGATTGGGGTAATGAGTGGATAGTGCCCTAACAAGATATAGTTCATGATGGAGATGATCTTATGTGGGAGGATGTTGATAGAGCTGTTGGTGCATCTGATGCCGTTGAGGGACGCAATCTTCCTCGTAGGACGGGTTTATTCTACTCACGGCGTGGTAATGCTTCGACTTCAAGAGCTGTGACTGTGAATGAATTTGATTCTGATGTTGGAGAAGAGGAGGAGGGCCTTCCTAATGATGATGAGGATGTTGATGATGATTATGGCCGAAGAGTAACTACTGTTTCGAGTGATGATGCCACTGCTGGGAGAGATGATGATGTTTTGATCTTTGATGATTTTGTTTGATAGCTTGAGTGATATTTTCATTATGAAAAATGAGAATTTTGAGTTAAAGAATACTAAATTTTTATGACTTTGTTTTCATTTCTATATTATGTTTGTTTTTGGCAATGTCACAATGAACATGTCTTTATCTTATAAATGATGGTTGTCTAATTTTATGATATGATATCATGATTATATGCTTGTATATACCTTACTGACATGGAAGAGTGCATGCAAGGAGGACAAGAAGTCCTCTTCAAAGCTGCAGAAATAGCCAGTCAAAAAAAGTGTGTAAAGCTCTCAGCTGCTGAGGTCCAAAGCTAAGCAAAGAATACCAATCTAAGACTTACTAAGAAATGGGAAACTAATGATTGTTGAAGATCATAGCATTACACTCAATCCAAACACAATAAATAACAGCTAGTATCACAAAGCAAGCACCATTTCATATCTTCAAGCCTCTACTCAGAGGCCTTTTAGGCATAATTGACGACTGAGGACAATGCATGATAAATGAGCATCAATGATGCATGACAACAATCTGAAAGCTTGAATTCACATATAATAGTTGAACATAGGAAAAAGTAACTAGGGTTAGGCTTCACACATTACTCCCCTAGACTATATCAACCACAACTAAGACATAATTGTGCTTATAGTATCTCAGTCTTACATAATAATCTGTGTCTAGATTGTGAGGATCATAATTTAAAAAGAACTAAAACCCTAATTTTATTTGGAAAATAAGAAAGTACTAAATGACTAAAATACCTAACAGAATATTAATATTTCCTAGTACTTATAAAATATCATATATCCCCATTATATACCTAATTACAACGATATCTCTCAATTTCTTCTTTGCTCTAGACGTGTAGTCCCATCATTAAATATGAGGCATATTGGAGGCAAAGGAGAGGAAATGGACTCGATCTTATTTCTTTCAATTATATTCACTTACTGAGGTAGGAAGTCAACTGGTGATTTCATTGTATTTGCCTTCAAAATAAACCTTGTTTGACTATTCGCAGCCCTGGCTGAATTCTCCATTGGTCGTTTCTCCATTTCATTGTTTTTGCCTTCAAAATAAACCTAGTTTGGCTATTTGCAGCCCTGGTTAAATTCTCCACTGGTCGTTTCTCCATTTAAATAAGTTTAATATGTGAATCATTGTATCAAAAAGACAGTTCAGCCTGAAATCTGAACATGCATATGCAAAAACCTAAATATGACTAGTACTTTGTTGTGTTAATGCTGGACAACTCGCCTTAGAAACTTGATCAATTAAACTGCCTTTGTGTGTATGACACGTGTTGCATTGGTACATCAGAATCATGATCATACATGTTTACTTTTTTGTACATTTTTTCAACTTGTACGCATAAATTATTGAATTATGCATCTATATGTCTGTAGGAGTTTGCATGTATTGTTCATCTCATTTGGGTTTATAATTTCATGTCTGCTGTCTGTGGAGGCATTCCTTTCAGTGAACATTAGTTGGCTTTTTACATTTTGATAATGGAAGTTCTGCTGTGTAGGGTGCAGCAGGAATCGGTTGATGAGGCAGAAAGAAATATTTTTCTAGTAAACTATGTTGATTATTCTTTTGATGATTTTGGGGGCCGTCAACCACCTGTTTATCCTGGTTTGTCAACTGTGTGGGGAAGTTTAGCTCGCAGTAAGGTGAGTTCTCATGTTTGTCTATTATATGGTCCCTCAATGTAGCTTACATTTTATGGTCGCCCAAGCAAATCAGGTTACTGCTTCTAACATTGTTAGAGATGTGGAATTTCATGGTCTAGTTTTCTCCTATTTTCTTTTTTGTTTTGTATGTAAGCTTCTCTTATCCCTATATAGTCCAATAATTCTATTCTGAAGACATTAGATGACCAATGACTTAATTTTTAAGTGATTCTATGAATCCAGGATCTTGTCATGCAATTCATTAGTCTTTTTTATCAGCGCATGTTATGTATTCATTCCAATTACTTTTAATCCTCCAAATTTACAATGTAGGCCAAAGGCTACCGCGTAGGGCCAGTGTACGATGATGTCTTGGCAATGGCATGGTTTTTCCTTGAGTTAATTGTCAAGTCGATGGCATTAGAGCATACTCGGCTGTTCTATCACAACCTTCCACTGGGTAATTGTTTGTTGAACAAAGTTTGTATTTGGCATGTCGTGCAACTATTTTACACTTTTCCATGGAAGATTTAATATTTATTTTCTGCTTATCATATGGATAAAAACTAGCCTCAGTTGTAAGTTGTAACTATGAAACAATAGTTTCCTTGACAATTAAGAGATACACTTTATCTATTGATGAAAATTTGGACCATCTTCTTTTTCTTTTGGTGGTGTGGGGGTGGGTGATTATATTAGCATCAAAAAACTCATATTTACTGGAATATCACAGCAAAACTATCATACTTTGCAGACACACTAAAATACCTTATTACCTTTACAAAAACAATTATTGATAATATAAAATATTATCTTTTTGTTTCTTATCTGACACATTTTCTTCAGCCTTGGAACTTTCTGATGCATGCCAGGCAATGAGATACCACCATTAGACTTGGATACACTGGTGGCAATAATATGGTTGAGATTTCATAAAAATACTCGTTGTTATTTGTGCTGTTTTTTATTTTATTTTATTGTTTAATATAGATCGTTTATCTGTGGTGTTAAACTTGGTATACACGAACATTGTTGTCCCTTCTCCACTAAATTTTGAACAACAGAATATTTCATGACAAATATTACTTTTATAACACTGAAGTTTGCTTTGATATAAATGTTGATCAGGATCTTTTCAATTATACTTTTAAAAATCTTATTAGTTGTGTCCAACACTACGGAAGGTTCATGGTGGTAGACTGGTAGCCGAGGATGCTAAGAGAATCTTCACTTCAATATGGCAGATTCATGGACTGCAGCATTCTGGCATTATCATTATATAATAGATTAGAGTTGAGTATGTACATCATGATGGACTAAGAATCTTGGAGTTTCTTCTCTTATCCAAAAAAAAAAAAAGTGTATGATTTTTACTCTTAGTCTGTTTGAAAACCCTAACATATGTCTTAAGCTTGTGACCAAGGTTTTTATTTTTCCCTTTGAATGTTGCGTTGAGCGAAAGTTTGCCGTCTGTTGATCCAAAATAAAAGAAAGATGCTACTAAGAGAATTCGGTTGGCTATTACTCTTGGTTTGAATACTATTATCCCCTTTGTTAAATGTTTTATATATTTTGTGCAACAGGTGAAGATATTCCGCCCATGCAGTTGAAAGAAGGTGTCTTCAGATGTATACTGCAGCTATACGATTGCCTTCTAACAGAAGTGCATGAGCGTTGCAAGAGGGGGTTAAGCTTGGCAAAACGTTTAAACAGCAGTTTGGCTTTCTTTTGCTATGATCTTTTATCTATTATTGAGCCTCGCCAAGTTTTTGAATTGGTATGCTTCAGCTTACATTTTTTTGCATCCCCCTTTCATGTCATGTCGGCTGACACTATTTTGTATGTGTGTTATTCATGTTAAAATGTTTCTGTGCTGAATCTTAGGATTCTAGAATTGCGGGGGTGTTGGGGGAATAGGTGGATAATACACCACATCTTAGAAAAACATCAAGTATCCATCTATACTTTTTTGCCGCTTTTGAATCTACTTAACTGAAAACAAAAGAAAACCTTCTCTTGCCTTTATTGTCATAATAAACCCCTTTTCAGGCTTTTTTTTTGAGAATGCAATGCTCATGTCTTTCCTTAAATTTAAAATTTGTGCAAGAAAAGTCATAACAGGATATAATAAGGTATGTCGGTCACCTTTGTGGCGAGTACCCAATTGTTAGTCATATGTTCAGTTTATATATATGTGTGTGTGTATACAGTATACTATACATGTATGTATGTATGTTTGTATAACGAATGCTGAAGAGGTGCAAAATCGTGTCTGTGAATGATTGTTTCTGGTTTCTACCATGAGCCTGAACAATGCCTCTGCATCCTATTTTTGCTTCCTAGGTGGCAATTCCTTATTGTTTGAGCTTCTATATAATTTTCGGTTTCCTCTCAAACCATTTAGTTTTACAGTCTTTTCCTCCTGTCTATTTTGATCAACTTTTAATGATAATTTCCCATGTCATGCAGGTCTCACTGTACATTGATAAGTTCTCTGGGGTATGCCAATTAGTCTTGCATGATTGCAAGCTTACATTTTTGCAGATCATTTGTGATCATGATCTTTTTGTGGAAATGCCTGGAAGAGATCCTTCAGATAGGTATCTTTGTTTCTAATTCCTCAAACTCATATAGTAAATATTTAGTTCCTTTATTGTCTTTGTATTCTACTTGCATCCTGGAAGAAAAGGAAACTAGCTTGTAGCTACAATCAAACAATTATAAGCCTGGCCATTTGGAGAATATCAAAGAACGAGCAGGTTTGAAGTCTAAATCATCCTTAAGAGTGAGCGGGATTATGGAACAAATTTCATTTAAACTGTAGTGGAAAAAGAGCCAGTAAAACTTCTAAGATTATGTAGACTATCTTCCTGTGCCTGTTTTTACTCTATTTTGTCCTTTTTTGTTTTTCGAAAGTGATGAAGATCTTGCTAATGTAATGTCTGAAGTATGTCTTGTAAATGTTTAACATGTACTACTATCAAAATGAATATGAAACCTAATAATCAATAAACAACTAAAACACATCAATGTAAATATTGGAACCAAAACGATAACGACCACCAACAACTCTATTCTCTAAATTCTGAAGTCTGTATGCTTGTGAGCACATTGAGCATAGTATCGTTGAATCAGTGACTTTAGAATTAGGTCCTCCACAAGTTGTGTATCTTGCCTAAGTGGAGTGGTATGTCAATCGGAAAATAGCATCTGCTCATTATTGTTGGAGTATTAAGGGTAAGAAAATGTTATTATTATGTAGTATACCTCTTCATAACCAAAATTGGAAGAGTTATTTGAGTTCCAGTGTCCATTCGCCGTCTCCTAGGTATCTATTCAGTCAAAACCTGTTATAGCAGCCTACAGTTTGGGGGCAAATATGGTTGTAAACTTCTTCTGTATTCTCTTTTTGGTTAATATGGTGTATATTATTGCTATGGTATTTATTAAGTTATACTGGTTGTTACATGATCATGTGAATTGAGTGAGACCAGTGCTCTAGAACTTTATGGAGTAATACTTGTTTTAGTACTAGATCATGTCTTCTATTTCCTTTCTTGAGTGAGTTAATTTTAATGATGAGCTTGACGTGTTACATTTTTTAATTACAGGAATTACCTTTCGTCTGTCTTAATACAAGAACTTTTCCTAACATGGGACCATGATGATTTATCTCTACGAGCAAAAGTGAGTGCAGTGTCGATATTCGTCATGATCTTTGATTCTAACAGTTGGGCTAGTTACTGACCAAAAAAAAAAAGTTTGTCTAGTTTACCAAGTGGTTAATTTGCTCACTTCTTGGTTAGCATGGTTGCCATTGTTTCTCTATTTTGCCTATTTAAGTTTTAAAATTCACTTGACTTGGTTTTGGTGTTTGTAGGCAGCTAGAATCTTGGTAGTCCTTTTGTGCAAGCACGAGTTCGATGCTCGTTATCAAAAGCCTGAAGATAAATTATATATTGCCCAATTATATTTTCCCCTCGTTGGCCAGGTTCTTACCATTATCTTACCTTCACTTAATATATATATTGTTCTTTTGTGTAATTTCTAGTCGTAGATATTCTATTCTACTGTATCAAAGTCTTCATGTTAGAATTGATCCAAAAAAAAAGGTCTTCATGTTAGATTCAACTGTTTGTGTCGTCATCCTGAGAATGCTAGAATGCTTCATCACTTCGAATGTAGTATAAGGCATCAAATTATGCACCTCAAATTACATAAATTGTTTAGGCCTGCCATAACTTATTGTTTGGAAGATCCAACCGAGTGTCAGTTGAAGACTCGAAATAATAGTAGCTTCATTTTACAGATAGACAGCACAATGTCAGCTATATATTGTGTGGCTGTCTGTTTTAATGTTCAAAGGAAAAAAAAACTTTGGCTTTGAAAGGTCTGCCAGTGTATCATGGTGCTTTGGCAACTTATTGCTTGTTATTTATGTATTTATCTGGGTTGTTTTACTTATGCAGATTTTGGATGAAATGCCTGTCTTTTATAATCTTAATGCTGTTGAGAAGCGTGAAGTCTTGATTGTTATCTTGCAAATCGTACGTAATCTGGATGATGCATCACTTGTCAAGGCTTGGCAGCAAAGCATTGCTCGTACCAGATTATTTTTTAAACTTTTGGAGGAAAGCCTGATTCTTTTTGAGGTTCGTACATATTTTATGGGTGTATTTTCTTTCTGATTATGGTACTTGAAGTTGAATCTGCTGCACATTTGACAACTTCATATCTTTGTTTATTAACTGTGGAACTGTCTTGACGGATTCTTTAGTTTTTTGGGGGTAGTACTGATGTGTCAATAAACTTGTTTTATAACAATTTTGTTGCAAAATCATCATGTGATACTGTCTAGGTATTTATTTTAGTAAAATGCACCGCATAAAAGAACGCCAAAGAAAACTACTACTTCAATTAATCATAAGTTATAATGCATTGTCCAAGCAAGGCCTTACTAAGTAATACGAAATAATTGCTGGTTATACTTCTGCTGTGACTCTGCATATGTTACTCTTTTTTCCACCAAGAGATCTTCAAGAAAAGCCAGATAAGACCTCTTCCATCATAAGGTTGCTTACTTGATCAAGGGGTTGAGTATTCTTTCTAGATCTTTCAAGGCTAGAGTTTTATTTTTTTTAAATTCAGCTCCACATTTTTATGCATCATCAACTTATGTATCTATTAACTAATTGCACATTGTATATTGAACAGCATAGAAAACCTGCTGATAGCATGCTTATGGGCGCTAGTTCTCGCAGCCCAGTTGCAGATGGACCTATTTCCCCCAAGTATTCTGATAGACTTTCTCCTGCGATTAACCACTATCTGTCTGAGGCTTCTCAGCAAGAAGTCAGAGTAAGTTTACTTTTTAAGTGACATTTTTGTTCAACAAAAATGGAAAATTGTTCATCTATGATTAGCTTATATAATTTTTGCTTCGAAGTGTGAACATCAGTCTTCGAGTGATTATGTCATCATGGTTATTTGTGTCATCCTGGTGGCAATGTTTTTCTATTTATATAGGAATCATGCTGTTTTAGTGTGTCCTCCATATTTTAGGTTTCTCCTATGCAGCCACAGGGTACACCTGAGAATGGGAATGTGTGGCAGCGTGCTAATTCCCAGTTAAGCTCTCCTAGCCAGCCATATTCCTTAAGAGAAGCACTTGCTCAGGCACAATCTTCTAGAATTGGAGCTTCAACCCAAGCATTAAGGGAATCTTTTTAATCTTGAGGCAAAAACTGAGGCAAAAACTGGTTGGTGTTGATGGTTGGGTATAATGATGACTTGTAAATCATTCTCTTCAAATACACACCTTGACCCTTTTAATCCTTTTTTGTTAAAGAAGAATACAAGCTAGTTTATAAAACAACTGATAACTGTTGCCTTGCTTCAGGAACTTTGGGAAGAAAACCTGAGCGCTGCTGTAAGTCTTCAGGTTTTGGAAATAACGGAGAAGTTTTCCAGTACTGCAGCATCCCATAGCATCGCTACTGATTACGGAAAACTTGATTGCATAACATCCATATTTACAAGCTTCTTCTCAAGATATCAGCCACTGGCATTTTGGAAAGCTATGTTTCCTGTGTTCAACGGTGTCTTGCTGCTTCATGGAGCAACACTAATGGCGAGGGAGAATGATCGTTTCTTAAAGCAAATAGCTTTTCATCTTCTTCGACTTGCAGTTTTTCGGAATCACAATATCAGGAAAAGGGCCGTGGTGGGGCTACAGATACTTGTCCGGGTACGATACTGGTGTTAGTTGTTGATACAAATGTAGACTTTATGTGGTACCTTCAACTGTTATCAGCATTATGACTTCATAACACAGCTTCTCCTTCCATTTGGCAGAGCTCCTTCTCTTACTTTACGCAGACGGCAAGGTTAAGGGTCATGCTTACTATTACGTTGTCAGAGTTGATGTCTGATGTTCAAGTGACACAGATGAAATCTGATGGAACACTTGAAGAAAGCGGGGAAGCACGCCGTCTTCGAAATTCTTTGGAGGAAATGGCAGATGAATCAAAGAGTTGCAACTTATTAATAGAATGTGGACTTCCAGAGAATGCACTTGTTGCCATTCCAGAAAAATTGGCAGAGAACCCGTGGTCTTGGTCAGAGGTGAAGTTTCTTGCCAACAGTATTGTCCTGGCTCTTGATGCTAGCCTAGAACATGCACTCTTGGTAAACTGTCTTCCTTCATCGTAGCTTTATATTCAACACAAGTATTGATGTCAGTAACTGATATTTTCATATTGAGTACATTTGCCTACAGGCTTCAGTTATGACCATGGATAGATATGCAGCTGCAGAGAGTTTCTTTAAACTTGCAATGGCATTTGCTCCTGTACCAGATCTCCACATAATGTGGTTATTGCATCTTTGTGATGCACATCAGGAGATGCAATCGTGGGCTGAAGCTGCACAGTGTGCTGTTGGTGTAGCTGGCGTTGTAATGCAGGTAAATATTGTTGCATTCGACTGTTTCTTGGTTTGACAGTTAACTACCTTGCTTTAGTTTAACAATCGTCAGACAAATGATAACATTTTCTGAGGGATCAAGTCCAGGTCCAATATCATTGGAGGAAGGTGTATTATGCTGGATCAAATGATTTGACAATATCATAAGCTAAATTGTGTAAATAATAATAGTTGTTAGTTAAAGTGGTAAAACTTGGAGCTAGGAACAACGATTAAACATGCAACAGGAAAACGTTTTTAAATGGCATACTGACATTTATATTAATCTTTGTATTTGTCTAGGACCTCTCAGTTTCTAGAGTTGTGATTCATGCGCTAAGTACAGTTTTTATACATGGCATACTGACATTTATATTAATAATTTGTAATTTGTCTAGGACCTCGTGAGTAGAAACGATTAGACATGGCATACTAACGTTTATATCAATTTGTCTAGGCCCTTGTGAGTAGAAATGATGGAGTCTGGGGCAGTGATCATGTGACTGCACTACGCAAAATTTGCCCCATGGTTAGCAGTGAGATAACATCTGAGGCTTCGGCAGCTGAGGTAGAAGGGTATGGTGCTTCCAAACTCACAGTTGATTCTGCTGTGAAGTACCTGCAGCTTGCAAATAAGCTTTTTTCTCAAGCTGAGCTCTACCATTTCTGTGCAAACATTCTAGAACTTGTGATTCCAGTATATAAAAGCAGGAGGGCATATGGGCAGCTAGCCAAATGCCACACAATGTTAACCAATATCTATGAATCAATCCTAGAGCAGGAATCAAGTCCAATTCCTTTCACCGATGCAACATATTATAGGGTGGGATTCTATGGTGAAAAATTTGGGAAGCTAGATAAAAAGGAATATGTATACAGAGAGCCTCGTGATGTTCGTTTGGGCGACATAATGGAGAAACTTAGTCATATATATGAGTCGAGGATGGATGGTAATCATACTTTGCATATAATTCCAGATTCTAGACAAGTCAAAGCAGAAGAGTTGCAGCCTGGAGTCTGTTACTTGCAGATAACTGCTGTGGATCCTGTCATGGAAGATGAAGATTTGGGAAGTAGAAGAGAGAGAATCATTTCTCTTTCTACTGGAACTGTTCGCGCTCGTGTCTTTGACCGCTTCTTGTTTGATACTCCTTTTACAAAAAATGGCAAGACCCAAGGGGGATTGGAAGACCAGTGGAAGCGACGGACAGTTCTTCAGACTGAGGGCTCTTTTCCTGCCCTTGTTAATAGGCTCGTGGTTATCAAGTCAGAATCTCTCGAGTTCTCCCCAGTAGAGAACGCAATTGGCATGATTGAAACCCGCACGGCTGCACTAAGAAATGAGCTTGAGGAACCTCGCAGTTCTGACGGTGATCAACTTCCCCGTCTCCAAAGCCTACAGCGAATACTTCAAGGCTCTGTTGCAGTTCAAGTAAGTCCATCAACGAAAATCTTTTCACTGATTTTCTCTCTATTATCATTTCGTTATGAACCATAATCTTTATTTCTGAAAAGTTGTGTTGAAATGTTGGCTGATTGGACTATTGCTTATATAAGTTCCTCGTGATTTTCTTTCTTGTGCTTCTTCCCTAATTGGCTGGCATCGTATTTTTATTTCTACTAATAGTATTGAACAAGGCGCTTTCTGATTAGATACCTATGTCATTTCATTTGAATGGTGTATTAACAGGTGAACAGCGGAGTCCTGAGTGTATGCACGGCTTTCCTGTCAGGTGAGCCTGCAACGAGACTTCGTTCACAGGAGCTGCAGCAACTCATTGCTGCTCTCCTTGAATTTATGGCCGTTTGCAAGCGTGCCATCCGCGTACACTTCAGGTTGATTGGGGAGGAAGACCAAGATTTCCACACTCAACTAGTTAATGGGTTTCAGTCGCTTACTGCAGAATTATCTCATTACATCCCTGCCATTCTATCGGAGCTCTGACAATTGCAAGTATTTTTGTTTGTGTAATGTGTTCATATCATTTGTAAAAAAAATTCATTAGGTACATGTAGTGTTTGATGTTCATATATTTATTCATTTTGTGTTAAATGTATGATGTTTTTTCGGTCTTTTTTTATCCGTACGTGTTTCTGCTTTGGTAATATCTAACAGACTTATTGCACAAGAATATGAGATTTCCTAATACTCTGAATATATTCATAGGCACCGACATGTAACACCTGACTGTAAACAGCAGAACAAATTAATGTGAACCTATGAGCCCTCAGATTGCTGTCTGAAACTAATGATTCAAAGCTGAGTCTTAAATTTAAACTTCATTTAATTCATATGCAAGTATTGAAAAGCAATTTTTTTTTTAATTAGTGTTAAAGCTAGATTTTGTATGCATGACACCAAAATAGCACGTTAAAATTGTGCTAATAAGGTAATTGTATTGTTATGAAATCAATTTTATGAAATACACTCGCATAAACATAAATAAAGACACAATAATTTACGTGAAAATTCAATTGTGAAATAATCCCGGAGAGAGAAATTCATTATAATAATATGACACAAAGTGTTTATTTGTGTCATGTAATTATGTTCTCCAAACTCTTGTTTATTGTTGTATTTAAAGAAGCTATGTCAACTTGAATCTAATTAGGAGTAGAAATTCTTTTCAGAATCACCTTGTAATTATAATTAATGATTGATCGCTTCCTTCTCAAGTAAGATCTCCTTATCCTACCAAATAAAGAAACACAATTTTATTTTAATAAGAACTCTCTCACTATTTGAGCAAATAGATAATAAACGTATATAGGCCAACACCAAATTCGGTCCATTAAATAAGTTGGGCTATGTGACGCCCCCAAAATAGGTTCACACGACCCATTCTGAGTCGCCACATATCACATTACAAAAATCAAATACAAACTTCATTTATACAACTGTTGAACTGTCGTGCAGAGTACGACAACACATAAGCTGTGAGTTTTAATACAATATTATCTCGTAGACAGTATCCAAACTCAAATTATTACAATGCCATATAAAATACAGCAGGAAATATTTCAAGACCCCAAAGAAGAACAAGAAGATTACTATCATGTTCATTCTAATGAGGTGCACTTTTGACGCTTTCAAAGTCGGGTTCTCATCACCCTATTGTTGTTCACCAAAATCAATTATTAAGTGACGTATAATATACGACACATCCATTTTAGGTCCTCAATACAATTATATATTGCATGTCATGCCGTTTTATAATGTATTGAGAAACTTTAACAGTCTCGGACCATCACACTATTCCCTTGTTATCCCCGCTCGACCCAGCTACACTCTTAATACCTGAAAGAAATTGTGAAGCAAAAGGGTGAGCTCAACTAGCCCAGTAAAGAATATTATGACTAAGATAATTAATTTATCAATAGCCTTCATCAGAATAAATCAGAGATTTAAAACATATGGTAGATGATAAAAGTTTTCAACCATAATTACAGCGGAATGAGCAATCCATTAGAAGAGTCAAATAGACTATACAGTCTATTATCTTCTCCATATTAAAAGTTCATCAACAATATTTTATCTCTGTAACATTAATCAACAGTTCCTGTCCACAATCATGTGAATAACTCATAATCATTATTGTAGTTCTAAATTCCTTTTCGCACCCAGGACGAAGATAATTTTCATCACCTGTCTTTACCTGAAACATCAAAGATCATGGTTATTGTGACGCCCCCAAAATAGGTATACATCACACATCTTGAGTCGCCAAATACATGGTACAGAATACAAATACAAACTTAATTATACAACTGTCGTGTAATATATGACACAACATAGTTGAGAGTTTAAACAGGAATATTGCCTTCTAGACAATATCCAATCTCAAATAGAGTCCTCATTATATTTATTATCACACTATTTTATAGAATAGTGAGGACTACTAATACACCATCTCGGACCATCACTCCGTTCCCCGACTAGTCCCTAAGCACGTTCTCATTTCCTGAAGAGAACAATGAAAGCAAAAGGGTGAGCTCAACTAGCCCAGTAAGAAATATTATGACTAAGATAATGCAGAATAAATTATCATTAGTCTTCAACAATGTTAAACTGATAAAATACAATAGACATCAAGTTTAACTGCAGCGGAATATGTAATCCATTAGAAGAGTCAAGAAGAGCATGATATCTACTATCTTCTATGATTTAAAAATATTTTCATCAATTTTTATCGCTGAGACTCAGCTTAATAAATAAACCACATTATCGAGTCATCCCTGCACTACGGGCCAAGGATATTCATTAAATCATCAATGGTCATGACTATACCGAATAATCTCTGGTCATAATCATACAAAAAACTGTCCATCAATGTATTACAGGCCACTGAGGACTTTTACCACATCATTTATAACATTACAGGTCATGATTATATCGAATGATCCCTGGTCATAATCATACCAAGTCCATCTATGCACGTAAGCCAAAGATGACTTTCATCACAATATAAGCATGAGGATGATGACAATGACATAATAATTCAATAAAACAAGTTCAAGAATAAATTTTTAAGATTTATAAGTTAATTTATTCTGAAATCAATTACGTCCAAATTGTCAACATGATACTGCTTTGTGGAGTAAGATTCAAGAATGCTCGTAAGAATATTTTCATGAAAAGATATCGGATGAAGCGCAAAATATCCGTGATATTCTACTAATTTAAGTGGAGTATAGAAGCCAAAACTTTAACCAACCGAGTATAATAGAAAATATGAAACCAGAAATGGATTTTCGTCCGCCATGTCAGAATCCACGTGATGCGATCATTTCCACAATTTAATAAGGAATGAATACGAAGGATCATTCACTATGCATGCAGTAATCCACATAAACATGTTATTCCAATGTAATAATAAAGAATGAAATAACAGAAGAATTCACCAGGCATGCGATAGACCGCAAAGACAGGTTTTCCCAACAAAATAATAAAGAATGGAACCAGGTCATGCGTAATCCGCACAGACAAGATATTCCAACAGAATAATAAAGAATGGAACCAGTCATGCGAATCCGTATGCATGTGATGTTCCAACAGAATAATAAAGAATGGAATAACAACAGAATTCACCAGCATGCAATAGATCGCATGTATAGGTTATTCCAAAATTATAAAGAATAGAATAACGTAAGAATTTCACCATGTATGCAAGATTTGGATGAGCAAAGTTATTCCAACATAATAATAAAGAATGGAATAACAACTCTTACAAATATTGAAAAAAATAACTCTCTTCATGAATATGAAAGAATAATACCCTTACTTTAGAAGAAAGATCGGATACTGTAATAGTGAGGTAGCAGACTTCTCTTCTTCTTTCTCTCTATAATTTCTCTCTATAATAATTGCTCTATAGCTTTAGTGAATTGGTGAGAAATGAAGGAAGAATGAACTTCTATTTATAGAAAAATATAGTTTCGATAATTGCACGTTTTAGGGCTTAAAATATTACAGTATAATACCTTCCTCTTTTTCTTCATTTTTAATTTAGTCCTGCAAATATTATCAAACTTGCACCACCTCCCCTAATAGTAAATAATATGAATCAATAGTTCAATCATGTAAATCAATAGTTATAATCATGTGAAAATACGAATTACAGTATAGTACCTCCATTTTTAACTTAGTCATGCAAGTATTATCAATCTTGCACCAACTCCCCTAATAGTACAAGAATGTGAATCAATTGTACACACATTTGAATAAATAGTTATAATCATGTGAATTAATAGCAATTAATTGCTCATTTATTCGATTAATTAGCCGACTGGTCAATAAAACTTCCAGACATCAATTAATATCGAAATAAATGTTAATTTCCACTAACACTAATAATTCCAACACAATGGAACCATCAATTTCATCTTTAATCAACACGGACTTATTCATCATTAATATTATAACTCACAATATTTAACAACCAGGTCGTTCCCAGAAAAGAGGGGGCTTTTCGATAAGGATTTCTCCGTATTGGCGCGCAATTAAATGACCAAACCTCTCCTTGACAGAACTTCTAGACATTGTAAATATTGCAATTTAATAATATGAATAACTTTGTCGTCTCAATTATTGATTGAATAAAATATCATATTATGCAGATGATACTGTGACAATAATCGAATCAATAATATGAGAGATATGATGCGCAGCATTCTTGTAGCAATAATTGAGTATAACCGAGTGACTTCTCATGTAAGCATCAATAATCAATACCGTGCTACTACTATGCAACCACGCCAGACATCAGATTTTTACTACTTAGGGTAGTTCAACAGTTTTAATGCAGAAAACTTCCATAGTTATTTTTATAAAAAGATAATTATGTTGTTTTCTAACTACGACAATACTTCCATTGTGGGGTCCACCAATGATTGTGCCGTCGTATGAATATTCCCTGTTAAAATGAATATTCCCCGACCAATCAAATATTATATAACCACTTGCTTACTTTGCAAAATTAGTAAATATTACCCACAACTATAACATTATATTATATCCACACCATAATATTCAAAAATATATTTCGAGAGAAATTAATCTTTATTCATAAAAGTTGGGGTCTTATAGTTATACCAAATCACAGTTCATGTTTATAATCATACTAATAAATTCATCTTTGCACTACGGGCCAACGATATTCATTAACAATTCATCTTTGCACTACAGGCCAAAGACATGCAACTGTATTTTAGAAGAGTCAAGTAGAGCATGATATCTACTATCTTCTACGAATTAAAAGTTTATTATCAATATTTTATCGCTGAGACTCAGCTCAATAAATAATCCACATCACCGAATTATCCATGCACTACGGCCAAGGATATTCGTTAGTATCACATCCATGAATTATCCAAGCACTACGGGCCAAGGATATTCATTATATATCACATCCATGAATTAATATTTCATCGCTGAGACTTAGCTCAATAACTAATCTACATCACTGAATTATCCATGCACTACGGCTAAGGATATTCATTAGTATCACGACCACAAATTATACATACACTACGGGCCAAGGATATTCGTGTTTTCACAAATGGTCATGATTATATCGAATAATCCCTTGTCATAATCATGCCAACAACTGTCCATCAATGCACTACGGGCCAAAGATGACTTTCATCACAATATAAGCATGAGGATGATGACAATGATATAAGAATTTAATTAAATGAAAGCAAATGATAAATTTTAAAGATTTATAATTTAATTTATCAAGAATTCAATAATATCCAAATTGTCAACATGATACTACTTTGTGGAGTAAAATTCAAGAATAATATTCATGTATCAAAAATAATTTGGATAGAAAAGAAATAAAATTTTTGGTGAATAGTACCCCGGGAATAGTACCCTGTGAATAGTACCCCGGCATGAAAAGTGTCCCGAATATCCGAGTGAATAATATTTGAGTGAATAGTAATCGGGTGAATTGTAACCCGTAAATAGTAACTCATGAATAATACCCCGGTATGAAAAGTGCTCCGAATACCCGAGTGAATAATATTCTAGTGAATAATAATCGAGGTGAATAGTAACTTAGTGAATAGTGCCTGGTGAAAATATTGATATTTAATAAAAAAGTTCAGTTCAATATTCCAATGAAACGATACTGGATGAAGTGCAAAACTTCAAGGATATCCCACTAATTATAGAAGCAATACTTACCATAGTAAGTTTAGATTTAAAAATATGAAAAGAAATAACATACGAAACTATAAATGGATTTTCACCTGTCATGCGGTACGTAATCCGCGTAGACAGATTATTCCCACAGATTAAAGGATGAATACGAAAAATAGTATTCCTCCTTACCATACGAAAATAACATCCCTTACGAATACAACAAATAATATCCCTTACCAAATGAAAATAACATCCATTACTTAATACAACAAATAATATCCCTTACCTTAGTAGAAGACTAGATCTTTGCAATAGTGAAGTAATGTAATACTTTTTTTTCGCTTCTCATAGTTTCTCTCTCTATAGCTTCTCTTGTGAATCTCAGTGAATTGGTGAGAATGAAAGAAAAATTAAGCTTCTATTTATAAGAGAAATGACTAAATAGTAACTAATTCACGAGCTGTTCAGATTGATTTACTATTAGAACGGACGGTCCATATTGATTACTATTAAAACCACAACTGACGGTCCAGATAGATTTACTTTTAAAACCACCACCGACGGTCCAAAATGATTTATTTTTAAAACCACCATTGACGGTCCAGATTGATTTACTTTTAAAACCACCACCGACGGTCCAGATTGATTTACTATTAAAGTCATCATCAATGGTCTAGATTGATTTACTATTACAACCACCATCAATGGTCCAGATTGATTAACTATTACAACCACCATCAATGGTCCAGATTGATTAACTATTAAAACCAACATCAATGGTCCAGATTGGTTAACTATTAAAACCACCATCGACGGTCCATAAAATTAGTAAATCTTCCCATGAAATACTAAGTTAAACTTACAACAAACGCCTCATAACAATCCCTATATTTATATTAAAAATTGAATAAATATTTACCACAAATTATTTATCTTTAATAAACACATTTTTCATTCTATTAACAATTATTCATTATTTATAACTCACAATATTTAACAACCAGATTATTCCCAAGAAAGATGGGGCTTTCCGATAAGGATTTCTCCCTATTGGCGCACAATTAGGTGACCAAACCTCTCATCGACAGAATTTTCTAGATATCGTCAATATTGCAAATAATAATATGAATAACTTTGTCGTCTCAATTATTGATTTAATAATATAAAATATTAATACTGTGTCAATAATTGAATCAAAAAACGTGAGATACTATGCAGCAATTACTGTAGCAATAATTGAGTATAACTGAGTGACTTCTCACGTAAGCATCAATAATCAATACCGTGTGCTACTATGCAACCACACGTATTACTATACTTTTATCATCGGATATTTCAACAGTTAACGGTAAAACTTTTGCCATTATTTTTTTAAAAAGTTATTTCTGTCATTTTCTAACTATGATAATACTTCCGTTGTAGGGTCCACCAATGATGGTGTCATCGTACGGATATTTCCTGACAAAAAGAATATTCCCCGACACAACGAATATTTTATATCAACTTGCTTACTTTGCAAAATTTTCAAATATCAACATTAACTTTAACCTTTTATCAATTTAATCATTTACTAAATAGAATAATAATTATAAGAAAAATGAATAGTTTTATTTCATAAATTCGGGGTCTTACAGGCTACGCCTTGGCTAGACCCAAATAATTACATCCCAACATTGCCCAGTCTCTTATTTATAAGGAACTTAAAATAAGAAAGTATACAAATTTATCCCAACCAAAAATCCGTATCTGTCGAAGCGAACTATCTCAGCCAAACACCATACGCCGAATAGATAACCAGCGTTATCAGAATCGAAGACAAATAGCCAACCTTATCACAACCGAAGACAAATAACCAACCTTATCACAATCGAAGGACGTTTGTCTGTTCGGGGGAACAAAGCCACTTCCGAAGGACGTTTTGTCCGTTCGGGGGGAACAAAGCCACTTCCGAAGTACGTTTGTCCATTCGGGGGGAACAAAGCCATTTTCGAAAGACGTTTTGTCCGACCTTATACCCCCTCTGACCTTATGCCGCCATAATATCCGTCCCGACCCTTGTGGGAGGCTTCAATCAGACTTTATATTCGCCGAAAGTAAAGAGCTGAAGATGAGATTTTATCCACTAACCATACATGGTGAAGGAAATTTTTTTTCGGAACGGAACCATGTTTGCCGAATATAATTTGTCGTAGTGGTGTTCACCTTTTCGAAGTGGTCCGAAGGGATCATAGCCCAACTTGGTCGGCGGATATTTATAGTGATAAAGGACAAAAAACCCTTACATGTAATATAGAGTGGTGATTAATTTCCTCCTCTTATTAAAAGTCATGCATGTTTTGGTTAGATTTGTATAATCACGTGAAGTGTCTTCTTGTTTTTCATAGCCAATGTTGATAACAACTACAATTACAGAGAATATAACTTGAATAGTAAGACAATATAGATGACCAGTCACATTAAATCAAACAATAAACATGAGAACCCATTCCAAATTTTTGGACTACATAAACAACAATCACATGCATGGGCATGGTCCTGTATTTTGATTGGAGGAACCAACTGATGATTCAAAGACCATAAAAGGCAAGAATTTTATAATATTAAGCATATCACTACAAACAAAAACCCAATAAATCAAGAAAGTTATTCTGTATGAATTTGTATTCATAATATTTATATATGTAAATCAAGAAAGTTGTATGAGAACACTTAGATGATTTAGAGGATTGCTTTCAGACAATTCGACACCATAAGATCATATTAAACCCGACAAAGTGTACCTTCGAACTGGGAGTAGGGAAATTTCTAAGTTATTTGATCAACCAACGAGGAATTGAGGCGAACCCGGAGAAGATCAAGGCAATTTTAGATATGAAGTTTCCTTAGTCGTATAAGGATGTTCAACATCTGACAGGTTAAATAGTAGCTTTGAGGAGATTCATGTCTAAGTTGGCAGAAAGGTGCTTGTCATTTTTTGATACGCTGAAAGGGCCGAAGAATGAGAAGACTTTCTAGTGGATTTCAGAGTGTGAGAATGTTTTTCAAGGAATTAAAAGGTATTTATCTTCGGCCCCTTTGTTGGTGAAACCAGTTCCTGCTGAGCCTTAATATGTGTATTTGGCTGCGAGTTCTTTTGTCGTAAAAGTTGTTTTGGTGCGGGAGATTGGGGGTAAGCAGCACCCGGTTTACTATGTAAACCATGCCCTTAGGAATGCAGAGACAAGGTATCTAAACCTTGAGAAGTTTGCTTATGAACTGATGATAGCGAGTAGGAAGCTTCGGCAGTACTTCCAGGGTCGGTTAATAGTAGTATACACGGATCAACACTTGAAAAAGGTGTTGGGAAAACCAGAAGTTTCGAGTTGGCTTGCAGCATGGGCTATGGAATTGTTACAATTTATAATAGAGTATCATCCTCGGAAGGCAATAAAGGGCAAGGCTTTGGCTGACTTCGTGGTAGAGTGTTCATTCTCTAAGACTGATGATATCTTGGTACAGTCAGAAGTTGCGGTTCAGACAATAGCGGATGTTTAGCCGGTGCAGAATTCATAGACGTTGTATGTAGTTGGGTTTTCTACTTCGGAAGCAACCAATAACGAGATTGAGTATGAAGTGATCTTAGCGGGTCTTCGATTGGCGAAAAGCTTAGAGGTTCAGAAGATAGTGATTCATAATTGGTGGTTAAGCAGGTTTTGGGGGAATATGAGGCCCAGGGGGCAAGAATGGTAAAGTATCTGGTAGAAGTGAAAGATCGGCTTCACTACTTTAGTTCATTTGCGTTTCGAGGAGTAGATAAGTCTGATAATACTATTGCCGATGTATTGGCCAGATTGGCAACGACGGATGTAAACACGTTTGGTGGGTTGGTTTACTTGGAAGTCCTGAATCAACCGAGTGTTTAGCATATTGAAGTAATGTGTCTAGAGAGGTCAACCTGTTGGATGGCTCCCTATTTAGATTATTTGGCTGATGGCATATTGCCTTCGGATCGGATGTTGGCGAAGAAGCTGAAGCATAGAAGTTCAAATTTTGTACTGATAAATGAGGATCTGTATCTAAGGGCTTATTCTTCTCCTTTGCTTAAGTGTTTGGTGTCGTCCGAAGCCGAGTATGCTCCGAGAAGTCCATGAGGGGATTTGTGGTGATCACATGGCAGCTAAGGCATTGGCGTATAAGGTACTTCGACAAGGTTATTATTGGCCTACTATCTTCAAAGAGGCTACGGAGTATGTGAAGAAATGTCATAAGTGCCAGTTAAATAGTCATGTTGTCCATCAACCGCCTAAAGAATTGTATTCAGTTCTGTCCCCGATTCCTTTTGATGTATGGGGAATCGATATACATGGGTCCATTACCGAAGGGAAAAGGGCAGGTCAGCTTTGTAATCGTGGCAATTGACTACATGACTAAGTGGGTTAAGGTGAAACCTCTTCGACAGATTACAGAATATGAGTGTCTGAAGTTCTTAAAAGATTTTGTGGTGTTCTGATTTGGAATACCGATGGTGGTGGTTTCTGATAACGGGAGTCAGTTTGTAGGTTCAAAGTTTGAGGGGTTCTTGGGGGAGTTAAATATTCAACATCGGAAGACGTCTGTGGCTCACCCTCAGTCGAATGGCCAGTTGGAGGTTACTAATAGGACATTGTTAAATGGAATTAGAAGAAGGCTTGATGAGGCAAAAGGTAGGTGGCCAGAAGAGTTACTTAGCGTGTTGTGGGCTTACCAAACCACTTCAAGGTCTACGATAGGGGATTCACCATTCATGTTGGCCTACGGTACTGATGCACTCGTCCCGATTGAAATTGGTTATGCTTCTCTTCGGGTCAGTCGATTTCAGGAGTTATATAATGATGAGGGTCTTCGGGCTAATTTGGACTTATTGGATGAAGTCAGGGAAACGGCCTTGGTAAAGTTAGCAGCTTATCAGAAGAGAGTTTCTAGGTATTATAACAAATGAGTTAGGCCTAGGATATTTCAAGTTGGTGATCTTGTTCTTCAAGAGGTTGAAGCTTCTATGCCACAAGACCAGGGGAGGTTGATACCGAATTGGGAAGGCCCTTATGAGGTAGTTAAGGTACCAAAGCCAGGTATTTATCGGCTTTGGGTTAGGGATGTTACAGAGATCAGAAATACCTAACATGCTGAGAGGCTTCGCAAGTATTATCAGTAGGGCAAATTAAACGAGTAGACTTTGTAATTCCTTCTCAAAATTTATCAATAAAATGGTTATTGTATTTTGCAAAATTATTATGTTATTGGCTTGTGATTATGTGTTCGGCCTTTGTACGAACTTTGGTGTTACCAGAGGTTCGGTTGAGCGTGTTCAGGCTATGGGCGAACATTTATTTAATGGATTTCGGTGATGCATTCAGCCATCGCACGAATGTTTGTTCAGCCTATGGGCGAACATTTATTTAATGGAGTTTGGTGATGCGTTCAACCTTCATGCGAACGTTTGTTCAGACTTTGGGCGAACATTTATTTAATGGTGTTTTGAATGGTTTAATACTTATCAATATATTGTTTAACTATTTAGTTCTGTTGGTTCACTTTATACAGGTGTATGGATCTTTGAATGAGTTTCTTGGTTATTCTGCATATTTGTTCTTGTTGACTAGATTCATTATCATTTATGAAAATCTGTGTAAATCCTTTCAGAAAAGACTAGTGTGTTCATTCATAGAGATAAGTTACATAGTGATAATCTCATAGGGAATTTACATAGAGAATTTAAAAAAGATAGTTATGCTGGAAGAGGATTATCTTCGGGATCGTCATCTGAATCGTCTTCATCTTCGGAGGAGTCGAGGAGAGATGGGTTCAGTGCGGCGGCAGAGAGTTTGGTTTTTCCTTTGTCTCGGCAAGCTTCATACCCTTCATTGAACATCTGTGTTATTTCCACGGCCAGCTCGAAAGACTTTAGATATTCATGGACCATCCGAAGTTTTAGATCGTTGGTCAGAATGGGTCCCGATGCCTTATACTCTCAGAATTGCTTCTCTAAAGTGATGCACATCTGGTGGGTTTTTTCTTCTTGTTTTTTTAAGTCGGCGTTTTGGCGAAGAAGTATCAGATTGTTGTGCTTCAGCTTCTTGTTCTCCAGTATTACCGCTTTGCTTTTTTCGAAGGCGGTCTTTTGGCGAGTTATAGCTTCGGTGGATTCTTCTTTCAGTTTATCATGGGCAGAGTGGAGGTTGTCTTAAGCAAAAATTATGTTTTGGTGTTCGTTCCTCTCTTTTTCGAGGGCAGCTGTCAGCAGAGCATTATCCCTTTTCAACTGGTCCTCTTCGGCTTCAAATTCTTTCTATTGCCAAAGGACACGACCCCAAACAGCTTCAGCTTATATGGGATTGTGTAAGAATATTGATTAATAAGGGAGAAATACAGGTAAAAGAATGGGTAAGATAAGCTTACTATGCCTTGGTGCATGATTCCAGCGATGATGAGGTCAGTGGTGGATATGTCTTTGAATCTGTCCTTGTCGGCAGGGAGGACGAAGTGATCGTGCAGTTCGAGGGGGTAGTCGTCAGGGTTTTCTTGCCAGAAGGTTGATGAGGAGGAGGGTTCAGCATTTCATTCAGGTGAAGGTTGTTTGGTTGGGGATGAAGCTTTTGGGGGAGTTTGGTGGGGAGGCTTCTCTATGTGGGCTTTCTTTTGGGGTGGTTCGGATACAGAGCTTTTGGTTTCTTTTCTTTTTTGGTTCTGGTCTGGGTTCGGCTCGAATGTTGAGGTTTGGGCAGCTTTAATGGTAGGGGTGGTTGTGAATGAAGGGACTCTTAATTCTTCGGGGGTAAGGGGAATGACTTTAGCCCTCGTTTTCTTGATCTAAAGGATTTTCCTTCTTTCAAATATTGGCAGGTCTAGGAGGCTTTCGGTGAAAATTGGGGTTTGGGTTATTTTTGGTTTTGAGACTTTTTTGACAGCCCTATTTTTTGATTTAGGTAGTGGGAGGTTCGGCAGTTGTAGTCTCTAAAGGAAGGGCTTCGGTGGTGATGTTTTCGGCTGGTTCAGCAGATTCTTTAGAGGATTTGCTAGAGAGGAAGTTTTGTTTTTGAGGTCTTCCCTTTCGGCGGTTGTTGGTTCGATGAGAGATATTGTAATTACAAAACGGGTCAGTTAGTAAGTTGAAAAGAAAAAGCAACTAAGGAGGAAGGTTGACAACTTACACTTGTGGTCGTAGAGCCAGGCTTGTCTAGTTAGGAGGTTGTAGCTCCATTCTTTTGGAGGTAGCATCTCAATCAGTTTGGTTAGTTCCCGTACGCGTTTGAAAGGCGTATCGTCAAAGGAGACGTTCGGTGGCTTATAGGATGCCCATTCGGGTAATTTATGAGTTTCTAGTCCTTTAACGTAGAACTAGTCTTTATGCCATCCTTTGTTGCTCGAAGGTGCGTCCATCAGTGGGCGTTTCTGAATCTTGGACTTCGGCTTGGGGGGTTGTTTGCTTAGGGCTTTGAACCTACCTTCGCAGGAATTGCCCAGTTGGTACAAGGAGAAGAAGAAGTCTATGGAAGGAGGAACGTATGCCTCATGGCAGAAGACGATGAAGGCTATAATGTTGATGTAGGAGTCCAGCACTAATTGGGTGAAGCCGACGCTGATGAACCCTAAGAGGGTGAGGATGAATGGGTGTAGTGAGAGGCGGACACCTTTATCTAGCAAAGTGAGGGGCATGGTTGTCCACCCGTTCGGTCGGCAGTACATTCGGTCAGTAGCAGAGAAGGATTTGAGTTGGTGAGTTTTAGGGTTTTGATAGTGCTTTCGAATCATGACGAGGTCTGCGTCGATGATGTCAGAAGGGGTGTTGGCATGGGAAAATTGTTGTTCATTTGGGTATTTACACATCATTTTTTGGAAATCAGTTTCAGTGGGGTTAGGGTTTTGTGAGGGATTTTTTGTGGTGGTGGTGGTTGTGAGACCCCAAATTTTATGAATAAATATTTAAATTTCTCAAAATATTTTTTTTGAATATTATGGTGTGGATTTGATATAATGTTATAGTTGTGGGTAATATTTATAAATTTTGCAAAGTATGCAAGTTGTTATATAATATTCGATTGGTCGGGGAATATTCTTTTTTCACGTGAATATCCGTATGCGATGGCACAATCATTGGTGGACCCCACAATGTATTATTGTCGTAGTTCGAAAATCGATGTAATTATCTTGTTATAAAATAACTACGTAAAATGTTACCATTAAAACCGTTGAACTACCCTAGTAGTAAAAGTACAAAGAATGTCGCGGCGTGGTTGTATAGTAGCACACAATATTGATTATTGATGCTTACGTGAGAAGTCACTCAGTTATACTCAATTATTGCTACAGTAATTGTTGCATCATATGTTTCATATTATTGATTCGATTATTGTCACAGTATCATTTGCATAATATGATATTTTATTCAATCAATAATTGAGACGACAAAGTTATTCATATTATTAAATTGCAATATTTACAATGTCTAGAAGTTACATCGAGGAGAGGTTTGGTCATCTAATCATGCGCTACGATAAGGAGAAATCCTTATCGAAAAGTCCCCTCTTTCCTGGGAACGACCTGGTTGTTAAATATTGTGAGTTATAATATTAATGATGAATAAGTTCGTGTTGATTAAAGATGAAATTGATAGTTCCGTTATGTTGGAATTATTAGTGTTAGTGGAAATCGACATTTATTTCGATATTAATTGATGTCTGAAGTTATACTGACCAGTCGGGTAATTAACCGGATAAATGAGCAATTAATTGCTATTAATTCACATGATTATAACTATTTATTCACATGTGTGTACTATTGATTCACATTCTTATACTATTAGGGGAGTTGGTGCAAGATTGATAATACTTGCATAACTAAGTTAAAAATAGAGGTATAGATGGAGGTACTATACTGTAATTCGTATTTTCACATGATTATAACTATTGATTCATATGATTGAACTATTGATTCACATTATTTACTATTAGGGGAGGTGGTGCAAGTTTGATAATACTTGCAGGACTAAATTAAAAATAAAGAAAAAGAGTGAGGTATTATACTGTAATATTTCGATCCCCAAAACGTGCAATTATCGAAACTATATTTTTCTATAAATAGAAGATCATTCTTCCTTCATTTCTCACCAATTCACTAAAGCTATAGAGCAATTATTATAGAGAGAAAGAAGAAGAAAAGTCTACTACATCACTATTCCAATATCCAGTTTTCTTCTAAGGTAAGGGGTATTATTTCTTTCGTATTCATGAAGAGAGCTTATGTTATTCCATTCTTTATTATTATATTGGAATAACCTGTCTATGCGAAGTACCGCATACATGGTGAAATTCTTCTGTTATTCCATTCTTTATTATGTTGGAATAACCTGTCTGTACGGTCTATCGCAAGCATGGTGAATTCTTTGTTACTCCATTCTTTATTGTTCTGTTGGAATATCCTGTCTGTACGGATTATGCTAGACCTGGTTCCATTCTTTATTATTTTGTTGGAATATCCATGCGTGCGGATTGATTACGTGACTTCGTTCCATTATTTATTATTCTCATTGGAATAACTCCATCTGCAATGCGGTCTATCGCATGCCTGGTAAATTCTTCTGTTATTTCATTCTTTATTATTCTGTTGGAATAACCTGTCTATATGGATTACCGCATGCATGGTGAATGATCCTTTGTATTCCTTCCTTATTAAATTTTGGAAATGATCTGTTTACGTGGATTACCACATGGCGGGTAAAAATCCATTTGCAGTTTCGTAATTTTTCTGCTCCTCAAAAATTCTGGAAAAATTTAAAATGATAATTTGATGAGTTTTCTAGATTGTGTCCAAAAATGGCGATTTTTGGATGTATAGATTAAGAGTTATGGATTTTATGGGAAAAGACTATTTTAAAAGTAAACCCTTATAACTCCTTGTGGTTAACTCCAAAATTGGTAAAATTTTTATTGGGAGTACATGTATATAACAGAAGTATACCCTATAAATTTTGGAATTTTTGGACAAAAGTACAATTTATGATAAATATCTAACTATTCAGCAGTTTTGGCCATATGAAAAATAGTAAATGAATTTTAAAAATTTCGAGAAAAATATATGTTCAATATGGGACTATATTCTGCTAAATCCCAGAAAAAAAATATTTTTAGGACTAATTTAGTATTTTTCATGAAAATGAACTAGTTATAAGTAAATGAATTAAATATGTTATGTAAAGTAACAAAATTAGAAAATAGGATTTTATGGCTTGGGAATCCTATATAGGGTATATGCAAATTTTTGATGAGGGATTTGATCATTGGTGATGAAATCTTATGAGTATGGCATTTTTGAATGATTAAATGCATTATTTGGTAAAGTGTAAACAATTAAAATTGTGACGCCCCCAAAATAGGTATACATCACCCATTGTGAGTCGCCAAAAATACGGTACAGAAACAACTACAACTTTTATTATTACAATTGTCGTGCAAAATACGACAACACACATGCTGCGAGTTTAAATACAAATATTGTCTTCTAGACAATATTCACACTCAAATAAGTCATTACATTTATTGATACACTATTTTACAAAACTAGCGAGGACTGCTAAAACAACTGTCTAGGACCATCACTCTTTACCCCGACTGGTTCCTGCTATATTCTCACCCCCTGAGAAGAAAAATGGAACAAAAAGGAGAAGGGTGAGCTCAACTAGCCCAGTAAAGAATATTATGACTAAGATAATGAACAACAAATTATCGTTAGCCTTCAACAAATCAGATAAAATATAATGGACAACAAGTTTTAAATCAATATTCGCAGCGGAAATAACAATTCATTAGAAGAGTAGTATGGAATGAAATCTACTATCATCTATGAATTTAAAAGTCCATCATCAATATTTTATCCCTGTAACATCAATCAATATACATTTTGAAACAAATATTCATCTTTGCACTACGGGCCAAAGATATCCATCTGTATCACCAGTTGGTCATGTTCATCTCAACACCTGTTCATCTTTGCACTACGGGCCAAAGATATTCATCAGGTAATCATTCATTTTTGCTCTACAGGCCAAAGATATTCATCAAGTATTACCATTAAGGACTGAGGATGATGACAAATATTTTAAAGAACGAATCCAATGAGATAGAAGAACAAAGATTAGGGATTCGTACTTTAGATGATTCAAGTTTAAAAATGCTCCATAATAAACCATAGTGAAGATCAAAACATGGATTCAATTTCAAGAATAAGGGTTACAACAGATAACTTGAAAGGAAGAATTTTTTTTTTCTTTTGTGAGCGATGAATCGTGAACAAAGACTACCATCGTGAAAAGTTCCAAATTTGATTAAAAATTTCAGATCAATATTCCTATGAAATAATATTAGATGAAGCAAAATTTTTAATCATTTCAGGAATTATAGAAACAATACTTACCATAGTAAGTTCAAATTAGGAATACGAGATGAAATAATATCGCTACGTAATATGGAGTATGCAAGAAAATAATATTTCTCACGAGTATTGCAATAAAATAATATCCTTTACCTTAGTAGAAACTGAATTTGACTGGAATATCGGATATTATTCTGAGAAAATCTTGCAGAAAAACTACGCTCAAAGTATTCTTACACTCAAGAAAATACTCACAATACTCTAGAATAAGAATTTCTAATTTAAAAGTGGTGTATTGAGGAAGGAGGGGTTACCCCCTATTTATACGTAAACAGAGGGAGAAAAACAGCAAAGCAACTTGCCTAATTTCTCATTCTGCCTAACCTTTCTTATCTGCCAACTTTTTTTCATTTTCAATGCCTATGGTAGAAATTTCAATTGATGAGGCCCACCACTTGAAACAAGGATTGCAGGAAAGAGTTGCCCATCAACTTAGAAAACCACTTTGCAGGAAGAAAAATTACACACTGTCTTTGAAGAAAAAGGACAAGTGCTCCTGTTTTACATTTGAAAATCAAGGATTGCAGGCAACTTTTCTCACCCACCATTTCCACCAACCATTTCAATGTTACAAACAAAGTATGTAAAAACATCTTGTTTACTTCCGTTTTTAATTAACCACATGCTTATATATATGTAAGACCCCAACTTATTATAAATAAAATTAAATTTCCTCTATTTATTATTTTGAAATAGTAAGGGTTGATTTGATTAATGTGGTTAGTTATGGGTAAAATGCGCAAATATTTTAAATATGCAAGTGGTTATAAAATATTCATTTTATCGGAGAATATTCGTTTGGTCGTGGAATATTCTTACTATCGGGGAATATTCATACGACGACGCATGTAAGACCACGAATTTTATGAAATAAAATTATTCAATTTTTTCTTATAATTATTATTCAGTAAATGGTTAAATTGATAAAAGTTTAAAGTTATGGGTGAATTATGCAAATTTTACAAAATACGCAAAGAAGCTATAAAATATTCATTATTGTTTGGGAATATTCGTTTGGTCGTGGAATATTCTTGCTTTGTCGGGAATATTCGTATGACACATGACGCCTTTTGTGGGCCCCATAATGGAAAGCGATTGGATGAAGAAAAGCGACAAATATAAGTTGTTTATAAATGACGGAAGTTATTACAGTTAATACTATTAAAATACTCGATGGTTAAAACACAAGAAGATACTTGCGGTATTGCACCAATTATTGATTCTTACGTAAAAGCACTATTCAATAATTGTTACGATAATTATTGCTTCAATATTTTATTTTGATTCAATAATTCTTTGCGTTGATATTTTATAATTGTCATTACTACACAAGATTTTTCATTAATTATCGGATCAATAATTTATATTATTTGAATAATATTATTAGATAGCATTATTGGCAATGTCTAGAAAGTTCTGTCTAAGGAGAGGTTTGGTCACCTAATTGCGCGCCAGTAAGGAGAAATTCTTATTGGAAAGCCCCCTCTTTCCTGGGAACTGCCTGATTGTCAATAATGTGTTTCTGTAATATTATTTGTGAATAATTAATTATTGATTTATATGATGAGGAAAATATTGATTTTATGAGGATATAGATGGAGAAAATTTTTAATGTGACAATTGTTGAAAATTAATATTTTATCTTTTTCTGATAAAATAATTCAATTAAATATATTATTTTAATAATATATTAATGATGATATTTTTACAATGAATGTGGGATATATGAGTATATGTGGAGGAGGAGTATTTTGTTACCAAAAATGTTTAAAACATGTTAAACATGTCAGTGGACCCCATTTCTTGACTGAAATTTGATTATAGCCTGTAAAATCGCTCGTTTATGGATTTCAGTCAATTTTTGTTTGGAATTTAGAAAAACTTTCTTCTGCAAAGTTGTAGAGAATTGAATTTTCTATAAAAACTAGCGAGATTCGAATTTTCTGATAAAAGGGCTATTTATTATGAATTATTAAAGTTTCGGATTAATTAATTATCATTTTTTGGAGTTTTTAATTAATTAATTAAGAAAAACGTTTTTGACATGTTTGGGGGCATCTTTAACATGTGTTTGATGGCTGAAAATTTAATTCTAGGCATGCGTAGAAGATTATATATATATTAATATTTTAATAAATTTTCTGCTTTGGTGTTCTAAGCAATTTCCTATAAATAGGGTGCTTAGGTTATAATTGAAAATCACATCGAAATCAAGTTTTCTCTCTCTATATTATCGGCGTATTCTTGTGAGTATTTTGAGTATACTTTGAGTATTGCTATACTGGTGCAAGTTCGTTCAAATAAGTTATTCCACAAGCAATCTTCTTTTTTTGAGATAGGGGATAATAAGGGATTTTAAGGGTTATTATTTCGAAATTCTTCTGAACCTTCAAAAATTCTGGAAAAATTTAAAATGATAATTTGATGAGTTTTGTTGATTGTGTCCAAAAATGGCGATTTTTAGATGTATAGATTAGGAGTTATGAATTTTATGAGAAAAGACTATTTTAAAAGTAACTGCTTATAACTCCTTGTGATTAACTCCAAAATTGATGAAATTTTTATTGTGAGTACATCTATATAATATCAGTATACCGTGTAAATTTTAGAATTTTTGGATAAAAGTACAATTTATGATAAATGTCTGAATATTCGGTGGTTTTGGCCATGTGAAAAATAGTAAATGAATTTTAAAAATTTTGAGAAAAATATACATTCAATATGGGACTATATTCTTCTAAATCCCAGAAAAGAAATATTTTTAAAACTGATTTGGTATTTTTCATAAAAATGTTCTAGTTATGAGTAAATGAATTAAATATGTTATGTGAATTAAGAAAATTGGAAAATATGATTTTATGGCTTGAGAATTATATATGAGATATATGCAGATTTTTGATGAGGGTTTTGACTATTGGTGATGAGATCTTATGAGGTTGACATTTTAAGATGATTAAATGCATTTATTAGTAAAGTGTAAACAATTAAAATAAATTATTTATAAGTTTAAGAAATAATGATTAAGTTTAAATATATTACATTTTGATTAAGTTGTTATGAAATCATTAATTTATGAATCTTACTCTTGAGATTAAATCTATATGTTGATTATATTGTTTTTATATAACATTCTTATAACCCTAATGATGATATTTCTCTTTGACTTGAGTGTAAAGATGGATAGATTATTGGTATGATCGTGATTATAGGTTCTCTTTTTGCCGATAGTGCAAAAGTTGAATTGTTGACTGGTATGATCATGACCATTGAATTTATAATTGAATATCTTTAGCTTAAGTGCAAAGGTGAATTGATCAACATATATGTTCTGAAATGATTATGTATTTCTTTGAGATATGAATATCTTTGGTCCGTAGTGCAAAGATGACTTGTTGATGAATATCTTTGGCCTATAGTGCAAAGATGAACTGTTGATGAATATCTTTGGTCCGTAGTGCAAAGATGAATTTATTAGTATGATTATGAACATGAGCTGTGATTTGGTATAACCATGATCTTTGATATTTCAGGTAAAGACAAGTGATGAAAATTATCTTAAATCTGAATGAGAAAAGGAATTTAGAACAACAATTACGATTATGAGTTATACATGTGATTGTGATGAAATTGTTGATTGATGTTACGAGGATAAAACATTGTTGGTGGACTTTTAACATAGAAGATAATAGACTTTATAGTCTATTTGACTCTTCTAATGGATTGCTTCGTTCACCGCAACTATGGTTGAATTTTTTTTATCATCTACCATATGGTCTAAATCTCCGATTTATTATTGATGAAGGCTATTGATAATTTAATTATCTTTAGTCATGATATTTTTTTTCGAGCTAGTTGTTTCACCCTTTTTTTCACACAATTCCTTTCGTAATAAAAGTGTAGGCTGGGACAAGTGGGGAATAACGAGGGAATAGAGCGGTGGTCTATAGATGTTGAGGTGAGGTGAATTCAACTTTGGAAGGGTGTTTTGTCACTATTATACAAGATGTTTAATGATATACAACCTCGAGTCATCATAAGACAGGATTGTGCTCATCCACTTGCTGAGTATATCTACCAGCACTACCTATATAATCTTGGTGTTTGTTTGGAGTATAATACCCAATTAGAGACAGTGGAGATAATGATATGTCAAGAGAAGACTCACCATTAGGAAGAATATGATAGTAATCTTCTCATTTTTCTTTAGGGGTCTATTAGTCAACCAAGGATAATTACGTGGCCATATGATATCTATCATAACCTATACGCATGGCCTCCCATGTACGAAGGTTTCTTTGAGCACTTCCCAAAGATTCTAATTTTTAAAACAGTTTTCGACTATACCTTTATGTAAGGTGTCATTATGAGCTGCTGTCCACGGTTGGGACATGAGTCACAGTTGATATATATTTGTATCCAAACTCACAACATATGTGTTGTTGTATTTTGCAAGACAATTGTTGTAATAAAGTTGTAGTTGTTTTCTGTACCATGTATTTGGCGACTCAAAATGGGTTGGATGGAATGGACCTATTTTGGGGTCGTTACAGCGCAGCCTTGTGTGGCCCCATAACGGAAAGCGATTGGATGAAGAAAACTTCAAGTATAAGTTGTTTATAATAACGGCGTAGTTGTTACCTTTAATACCGTTGGAATACCCGATGGTTAAAACACAGTAGCACACGGTATTGCACCAATTATTGATTCTTACGTAGGAAGGCATTACTCAATAATTGTTACAGTAGTTACTGTTTAATATTTTATTTTATTGATTTAATAATTGCTACGTTGATATTTTATATTATTGTTGTTTCAATAATTGTCACTACACAGTATTTTTATTATTAGATCAATAATTCATATTATTTGAATAATATTATTAGATAACATTATTGGCAATGTCTAGAAAGTTACATCAAGGAGAGATTTGGTCACCTAATTGCTTGCCAAGATGAGAGAAATCCTTATCAAAAGCCCCTCTTTCTTGGGACCGCTTTGGTTGTCATAATTGTGATTTTGTAATATTATTTGTGAATAATTAATTATTGATTTATATGATAAGGAAAATATTCATTTTATGTGGATATAGATGGAGAAAATTTTTAATGTGACAATTGTTGAAAATAATTCATTTAATTATTTATCAGAAAAGATAAAATAACAATTTTTCAACAATTGTCACATTAAAAAATTTCTCCATCTATATCCACATAAAATGAATATTTTCCTTATCATATAAATCAATAATTAATTATTCACAAATAATATTACAGAATTACAATCATCGACAACGGTGCAGTTCTCAGAAAAGAGGGGGCTTTCCGATAAGGATTTCTCCTTACTGGCGCACAATTAGGTGACCAAACCTCTTCTTAGACAGAACTTTCTAGACATTGTCTGTGACGCCCCCAAAATAGGTATACATCACCCATCTTGGGTCGTCAGATACATGGTACAAAATACAAATACAATCTTAAATATACAACAAGAGAGCTGTGAGTTTTAATACAAATATTGTCTTCTAGACAATATCCACTCTCAGAATAAGTCCTCATTACAATTATTATCACACTATTTTATAGAATAGTGAGGACTACTAATGTTATCATCTGGACCATAACTCCGTCCCCCAACTAGTCCCTTCTACGTTCTCATTTCCTGAAGAGAACAGTGAAAGAAAAGGTGAGCTCAACTAGCCCAGTAAGAAATATTATGACTAAGATAATGCAGGATAAATTATCATTAGCTTTCAACAATGTTAAACTGATAAAATACAATAGACATCAAGTTTAACTGAAGCGAAATAAGCAATCCATTAAAAAAGTCAAGTAGAGAATAAAATCTACTATCTTTTATGATTTAAAGAGTTTTTCATCACTTTTATCGGCGAGACTCGACAATAAATAATCCACATCATCCACCGCACTACTGACGATGATATTCATTAGGGTCACGACCACAAATTATCCATGCACTACGGGCGAGGATATTCGTGTATTCATCAATGGTCATGATCATGCCAACAATTGTCCATCAATGCACTACGGGCCAATGAAGACTTTTACCACATCATTTATAACATTACGGTCATGATTATACCGAATAATCCCTGGTCATAATCATACCAAGTCCATCTATGCACTACAGGCCACAGATGACTTTCAAAAAATATAAACATGAGGATGATGACAATGATATATAAATTCAATAAAACAAGTTCAAGAATTAGTTTATCCAGGAACTAATAACGTCCAAATTGTCAACATGATACTTCTTTATAAAGTAAAATTCAAGAATGCTCAGAAGAATATTTCCATGAAAAGATCTTCGGATGAAGCGCCAAATATCAAGAATATTCCACTAATTTCATGGAGTGTAGAAGTCAAAACTTTAACCAACCGAGTATAATAAAGAATGGAATAACAAAAGAAATCACCATGCATGCGGTACTTGCGCATAGACGGGTTATTCCATCGTAATAATAAATAACGGAACCGGTCGGTATGTACATGCACCGCGGGATATTCCAACGAAATAATAAAGAATAAAATACAACAGAAATCACCATGCATGCGGTGCTTGCAGATAAACAGTTATTCAACGAGAATACTAAATGACGGAACCAAAATCGGTGAAATTCATACCAACAGGATGTTCCAACGTAGAATAATAAATCTGGAACCGGTCCCATAGTAAAAGCCTGCAGACGGGATATTCCAACGAATAATAAAGATAGATCATCGGTCCAGAAAAGCATGCATGTGGGATATTCTAACAGAATAATAAAGAATGGAATAACATAAGGATTTCACTAAGTATAGGGTAGCCCGCGTATACAGGTTATTCCAATAGAATAATAAAGATGGAATAATAGAAGTTCTCTTCATGAATACAAAAGAAATAATACCCCTTACCATAAAAGACACTGGATATCAAGTAGGGAAGTAGCCAGAATACTCTTCTTCTTTCTCTCTATAATTTCTCTCTCTCTAGAGTTTCAATGAATTAAGTAAAAATAATGAAGGAATGAGTTTCTATTTATAGAAGAATGGATTGAATAAGTAACTAATTTACGAATCGGTCCAGTTTGATTTACTTTTAAACGGACGGTTCAGATTGATTTACTATTAAAATTTAAAAGCAACGGTCCATCTTGATTTACTATTAAAACTTTAAACCAAATGATCCGTATTGATTCACTATTATAACTTTCCACCAGCGGTCCATATTGATTCACTAATATAACTTCAACCAACGGTCTGAAAAATTAGCACATCTCCTCATAAAATAATATTGTACCCAAATACCCGAATGCACAATACTAGAGTGAATAGTAATTGGGTGAATAGTAACTCGTGAATAGTAACTCATAAATAGTAACTCGTGAATAGTAACTCATGAATAGTAACTCGTGAATAGTAACTCGTAAATAGTATTCTGACACGAAAAATTTCCTGAATACCCGATTGAACAATATAACCTCCAGACATCAATTATCATCGGAATAGATGTCAATTTCTACTAACACAAATAATCCCAACACAATGAAACTATCAAATTCATCTTTAATCAATACGAACTTATTCATCATTAATATTATAACTCACAATATTTAGCAACTAGGTTGTTCCCAGGAAAGAAGGGGCTTTCCAATAAGGATTTCTCCCTATTGGCGCGCAATTAGGTGACCAAACCTCTCCTTGATAGAACTTCTAGACATTGTAAATATTGCAATTTAATAATATGAATAACTTTGTCGTCTCAATTATTGTTTTAATAATATAACATATAATGCAAATGATACTATGACAATAATCGAATCAATAATATGAGAGATATGATGCAAAGAATTCTTGTAGCAATAATTGAGTATAACCGGTGACTTCTCATGTAAGCATCGATAATAAATACCGTGTCTTCTACGCAACCACGCCATTACATCGTATTTCTTTACTACTTAGGGTAGTTCAACGGTTTTAACAATAACACCTCCACCGTTATTTATAAAATATTTTATCGTTTTCTCGATCCGAATGATAATTCCGTTGTGGGGTCCACCAATGATTGTCTTGGTTATACGAATATTCCCGACAAAAAGAATATTCCCCACCAATCGAATATTTTATAACAACTTGCATACTTAAAAAAAATTTATAAATATTACCCACAACTATAACATTATATCAAATTCATTCCATAATATTCAAAAATGATATTTATAGAAAAATCATCTTTATTAAAAAAGTTGGGGTCTTACTGACCTCCCATTCTTATGAAATTTAAGCCCTCGAAATTAGAATGCGTACACTGGTATGTCGAAGAGGTAAGGATACCTTGATTTTATTTCGATTCTAACTCCTGTGTCATTTCCTCAACATCGTGGTTCCTCCACAAAACTTTGACTTGAGGTATAACCTTGGAGCGTAGAATATGCTCCTTTTTATCCAAGATTTAACAGGAACCTCCTCATGCATTAAATCTTTCGCTATTTCATCCGGTTCTAACTCAATAATGTGGTTCGGGTCTTTCACATATTTACGTAACATAGATATGTGAAAACATTATGAACACGAGACATACTTGGCGGTAAAGCGAGTCTATAGGCCACAGTTCCTACTCATTCGAGGATTAAAAATGGGCCAATGAATCGAGGATTGAGCTTTCCTCTCTTTCCGAATCTCATAACTCCTTTCCATGGAGCAATACGTAACAACACATGATCTCCAATATCGAATTCCATGTCCTTTCGATGAAGATCAGCATAACTCTTTTGTCGATCTTGTGAGGTTTTTATACGTTGTCGAATCTTTTGAATCTTTTTCGTAGTCATACGTACCAACTCTGGTCCCAACAACATTGCTTCACCCACCTCATCCTAGCATACTGGAGAACAACACTTTCTTCCATACAATGCCTCAAATGGAGCTATGCCAATACTTGCTTGATAACTGTTGTTGTAGGAAAACTCCACCAATGGTAAGAACTTGTCTCAACTTCCCTTGAAGTCAAGGACACAGAGTTTTAATAAATCTTCAAGATTTTGAATAGTCCTCTCTAATTGTCTGTCCGTTTAAGGATGATATGCCGAACTAAATCGTAACTCCGTGCCCATAGCTTATTGTAAACTAACCCAAAATCTTGAAGTGAATCTTGGGTCTCAATCAGAAACTATGGATACTGGCATACCATGCAATCTTACAATCTCGTTTATATACATACTAGCAAGACGTTCAAGTGTATAAGTTTCTCGTATCGGTAAAAAATGAGCAGACTTGGTCAATCTATCAACAATGACCCAAATCGCATCTATGCTTTGAGAAACCTTGGGAAGACCAGTAACGAAATCCATGGTAATGTGCTCCCACTTCCATTCTGGAATTTCAAGTGGTTGCAATGGACCTTTTGGCACTTGATGCTCCGCCTTGACTCGTTGACAAGTTAGACACCTTGAGATAAACAATATTTATCTCTCTCTTCATATTACTCCATCAAAATGTATGACGAAGATCACGATACATTTTGGTACTCCCAGGATGGATTGCAAACGGTGTGTTGTGCGCCTCCATCATGATTCTATACTTTAAATCAGGGTCGTTAGGAACACAAAGTCTAGAGTTGACTCAAAGTATTCCTTCTTCATCAATTCTTGCTTCCGGCATAGCACCTTCTTGCACTTTCTTTCTCATACACATCAGCTCCAGGTCTGTAGCTTGAGCAGCTTTAACTTTATCAATTAAAGTTGGTTCTACTCGTATATTCGCCATCATCACATGGGTCCCTGGAGTCTTTAACTCTATCTCCATCCTTTGCAAGTCACACAAAATGGGCCTTTGCGTTGTCAATATCGCACTCGTACCCGCATATGATCTTCTACTCAATGCGTCAGCTACCACGTTCACTTTTCCAGGATGGTATTGGATGGTATGATCATAATCTTTCAATAGTTCAAGCCAATGTCGTTGTCTCATGTTGAGTAAAAAAATATTTGAGGCTTTTATGATCCGTAAAGATCTCTACTTTCTCCCCATACAAGTAATGCCTCCAAATCTTTAGTGCAAAAGCGACTGCTGTCAACTTTAAATCATGAGTAGGATAATTTCTCACATATTCTTTGAGTTGTCGAGAGACATAGGCTATGACTTTCCCATGTTGCATAAGAAAACATCCTAACCCTTTGCCCGAAGCATCACTGTAGATGACAAATCCCTCCGAGCCAGATGGTATTGTCAGAACAGGTGTTGAAATGAGCCTCCTCTTGAGTTCTTGAAAACTCTTCTCGCATTCCTCACTCCAACCGAATTTTGTATCTTTCCGAGTCAGCTGGGTTAAGGGAGTAGCGATTCAAGAAAACCCTTCCACAAATCTCCGATAATAACCAATTAAGCCGAGAAAGCTACGTCTTGATCCATCGATTTAGGTTGCTCCGACTTTGAATAGCTTCAATCTTTCTTTGGGTCAATGAGATATTCTATGACTTAATACCACGTGCCCAAGGAATGCTACTTCCTCGAGCCGAACTTCGCATTTCTTCAACTTGGCATAAAGCTTATATTCACGAAGCTTTTGAGATATCGACCTCAAGTGTTGCTCATGATCTTCACGGTTTTGGAATAAATAAGGATGTCATCAATGAAGACGACCACAAAGTGATCCAAATATTCCTTGAATACTCGGGTTCATCATATCCATGAAGGCAACAGAGCATTAGTCAATCCAAAAGACATGACTAGAATTCATAATGCCCGTCTGGAGTTCGAAAGCCGTTTTTGAATGTCATCGGGTTCTAATCTTCAATTGGTGATATCCTGAATGAAGATCAATCTTTGAAAAGAATTTGACACCTTGCAACTGGTCAAACAGGTCATCAATACGTGGCAACGGATATCTATTTTTGATGGTGACATGGTTCAACTCCCGATAATCATAACAAAGTCGCATACTCCCATCTTTCTTTTTCACGAATAGAACAGGAGCACCCCAAGGAGACGTACTAGGACGAATGAAACCGATGTCTAACAATTCCTGCAGTTAGGTCTTTAACTCCTGAAGTTCAATAGGAGCCATTCGATATGGGGCTTTGGAAATAGGTTTTGTACCGGGTTCAAGATCGATACAAAATTCAATTTCACGCTCTGGGGGTAGGCCAGGAAGTTCTTCAGGGAATACATCAGGAAATTCATTAACAATAGAAATATCATTCAAAACTGACGTATTTTTGTTTAGATCCGTGACATGAGCTAAGAAAGCTTGACATCCATTTTTCAATAAACGAACCAGGTCAGGTGAAATTCACACTAACAGGATGTTCCAACAGAATAATAAAGACGGAACCAGGTCCGACGAAAAGCACAGACAGGATATTCCAATATAATAATAAAGACGAAACCAGTCCGGCGTAAAAGCGTCAGAAGCGATAGGATATTCCAATGAATAATAATAAAATGGAATAACATAAGGATTTCACCAAGTATAGGGTAGCTTGGCACAGATATGAAGTTATTCCAATGTAATAATAAAGATGGAATAATAGAAGTTCTCTTCATGAATACAAAAGAAATAATACCCTTTACCGTAAAAAGACACTTTGGATATCGAAGTAGTGAAGTAGCGAGAATACTCTTCTTTCTTTCTCTATAATTTCTTTCTCTAGAGTTTCAAAGAATTAAATGAAATAATGAAGGAATGAGCTTCTATTTATAAAAGAATGGATTTAATAGTAACTAATTCTGAATCGGTCCAGATTGATTTACTTTTAAGCGATTTGGTTGATTGATTTACTATTAAAACTTAAAGCAATGATCTATCTTGATTTACTATTAAAACTTTAAACCAACGATCCATATTGATTCACTATTATAACTTTCCACCAGCGGTCCATATTGATTCACTAATATAACTTCAATCCACGGTCTGAAAAATTAGTATATCTCCCCATGGAATAATATTGTACCCAAATACCCGAATGCACAATACTAGAGTGAATAATAACCGGGTGAATAGTAACTCGTGAATAGTAACTCGTGAATAGTACTCCGACACGAAAAGTTTCTCGAATACCCAATTGAACAATATAACCTCCAGACATCAATTATCATCGGAATAGATGTCGATTTCTACTAACACAAATAATCCCAACACAATGAAACTATCAAATTCATCTTTAATCAACACGAACTTATTCATCATTAATATTATAACTCACAATATTTAGCAACCAGGTTGTTCTCAGGAAAAAAAGGGCTTTCCAATAAGGATTTCTCCCTATTAGCGCACAATTAGGTGACCAAACTCTTCTTGACAGAACTTCTAGACATTGTAAATATTGCAATGTAATAATATTAATAACTTTGTCGTCTCAATTATTGGTTTAATAATATAACATATAATGCAAATGATACTATGACAATAATCGAATCAATAATATGAGAGATATGATGCAGCAATTACTGTAGCAATAATTGAGTATAACTTAGTGACTTCTCACGTAAGCATCAATAATCAATACCGGTGTCTACTTATGCAACCACGCCAGACATTCTTGTACTTTTTACTACCGTGTAGTTCAGCAGTTTTAACAATAACACCTCCGTCGTTATTTATAAAATATTTTTTCGTTTTCTCAATCCGATAATAATTTCATTGTAGGGTCCACCAATGATTGTTAATTGCATTTATAATATTCCCCGACAAAAGAATATTCCCTACCAATCGAATATTTTATAACAACTTGCATACTTAGCAAAATTTATAAATATTACCTGAACTATAATATTATATCAAATTCATTCCATAATATTCAAAAATGATATTTATAGAAAAATCATCTTTATTAAAAAAAAAGTTGGGGTCTTACATTTCCAATAATGCTATCTAATAATATTATTCAAATAATATGAATTATTGATTTGATAATGGGAAATACTGTGAAATGACAATTATTGAGACAACAATAATATAAAATATCAACACAGCAATTATTGAATCAAAAAAATAAAATATTAAACGAAGAATTATGTAATAATTATTGAAATTAGTGCCTTCTTACGTAAGAATTAATAATTCAATAATCTTGCAATACGTCGGTGCTATCTTTGTGCAACCACGCGTATTCGTATTTTAACCACCGAATAATCTAACAATTATTAATTGGTAATAATTACGTCGTTATTTATAAAAACTCAAATTTGTCGTTTTCTTCATCCGACGCTTATTCCATTATGAAATTTGCGGCAGGTAAATTTAAATATTCCCCGACAACAAGAATATTCCACGACCAAACGAATATTCACCGACAACAATGAATAGTTTATAACCACTTGCTTATTTTATAAAATTTGCACATTTCACCCATAACCAAAGTATTATATCAAATTTCACCTTCAAAATAATAAATAGAGGAAATTCAATTTTATTTATAATAAGTTGGGGTCTTACAAAAATAAATTGTTATAAGTTTAAGAAGTGATTAAAATATTGTTATAATATTAATAATATTAGATTATGAGTTTATTAAGTGATTGATAATATTTGGATAAATTTAAAGTCTTTAATATTTATCCTTGTTTTCGTTTGATTAATGCTTATATCATTGTCATCATCCGCGTCTTTATATTGTGATGAAAGTCATCTTTGCTTTACGTGCGTAGATGGACTTGGTATGATTATGACCGAGGATTATTCGGTATAATCATGACCATAATGTGACGAATGATGTGGTAAAAGTCCTCAGTGGGCTGTAGTGCATTGATGGACAATTTTTAGTGTGATTATGACCAGGGATTATTCGGTATAGTCATGACCATTGATGATTTAATGAATATCCTTGGCCCGTAGTCAGAGGAAGATTCGATGATATGGTTTATTTACTAAAATTTGAGTCTCGATGATAAAAATTGATGAAAACATTTTAAATCATAGAAGATAGTAGATATCATGCTCTACTTGACTCTTCTAATGGATTGCTTATTCCGCTGCAGTTAAACTTGTTGTCTATTGTATTTTATCAGTTTAACATTGTTGAAGACTAATGATAATTTAGCCTGCATTATCTTAGTCATTATATTTCTTACTGGACTAATTGAGCTCACCCTTTTGCTTTCATTGTTCTCTTCAGGAAATGAGAACGTAGCCGGGACTAGTCGGGGAACGGAGTGATGGTCCGAGATGGTGTCATAGTAGTCCTCACTATTCTATAAAATAGTGTGATAATAAATTTAATGAGGACTCCATTGAGTGTGGATATTGTCTAGATGGCAATATTTGTATTAAAACTTACAGCATATGTTTTGCCGTATTTTACACGACAGTTGTATAATTATGTTTTTATTTGTATTTTGTATCATATATTTGGCGACTCAAGATGGGTGATGTATACCTGTTTTGGGGGCGTCACAGTGGTGGTAATTGTGGAATCGGTGGCTATGGCGTTGACTGTAAGGGTTGGGGTGGAAATAGTAGGGGGTGAGATGGAGGTTGGTGGAGCAGGGATGGTCGAAAGAGGAGTAGCCACGATAGGGGTCTCGTTTTTGGAGATGGTGTTAGTTGGAGTTTGAGAAGAAGCCATTGATGAAGTTTGTGGCGATGTCTTCAGTGGAGAGAATATTGCTAAAGGGAGAGAGATAGTTCTGAGATTCAAATGAAGCAAAGATTTGTCCGTTTTGAGAATAGGGGGTGTTTTGTTTAGGGATTAGAATTCGAAGGAACGTGTCTTTTCAGTTGTGGCCGAGTACCGAGGGACGAATCATTAATGGATGTCATAATGGGGCACGTGGGTGAAATTGGGGGGTTGGTTTGTTGTATGTTATATGGGCTTCAGAAGTTCTTGGGCTTAATTCAGTTAATTTTGGGTCCTTAACAATAATATACAACAATTAAAAAATATTTACAAAAATAAAACATCCACAAAATAATTACAAAAATAACACAATTCATATTAATAAGAAAACCTAAAATTAAGGAGAAATAACTACCATAATTAATAATTCAAATTCAAATATCTGGGATCTAACCACAAAAATAAATTCAAATTCAAATTCAAATCTTCATAGGAAAGACTGCACAAATTCTGTACTTCGGAGGAGGTGGAAGCTTCAGAGGAGGTTGCAATGGTGGCTTCGGAGGCGGCGGTGAAGGTTATGGAGGAGGTAGCAATGGCGGTGGTGGTGGTGGCAGCGGCGGAGGTGGCGGTGGTGGCTCAGGTGGTGGTTACGGAGACGATGAAGGTGGAGGCTGGGGCGGTGGTTGCGGGAGCAACCATTTTCCCGGTAATAAAAGAAAATTCTCGAGATACTGCAGGGGGGAAGATCATTAGTAATGCAATGGCACCAGAGAGCAATTAGAGTTCATGACATGGACAGAGATAAAGACATAATTGGTGTCATCATGTAATAAGCTTGCTAGCTACTTAATAATAGCACTGGAACACCTTCAGTTCTAGATTTTTAAACAAATTTTGTTTTCTGAATAGGAAAGAGAGAGATAAGATAGTGATGTGTAATGTAATGTTGATAACCAAACCTTCGTACCAAGGTAACCAAATTTTTATACCAAGGTAACCAAACCTTTATACTAAGATAACCAATCTAAATCTACACCTGCAGTATGAATTGGTTACATTGGTTTGAAAGTTTGTCAACCAACTGCATGAAGGTTTGGCTACCAACTGCATCACATTCAAAATAAATTGGTAAATTAATAAAACTGAATTGGTTACCTTGGTATGAAGGTTTTGTTACCTTGGTATGAAGGTTTAATTATCTTGGTGTGAAGGTTTGGTTACCAACTGCACTATGAAAAAACTGAAGGTGTGGAGGTGGATTGGTTACCTTGGTATGATAGTTTGGTTACCTTGTATGAAAGTTTGGTTACCAACTGCACTATGAAAAAACTGCAGGTGTGGAGGTGGATTGGTAACCTTGATATAAAGGTTTGGTAACCTTGGTATGAAAGTTTGGTTACCATCTGCACTATGAAAAAACTGCATGTGTGGATGTAGATTGGTTACCTTGGTATGAAGGTTTGGTTACCAACTGCACTATTAAAAAGCTATGAGTGTAATGATTGGTTAGGCTTTTGGTATGAAGGTTTGAATTACTTTTGGTATGGAGGTTTGATTCTGCAATTTGTCTTATGAAAAAAACTAAAGGTGTGGAGGTGGATTGGTAACCTTGGTATGAAGGTTTGGTAAACTTGGTATGAATGTTTGGTTACCTTGGTATGAATGTTTGGTTACCAACTGCACTATGGAAAAAAAAATACTAATCATGGGATAAAATTGTCCGAAATAATAATTAGTTTTTATAAATAATCATATCCCACATCATTTTTACAAACAAAAATAGGAAGAACTTAAGGTCGCTAGTTTGAGTCTGTCAAGTCAGGTTAAAAAATTTTCTTTGATCGTGATGGTGAATGATAAAGCTACATAATAAACAAAAAATGAAAATAAAAATTAAAAAAATGTAGAATGGATAAAAGTGGGAAGAAACACTTTGCCATGAGAATAAAACTGTCCCCATCTGATTGGAAACAGTAAAAGTTATATACATGAGACAAGTATGAAAAATTTGTGTGAATGTCCACTAAAAATTTGGAACGAATCCGAGGAACACATAAGAAAATGATGAAAGTGTTATTCATTTCCTTTACAATATCACCTGCTTCAGAACATCCACAGCTTCTACATAGGAGATCTTTACAAATTGGAAGAGACAATCTCCACCGGAGCCGCTGGCGAAGGGATCGATCTGGGTTGGGAAGAAATTGGGGGTTTGATTTGGATTGGGATTTGAGAATTGTTTAAATGCATTTGAATAAAAAATAATAATTAACGGAAAGAGATAATTGATATAATCGTGGACCACGATTAAAGGAATCCTAATTGCACTAATATTGTAAATAAATATGAAAAAATATATTATTTTGTAATTATTTTATAGATGTACCATTATTGTAATTATTTCTAAAAATGTACTAAAATATGTAATTGATCCTAATTTTTAATCGTTGGGCCATGGTTGAATTATTCTTCCATTAAATATTTTATTTGAATGAAAGACTATGGACAATGTTGAGCCATGATATATTGGGTCTGGTTTGTATGATGAGTTGTCGTCCATATGAAGTTTGAATCCATGTGGGATTCAGTTTTGGTAGTTGGAACAATTTAAAGAATCAAAAATTCCTAATTATATTCGATTTCTAAATATAGGAGGAGGTGTTAGGATTAGAACTAATTTCTTTATTTTTAGGAGATCTTATACAATCTCATTAAGAATTTATACCTAATGAGAAACTCTAATCCAATACGGGGAAGGATTTAGAGAAGGTGGTGAGATTATACTGATTCTAAGGTACACACACCTTATTATTATTTTCCAGAACTAGATCATTAAGCCTCCATTGTTAACTTTATTCAACATGTACTTATTCTCACACCGGAGCTATCCCCCGGCGGCACAAACCGTCAAACTTTCGGTGCTTACTCGTTTCTGTGCAGGATTGGACGCGCTTTGGTGATTGGAACGTGTTGACGAATTTTGGCGTTAACAACTAATTTTCTTTTAATAAAAAAAAATATTTTCTTTCATACTTTTTAAAATATTTTATAGTAACTGTGATTGTATTAATTAAAATAAAATGAAATTACAAAAGTTGAAAACTAAAATAAGTAATCAATTCTATGTTTTAGTTACTATAAACATGGAAAACAGAATATACTATTAAATTTTAAAACAGAATTATTTTTATTTTATTTGTGTGGAAAATAGAGAGTAGTATTTAATATGAGTGATTTTTGAGAATAAAATTAAAAATAAAGTAAAATTTCTCTCTCCTCCTCGCTTTGACTGGGGGCCTGGAGGTGTCGAACAAAGACTAGAATTTCTTCAACAGCTTTCCTCTCTTGCAAGAAACAAATTGCTCTCCATATATATACATATATGTATAGTCGATCTAACGAAGAATTCCAAAATACATAAGCAAGAAATAAGAAAAAAGAGTAGAAAAATGGAGGGTAGTTATGAGAATGAAGTAAATCAGAAATTACAAGAATTGCAGAAACAGTTGGGGAAGAAGCAATCGTTCGAGGAAGCTGTCTCCACCATCACCTCTCTCCTTCGAGTTTCATACCCCTCGGCTTCCTCTTCTCTCCGCGATTCGGTTTGTTTTCGAAAAACCCTTTCAGTTTCACTCATATCTATTGCAATTTGTTTCAATTTTTCATCGGATGTTGATTTAATTAGCTTATATTTATGTAAATTTTTTTCCTTCTAGTTATTTGCTGAGATGAATCTCAACTGCAATTTTGTTAGGGTATTTAGTAATTATCCCCTTCAACAATCTAAGTAAACAACCACGAGAACTTTTACAGCTAAATATTTATAAAAAAGAAAAGAGGAAAAACTAAAAAAGTTTAAAATTTGGAAGCCTAACTGGTGCGCCATATGGTCTGTTTTATCTAATTGATTGATAAAGTAGCAGCCTTTAGGTCTTATTGACTTTTTTGCCTAAATATGCAAGATGGTAGAACATTTAAGTATTTAAGTAGTAGAGTTGTTAATGAGAAATCCTAGCATTAACTATTTAACTCTGGCAAGACTTCACTTACATTGCATAAGTCTTTGGTGTTTGTAGATTTCTTGATTGCTAGCATTGAGTTTCTGTGATGGGAATGTATCAAATTGTAAAACTAGTGCTGCTAGGGTTCATGTTAGGTCTTTCTATTTTTTACTTCAGAACTAAAAGTATGATTCCAGGGTAAGGTGCATATGGATTTTAAATCTTCTTTGTCTATAATTGGTTATTTGGTCCATTGCCTCTTTCTATCAGTATTGTTGGATAGATATGGGCAGGGGCGGACCCAAGGCTAGGGCAGGGGGCACCTGCCCCCACTGGATTTTCACCTCTTCATATATTTATATATATACACACTATAGTAATTAATATATTCACAAATTTTAAAGTATGGTGGAACAAAATAAATAGAGTACTACAGTTATATTAGTACATTACTATTATGTTACTGAAAAAAATAATATACTACTATATTGTTAAAATAAAATACTACTATAAGAACTTAAGGATTTTATTGTCTTGGTCAATTTACTTCTCCTGAATACCAAGAAGGTAAAAAACAGAGGAGTTGCAGTTATTAAAAATTGTGAAAGATTTCGTTTAGAGTTTCTATTATTTACCCGAATTTTCCAAAAAAAAAAATAGTGCCTAGTAAATATTCCTATATTATGTAGACAGGTGTCATTTCATTAGTAGTAGTAGTAGTATAAAATTCGAGATCAACATCATTATATTTATTTTCTCCCAATAATGTTGTCGACTGTTGTTGAACAATCCACCAGTCACTTAATCAAATTTAAATATTTTAAAATATATTAAAATGTTTATCTATCATATTAACAAGATAGTAGCATATTCTTTTTTTAAATTAAGAATATAATAGTAGTGTACTAATATAATCTGTAGTACTCTACTTATTTTGTTCCACTAAGCCTTATAATTTGTGAATATATATATATATATATATATATATATATATATATATATATATATATATATATATATATATATAAAAGAAAGAGAGAATTGGAAGAAAACACGTAAATGTTATTGATATATGATATTTTTGTAACTATTAAAAATGAGGCTATCATGCAACAATTTCAAGCAATAAAACCTCGAAAAATGTTATTGTAAACAATATTTGAGGATTATTTAGTTTTGTGATTCATTTTATTAAATTAATTTTTATTCTTAATGTTTTTTTTTTCGAATTTGACCCCACTGAAGTTTCAAGCTGGATCCGCCCCTGGATATGGGTTGACTGATTGAAAGTGGCAATGCCTCTTGAAAGTAGGTAGATAAGTACTAAGAACTTTTCCATCCTCCTGAGCTTTTTGGTTCTTATTGTATTTGCTTACAACTCTAGCGCAAGTAAAGAAAGGACCAGATAAGTTCCGTAGCAATTTTTTTGTGAAGGCTGTTTGGATATTTTCAAATATTTCTTAGATGTAGTGGAGAAAGTTATATTTTCTGGCAATGAATGGTGGTTGAGGTTAAGTAATACCCCTCCAAGTGACAAATTTTCTAAAATAACTCTCCTCGATAGACCCGTATTTCTACAACTTACCTTATTACAGAATTATAGGTACGAGATTTGTCAAATACTAGGAAAGAGGAAAAGACTGGGAAGTTTAAAAATTGAGAAGCCCTTTGCATTTCTGGGCTAATTTTTTTTTGCCTTTGAACATCCCTTGTAATGATCAAATTTGTGCCATATGGCTGGTTTTATCTATTTGATTGATAAAGTAGAATCCTTTTGATCTTATTGACTTTGTGGCCTAATGATGTAAGAGTAAAGAACATTTAAGTGTTTAAGTAGTAGAGTTTGTAGTGAGCAATCCTGGCATTAATTATTTAACACTGTCAAGAGTTCTCTGACATCGCATAAATCTTTGTTGTTCTGTAGGTTTCTTGGTTGCTAGTGCTGAGTTTCTGTGATGGGACTGTTTCAAAATGTAAAATTAGGGCTGCTAGGGTTCATGTTTAGGACTTTCTATTTTTAGTTTCAGAACTAATCAAAGTATGATTCCAGGGTAAGGTGCATATGGATTTTAAAGCCTTAGCAAAAAGGGGTCGTTCTTCTTTGTCTGTAATTACTAATTTGGTCCAATGACTTTTTCTATCAGCATTGTTGCATAGATATGGGTTGTCTGAATTGAAGTGGCAATGCCTCTTGTTGGAAGTAGGTAGATCAGTACTAGGAACTTTTCCATCCTCCTAAGCTTTTTTATTCTTTTTTGTATTTGCTTCCAACCCTAGCTAAGTAATGAAAGGACCAGATAGGTTACATATCAATTTTTTGTGAAGTCTGTTTTTAGATTTTCAAATACTTCTTAGATGCGGTGGAGAAAGGTGTATTTTCTGGCAATGAATCGTGGTTGAGGATTATTGATACTCCTCTAACTGACAAATTTTCTAAAACAACTCTCCTTCAGAGACCCGTATTTCTACCACTTACCTTGTGCTACTGCTTTAGGTGTCATTGTGTCAAATTCTTCACAAACTCCCCCTCATTGGATGGTTATATTATCTCTTTATTAATGTGTAACCTCCTTTGGAAGGACCACACTGCTGATGTATGTCTTCTCAGATTTATCAGCCACCACATTTAACGTTGTTCAAATTTGGGGGGCACAACTTTAAGAAGAATGGGCACTACTTTCCTACTGCCCAAGGCCACTGGTAATCTTTGTATCCATTGCACCACCTAATGGGAATATTTATGCCTCCTGATGTAAATTCAACCCAAGAACTACCAAGAATCAGAAATGCACAAATTTAAGTAATATGATCCGTCTGTAAGCATAAGATGCAGTATAGAGAAAGAACTTCTTCCTACCATGCCAACCTTGTAATCTGCCTGCAAAAAGCCTCCATGGGATGTAATAAGCGCAGAGTCTAGCTCTCCATCACCAAGTTAAAAGAAATTAGAAAACAAGTATTTCATTCCCAAGTTCCCTCAACCTATAACAGAAATACCATCACAGTGCCAGAATCAAAATTGAGAACTTCAGTGTTAACGCGCAATATTTGCCTTTCCTCCATCTTGACCACCTGTTATGAAGAAGAAAATTTAACAATTTGACACAATTCGTTTTTCTATTTGCTGTTATTCCTTTAAGTATGTTTTCATGATGTGCTGAATGTTTGTTTTAAACCAATATTCACATGTGCAGTTCTATACTGTTGTATGTCGGGTTGCTACAATTTTAAAGACGAGATACACTGCACCAGGATTCTGGAGTGCTGGGCTGCAGCTATTCCTGGAAGCTGAAAAACTGGTGTCTGAATCTTCTCAAAGGAGACATTTGCGGGATTGTGTTGCTCAAGCCCAGGAGCAGTTGAGGGAAGTAGATCAGTTGGAGGGTCCGGAAACTGTGCACAATCGGACAACTGGAGGTCTATCATTACTTTCCCTTAAATTTTTTTGAAGTACATCAGAATTAGTTACTGCAGCCTCTGTATCAATGCTTCGAAAGGTTGAAAGTCACAAGCTTTATATCTTTCTTATCTATGATTCAGGATATTTATTTGAAGGACATCTTACCGTAGACCCAGAGCCTCCACAGCCTGAATGGTTGGTGCAGTCAAACCTCCGCACTGCAGTTGCCAACTTGTTACCCGCTGCATCTTCTGATGGCCAAACGGAAATCAATAACATGTCAGAAGAAGCTGCAAATCTTCTCCAAGGGCTGGTAGACAGACTTGATGACATAGTGCCAATGGTATCTTTCCTTTCCTCTCAATGGTGTTTATTTTTCCTTAAACTGATACGTATCCCTTTCAGTATTTCTATCTGAAGAAAACATATAAAGAGAAAAAAAACTACCAAATCCATTTCTGAACTGTGAACTATAAGCAGTTGATGGTATTTCTCTTCCTTCTGATGAGAAATCTTAGTCATTGATATGTCGAGTCTTGGAAAATAAAACATAATTTAGTTGCTAACGAAAAATATCATACATACAATTATAGAGCATATTTTGGTCCAACTAACCTTGATATAGAAATTAATACTGATCTTGTACTCTTCCTTCTTTTTTGTCTATAAGTTTCTGGAGAATGATCCTGCAGTCCCAAGAGTACCACCTGCCAGTAAAGAAGTGGTCTCAAAGCTTCCAGTTATTACTATTACAGAAGAAGTACTGGCCAAGCTAGGACCAGATGCAGAATGTTGCATTTGCAAGGAGAATTTGGTTGTAAATGACAAGATGCAAGAGTTGCCATGCAGGCACACCTTCCACCCGCCTTGCCTGAAGCCATGGCTGGTCATAAATATGTTTCTTAGATATTTTTCTCATGCTTTGTATTAAAAATATAGTTCAAGTGAAAAGCTGAGATTTTGTTTTTGTTTAAAATTTTATGTGTCACAGGATGAACATAATTCATGTCCCATCTGTCGGCATGAACTGCAGACGGATGATCATGCCTATGAAAGCTGGAAGGAGCGGCAGAAGGAGGCTGAGGAGGAGAGGAGAGGGGCTGCAAATGCCGTGCGTGAGGGTGAATACATGTATGTATAGATTAGAGCAGTTTATATTGTTTCCTTGATGTTTGGCAAGTTAAAAAACTTGAGTTTGACTCGTGGTTGTCTTTCTTTCTTCCTCATTACGGTTGATTACATACATGCCCAAGTTAAATATTTGACTTTAATGGATCAAAGTGGTGTTTACACAGTAGAGCTTATTTGAAGTTTTGAATCAGTTCCATTATGGTGAACTTTTCTTTGGTGGGTCTTTCTCGCGTTGAACCTTAATAGTCTCTGTCGGGTCCTGAGGGAGTTGAGGAGTTTAGCCCTTGATTTTTCTTTTGTATTGTATGGAAGGGAAAAAAATTGATTAAATTATGCTCGACTCGGATTTATCAAACTAGAACCAACAACATACTAGTGAGCATTGGGTGCCATTGTATTACGAAGGCAAGTGATCTTGGAATTGAGAGAGAAGTTTTATCTTCACTAATAAGAACTAACAAGGTAAAGAAGTCTGGAAGAAAATGAGGAATCAAATCTATCATGTTTCCATTGAAAAATGAATGCTAATATCGATCCTTAGTTACAAGGATTTCTAATTTTTATTTTTATCGGCTTTGTTATCTTCCTTGTAAACACAACGTTATGCTAAACTTTATAGAGAATAGATATTTCCACAAGTTAAATTGTTAGTTCTACAAGGTACTATCTCCGACTCTACTTACTATTAATATGAGCAGAAGCTCGTGAAAGTATCAAATTTATTTTTTCTCTTTTATCCATCGTACTTTTCTTTTGTTGTTGGTGGTGGTTGCTATAAAAGTTAATTTTAGTGTAAAGCCTGAAGTAGATGGTAGAACCAAGTTGTGTGACAATAATTGTGGATGCCTGCATGCTTGCTGCACCACTCATTCGTTTGTTTCACAGCTAGCTTAAACTCCATAAAAAATCATCATAAAAAAACCGGGGATTCGGTTAGGATGAAGTTGTTGCACTGCACACCGTTGTTAAGTTTAAGTTTATAACTTTTTGTTGTATTGGTTATAACAAATGTTACATCTGTGGATGCACACAAACAGAATGCAACATATATTTGTTATAACCAATGTAAAAAAAAAAAGTTATAGAACTTACCAATAAGATCCGGTTATCATGAAGTTAACGTGATTAATACTTACACGTAGAGAGAGAAATTACTTCCCGACTTACATGTCAATACTGTATAAATCAATTAATCAAAATTAATTTCATAATATCCACTCTCTTACCAATTATATGTATTGTGACAACATCACCCTAAACATTTATATATAACCATCTACATACTGTAATACAGTCTTTCAGACTCACTACTGTCTTTCTTTCTAGATCTAAAATTAACTCATGTCTGTCAAATATGAAATGGTCCCACAGCCCCCTCTGTACCCTTAGGCCCCTACCCCCACCACAGTTATATCGGAAAATGACCAGACAATTATAGTGGTAGGGAAGGGGTGTTATAATTATAATTAATAATTGAAATAAAAGTATAGGGAAACAATAAATGGGAAATTAACACTAGCCTGCCCTCCATTCTCAAAGTTCAACAATTAAGCTTATAAGGATTCTAAGGAATTATTAATGGATCGAGTAAATACTGGGTAATTAATTATATAATTTTTAATGAAGGAAATACATGGTATACTTAAAATAGGAATATTTTTTTTAAAAATTTTATAATCCAAAAATAATTTAAGAAAAATTATATAATAGTAAATTAATATTTACAAGCACAGCAAAACATGAGACCCATTCACTATTTTATGTAAGAATATTAATTCTCGCATACTATTAGAAGGAAGATATTTCCCAATTGAATTGCAAAAAATGAAAATATGAAAATTTAAAAAATCAAGGAATTAGAAAATGTTGCACACACTTTGTAAATAAATATACATTCTCAAATTTTTGTTGTTAATTTATTCAATTTCTATTATTTATTACTAGTAATTTAAATGTGAGTGCAGTATTAGTCTAGTCACTAGTGCTTGGGCAGGCATGGGGACGAGGGTTGCCTACTTATTGTCCCTATTCTAATTTCCCACGTGGCGACCTCATTTTTGATTGGATCTTTACTTTTGCCCACGTGTCATCACTGTCATCGGAACATAAATAGCCGTTCTGATTCTGACTGGTCACATCACCTCGATAACCGATTGCAGGCTGCCCCCACGGTTGTATTACTATTATGTAGGAGCCAAAATGATCCTCTTCTCTTTTCTTTTGTTATTTTTATTCATGCCAGGCATGCCTCCCATGCCACCAAGGCTTTGTTAAGATACAGTAACAAATAGAATCAGTATATGATTCAATCAACTTTCATTTGTAAAATCGTAACCTAAGACATCCTTACCGAGAAATCCATATCTTCCATACCCAGATCATTAGTACCTGAATAGCAGGTGAAGGTATGACACCCCTAAAATAGGTATACATCATTCATTTTGAATCGTCAATAACATGGTACAGAAATAACTACAACTTTATTAATACAACATAAAAACTGTGAGTTTAAATACAAATATTGTCATCTAGACAATATTCACACCCAAATAAGTCCTCTTTACAATTATTAGTACATTATTTTATAAAAATAGTGAGGACTACTAAAATAACTCTCTAGAACCATCATTTCATACCCCAACTAGAACTCGCTACATTATCGCCTCCTGAGAAGAAAAATGGAACAAAAAGGAAAGAGTGAAATTTCAATTAAATTTCAAAGAAAGAATATTATGACTAAGATAATATAGAACAAATTATCGTTAGTCTTCACGAGGAAAAAATCGACAAAATACAATAGACAACAAAGTTTCAGATCAATATTCGCAGGGGAAAATAATAATTCATAGAAGAGTTACGTGAGAATGAAATCTACTTTTATCTATGAATTTAAAAGTCCATCATCAATATTTTATCCCTGTAACATCAATCAATATACAACTGGAATCAAATATTCATCTTTGCACTACAGGCCAAAGATAATCATCAGTTGATCATGTTCATCTCAACACTTGTACATAATCATATTTATTTTGCTTTCCTGTAAAAGGGAAATTAAAAGTCAATAACATCAATAAAAATGCAAATGGATTCCTTTCTAGTATGATTCACGGACCCTACAGAAACAGGTCCCTTTCTTCAACCCCAATTTTCCACTATTTCATCTTCTAGCAGAGAAAAACCTAGGGTTTCCCAAACCCCTAAAACTCATTTGCTCACAAGTCTAGGATTTTCTAAGAGAAATTTCTGCTCGGATTCTAAAAAATTCTAACAAGATTTTCTACTCAGAACCCCCCGTAAGCCATTAATTCTAAAAAACAACAAGATTTGGGGTTTTGTTAAAACACATAAAATAGATTTAGAAGAAGACAGAACCATTCTCTTTTGTCTCTCTCTCCGTCAATCCGTTTGAAATGGAGCAGAATCAGAACCCACAACAAAACCCACATTATTATCGAATGTAAGCCGCCAAACCCAACCTCAAGAGCCCAAACCAGATCGAGATCCAAACCTAAGATGAGGGATGGGTGGGCGCAGGATCGAATCCACGGCTTTATGAGAGAGCTCGAGAATCGAGAGGGTATTGTTAGAATGAGTGGATTTGAGAGAGTTAGTGGGTTTGAAGGTTGAAGGGAGAATAAGAGGAGAAGAGAGGAAGAAGAAAGGGGCATTTCAGACATTTACTAGATTTTTTTTTTACTCTTACAGTCCTTTCTCACGCATTTTTGGCGTTTGACATACACGCCCGGTTAAGTTGGATGAAAAAAGTGACGTTTTCACTTCAACTCAAAAAGTCGGGTGTTTAAATGTAGCTTTACTGACTATAGGTGGTTTGTGAGACCCCAAAGTTTATGAATAAAGATTTAAATTTCTCGAAATATTTTTTTGAATATATGGTGTGGATTTGATATAATGTTATAGTTGTGGGTAATATTTATAAATTTTGCAAAGTACGCAAGTTGTTATATAATATTCGATTGGTGGGAGAATATTCGTTGTAGAAGAGAATATTAAATTTATCTGACACACAATCATTAGTGGACCCCACAAATGAGAATTATTGTTTGATTGAGAAAACGATAAAAATATTTTATGAAAATAACTATGGAAGTTTTACCGTTAATCTGTTAAAATACCCAAGTTAAAAAGTGCGAGAATACGCGTGATTGCATAGTAGCGCGCACTGTATTGATTATTGATGCTTACGTGAGAAGTCACCGGTTTTGTTCAATTATTGCTTCATGAATTGTTGCATAGATCTCACGTTAATTGATTCAATTATTGTCAATATTTTATATATTATTAAATTAATAATTGAGATGACAGAGTTATTAATATTATTATTTGCAATATTAACGATGTCTAGAAGTTACGCATGAGAGGTTTGGTCACCTAATTGCGCGGCATGATAGAGAGAAATCCTTATTGGAAAGCCCTCTTTCCGGAAATGACCTCGTCGATTAATAGTGTGAATTATGATAATAATGATGAAGTTTTGTTTTATTAGTATTATTAATGTAATAAAATGAAAAAGCTTTTATATAAAAATGTAATACTTTTATAAAGTTATTCATTTTATTAGGCTAATAGTAAAATCTTTTTATATAAAACTAATACTTTTATAAAGTTATCTGCTTTATTAGACAATAATTCGAATATATTATATTTTATTATGGATAGTGCTTTGCATAGTATTTTGCGTAAGTAAAATTTTTATATAAAACAAAATACTTTTATAAAGTTATTCGTTTTATTAGATTATAAATAGAATATATTATATTTTATTTAAAAGATTTTGCTTTAAATATGGACCGTTCGATTAAAAGTAAATCAATCTCGGACCGATTCAGAATTAGTTACTATTCACCATTTTTCTATAAATAAAGCTCATTCCTTCATTATTTCTTACGAATTCAATTTTGAACTCTGTAGAGAGAAAGCGTAGAGAATTCTTCTTCTATAATCTTGAAATATTTTCTTTAGCGTTTAAGAAAGCTTTGAACGTAGTGCAAGTTTCTTCAAGTATATCCTCGCCTTACCGGTGAGATATTATTCTTTATAAGGTAAGGGGTATTATTTTTTCATATTCATGAAGATAACTTCATTATTCCATTATTTATTATTCTGTTGGAATAACTCGCTGTCATGCCAATCTGCATACATGATGAAATTTCATTTGTTATTCCATCTTTATTATTCATTTGGAATATCCTCATCTCAGATGCGTTTTACGCCGGACCGGTTCCGTCAGATATTCTCGCTGAATATTCTGCATGCATGCGTTTTCGTCTGGACTGGTTCCGCCTCTTTTATTATTCTCATTGAATATCCTCGTCATGCGCGTTTTACGCCGAACCTAGTTCCGCCTCTTTATTATTTTGTTGGAATATCATATCGCATGCGTTTTACTGCCGGACTGAATTCCATCTTTATTATTCTGTTGGAATATCCCGTTTATGCGCTTTTTCTGCCGGACCGGTTCCGTCTTTATTATTCTCGTAGAATATCCTCGTCTACAAGCGTTTACGCTTTGACTGAGTTCCGTTATTTATTATTCATTGGAATAACTTTATCTATATCTGAAGTAAGCATGGTGATTTCTTTTGTTATTCCATTCTTTATTATACTCAGTTGGTTAAAGTTTTGACTTTTATACTCCATGAAATTAGTGGAATATCCATGATATTTGCACTTCATCCAGTATCTTTTTATGGAAATATTCTTCTGAGCATTCTTGAATTTTACTCTACAAAGAAGTATCATGTTAACAATTTGGACGTTATTAGTTCCTGAATAAATTAATTCTTGAACTTGTTTTATTGAATTCTTATATCATTGTCATCATTCTCATGTTTATATTATGATGAAAGTCATCTGTGGCCTGTAGTGCATAGATGGACTTGGTATGATTATGACTGAGGATTATTCGATTGTAATCATCATAATAGTAATGTTACAAATGATGTAATAAAAGTCCTCATTGGCCGTAGTGCATTGATGGACGATTGTTGGCATGATCACGACTATTGATGAATACGAATATCCTTGGCACGTAGTGCATGGATAGTTTGTGGTTGTGATACTAATGAATATCCTTAGCCGTAGATGAAAAACCTTTTAAATCATAAAAGATAGTAGATTTTATTCTTTACTTGACTCTTTTAATGGATTGCTTGTTCCGCTGCAGTTAAACTTGATGTCTATTATATTTTATCAGTTTAACATTGTTGAAGACTAATGATAATTTATTCTGCATTATCTTAGTCATAATATTTCTTACTGGGCTAGTTGAGCTCATCATTTCTTTCATTGTTCTCTTCAGGAAATGAGAACGTAGCCGGGACTAGTCGGGGAACGGAGTGACGGTCCAGATGATAGTATTAGTAGTCCTCACTATTCTGTTAAATAGTGTGACAATAAATGTAATGAAGACTTATTTTGAGAGTTGATATTGTCTAGAAGATAATATTTGTATTAAAACTCACAGCTCTCTTGTTGTATATTAAAGATTGTATTTGTATTACGTACCATGTATTTGACGACTCAAAATAGGTGATGTATACCTATTTTGGGGGCGTCACATGGTTAAGTGAGAAACCGCTCAAACCCCAGGTGGTCATCTGAACTTAACCCTAAAATTTTAATAGAAATAATACTTTTTCAGGGCGTTTTTCAGCACGGGCGAGAGGATAGACTGTCTTTAGCCTCAGATTATAAGAGTCTCAATTGATTATGAGAGTCTCAATTATGTGTGTGTGTGTATATATATATATATATATGAGTCCGGATCTTAAGCTCGCCTCTTATCCAACTCACCCGAGCTTACCCCTCCTTTAGCGACGGATCCGGTGACGGTTCAGTCATAATATATATATATATACTAGATGTGTCCCGTACCTTCGGCACTACGTATGAAAGGAAGGAGAGATTGCAAGCGCTAGAGAATGGAGGAGGCAGAGAGCGAGCTCGGGAGGAGGAAGAACGGAGGAAGATCTGAGAGTGAGAGATAACACTTTTTTTTCCTTTAAAGTTAAAGGGGATATAATGAACGGTGAGATTTATCCCAAACTTTGGATGGTTTTGATCGTTTATTAGAATGAGCGGGAAATTCAAAATCAGTTGTGTTTTGTTAATTAAAAATATAAACATTTGATTAAAAAATTTTGCACTAAGAATAATAAAAGAAAAATCTTTCAATGAATGTATTCACTAGAAAAAGAATCTTTCAATGAATGTATTCTCATATATTTTATTATAGTCGAACTATTTAGTCAAAGTTTTCATATTTTGTTATAGTCAAACTATTATGTTTTAAACTCCGGAGAAATACTTTTTTGGATATAACTTTTATTTTTTTAATTATTTTTCTAATGAAGACAATATTTCAAAAATAGTCTCATTTTTATTTTTCGCCCTGAACCACCAGAATCTCAAAAACGACCATGTACTTGTTAAATTTTAAATGTCCTCTTACTCGTATTACGTAAGAGCCATTCTATATATCTTGAAATTTTTGAATCAAAATATAATAATCATTGTTAACGCCAAGATCTTTCTCCACGTCCCAATAACGTAAGACGTCCTGATCCTTACGATAAACAAATCGACAAACACCGGTTTTTCGAGACGGCCTAGCTTCGGGATACCAAAGGTTAGAATTAAGACGTGTTCACAAGGTTAACAATGGAGGAATATATGGTCTAGTGTATTGAGAGAGATAATAAATCCCAGTTATCTGTGTATGGGAGCATATGAAATATAATATCTGAGAGAACGTACCTCCATACGATGGCTTCCTTGCTAAGTTATATTACTTTTGCTTGATTATCGTACCACCCACTACTACCGACACCCCTCCGATCGATGGACCTGCCGACTATATCGGGTTTATCTCTTTCTTTTTGCCACTGTTTTCTCCCACGGCGTAGGTTATAATCCCATCCACATTAATGCATGGCAGAGCCTTGGTCATTGTCATGCTTTTTCATCATCACAAGTCAAAGTAATGAGATATTAAAATATCTAATGGGTCGATCCAATGGGATGACCGGTCCAATAGAATTAAATAAAGTTGACACAATAAATGGGCTCAAAGAGTCCCATGTTTAATAATAAAAGCCCAATAGATTATCTTGATAAATGGGCCCAATCTATCCTACCAAGATAGGAGAAATATTATGACCCAACATTACCCCTAGTTTTTAGTTAAACAAAATGTTTAATGGAAAACTATATAAGATTCATGATATTTAGAATTCAATAAAGGCTCAAAAATAGGAAATAAGTGGATCATACCCACTTTTATCATAATGGTGGAATAAGGGAGGATCGGATAGTGGATACCCAGAAGCAATAAGCCCAATTTGATAAAGGATTTGAATTTGAAACAGGATGGGCCAATAAGATAGAGATCCAACAATCGGGCCCAATCGATAAGATATTCAAAGGTCATCCAAACGTATTACACTTTAATTCCCATTATTATCGACATTAAATGCGCCTACCTACCATTCACGTATAACCACAAGATAAAAGATAAACCTCACCAAAATTGGCGGTTTTACCTCATCGATTTGAAATTGAACCTTTGAGCTTTCTTCCTTCTCTCGTAAAACCTCTCTTTAGCTTTCACAAACTCAACAATGGTGAATCCAAGCCAAAACCCTTCAAGTTCTTCTCGTTCAAACCCTAACCAAGGGGGTTCAAGTGCCAATCCACCATCTCCCATTGATTTCTTCAAGGATGGGGAACAATTTCCTCACGCCAACATCGCTTCCACCGCTTTACGAATCAATCATGAACTCTCCTGATTCGTATCATGTTCCGGATAACTTTGCTATGAGGGCTCCATCTGCTTTGAGGAGCGAATGTACCAAATGATCAGACGGATGGGGATGGGTCGCCATGCCGACTACTCTGTTGGAAAAGGGGTTCGCCACCCTCCACGCCTTCATAGTTACCCTCCTAGGTTTTATTGGAGAAGCTTCATGAACCTGGTGCCCAACTCCTATATCCATATCTTGGCGTTCATCATCATCATCATGAACTAGGGGTTACCCCTCTGTTGATCTTTCTTTACCCTCTTCTCTACTGGCGATCCCGAGAACGAGGGTTCAAAATGTTGAACAAATGCAGGTCCCACGCCCAAACTCGAAATTCGAGAAGAGGCCTGATGAGCACCCCTCGAGCAACAAAAGGATGGCACGAGAAATGGTTCTTCGTCATCGGTCCCGAATCTCTTCCTTCCGATTGGACCACTTGGACGTATCTCTGCCGACTTGGTGACATCCCCGAGGGACGTGAGGAGATGGGCGACTTCATGAATAAGATCCTTCTCAAGAGTGGAGCTTCACTTTCTCTTCGACCAAGCAAGCATGGTTGTATGACCATAAACGTAAGTCTTGGACCCTTCGTGATATAATTTTTTGAAATGTTTATGTGGTACGGATTTTAACTTGTGATTATTTGCGGTGTTGTTTTGATCAAACCAACTTCCTCGGAGTAAAAGACTTGGAAGATCTCTTGGCGGGGAGGATTACTGATGCAAATGAAGAACTCCCTAATGAGGAGCCTTCCCGAACTGAACCCCCGGCCCCCGAGCCAACAACAACTCCCCTTCGGGATGACGACCACTGGTCGATAATCCTATCATCCCGGGCGGTCCTCCGACCTCGCCTTAGGAAGGAAGAAGGCATGAAAAGGGCCAGGACTCTCGCGAGATAAATCCTGAAAGCGACGAGGAGGTACTTCCTGAGGTAAACCCACAAACGATTCCTTCAACTGAACCCACAACAACCTCTGAACCAACCCTACCAACTTCAGAACCAACCCCACCAACCTCTGAACCAACCCCACCAACCTCTGAACCAAATCTAAGAAAGAGAGTCTCCTTGACATTCCTCCACACGATCGGGCGAAAGTCTTTCGTGCTAAAAAATTGAGAAGCAAAATAATTCCTCTTCTGCAAAATTTAACTCCGCTTCCCCCTCCTTCAACATCCAAATTTCATTAAATGAAACCCCAACACCTGGCCGAAAGAAAGTCGGGTTTCAATTCTTCTCCGTCCCGAAAAGAAAATAAACTTTCTTCGACGGTCAGGTTTGGTTCGACTTCCGAACCTTCTTCAACTCCTAAGCCAATGCCACTCGATCACCTTCTCCAGAGGCAATGCATGCGGATCCTTCACCGTTCTCGATCGACCTACGCCTCCTCCTCAAGGACCAATGACATCCGAATTTCAAAGATGATGCCATGGGTTCACCGACTATGTGGCCTCGGTTCAATGCCAATTTCCCTTTCAACTGTTTGAGGCCTTTGTTCGTGAGACCATGACCACCATCGGTTCGAAACAGATTCAACGGATTTGCTTTCAAATAAGGCATGAGCTACTTGCTAAGGTAAATGACTCTTCTCTTCCTTTGCTTACTTTACTTTCATACTCATACATCCGTCGATTGAATAACACCGAACATGAACAGCAATCTCGTCTTCTGGACGTCAAGGTCCCAGATCTCTCAAAGTCAATCCGAGGAGGAAGCGTTGAAGAAGAAAAATTCCTCCTCGAAATCACTTACAGCTCGGGAAAGGACTCATCGTGAAGGCCTTCTTCATACTAATGAAGGTCTTCGAAAAGAGTCGGCCCAAGCTAAGGGAGAAGTGAAGGCCTCGAAGAAGAATTAAAGTCGATTAAGGCTCAAGATTTGAAATTGTCAACATGAATGTCGACTTAGTTCGGAGGAGTGAACCGAGGATGAATAAGATAAAGGAGTTGAAGTCCGACGCCAAAATCTTGACGGAGACGATCCATAAGTTGGAAGCGGGATGAAAAGCTTCAATCGAATATACTGGCGGCTGACTCGGCGAAGAGATCCGAGAACTCAAGGCTCTTGGGACCTTGGGCCTCCTCTAAATCGATGCTCTTCGCAAAGAAATTTGTGAAGAGTATAGAACTTCAGACGAAATAAATGAAGAAATCATGAGGATTCACAAAGAAAGCTACTGAGCTCTCTGCCAAGTCTTCTTAAAGAAAGGTTGATCAAGGCTAACTTAGATCCCTACCTGCTGGACTCTTGGATGATGATGGAGCTACCAAGCACCAAATTATGGGGTCGTCTTAGGTCTTATTATGAATATTTGTAGAAATTTTATGTTATTTATTTGTAAATGAACTTAAATATTAATGAGAAATGATTTTCTTCCTTATGACTTGATTGTACTTTTTATTTTACGTCAATACTTGAATATGAATTTATATGGACAAGTATACAAAAACCCTTTCGAGGATTAAACTTCAAATGATTAAGCATGTCATATAACAGATAAGCATGTCATGTAACAGATAAAGTGATGTTAAGGGACGAGGCATTCCGAACTCAACACTTAAATAAAATAAAGTACCAAACACTCATCGGCTCCGAAGTGTGAGATCGGTCGTTTGTTTACCACTCGGGGTGAAACAATTATACGAAAACCAAGATATAAGGATCAAGATATAAGGACCGAGATATAAGGACCAAGATATAAGGACCAAGATATAAGGACCAATTGTGACCATTGACTTACCACCCTGGTAAAATCAATATAGGATCCTTCGCTCACCACTCGGGGGTAGAACGACAAATGGGCTGCCATCGAATGGCCAGCGAGTCCTACCATACCTCCTTACACCATAGTGACCATAGGACAAAATAGGACCAGGACCAATAGTGACCATTGATTTACCACCCTGGTAAAATCAATATAGGATCCTTCGTCTACCACTCGGGGTAGAACGACAAATGGGCTGCCATCGAATGGCCAGCGAGTCCTACCATACCTCCTTACACCATAGTGACCATAGGACAAAATAGGACCAGGGATCGATAAGAAAAAGTGTCTTTTTATTGATAATGAATAATAATATCTGCACTTCATTGAATTAACTTGATCTTTATTGAAAGTATTTCCGAAGCCCGCCAAATATGTGCCAAGTGTTTTTGATTTCGGAACCATCTAATGCCCTTAACCTAGTAAGTGCGGTTTTGATACTTCGATCACTTTCATATGGCCCTTCCCAGGTTTGGCATTAACTTTCCGTGTTTTGAGGTGTAGAAGCTTGGCTTCTCGAGGGACGAAGTCTCCTACTTGAATCTGCGAAGCTTGACTCCTTTGTTATAATGCTTAGCTACTCTTCGTTGATAAGCGACCAATTTAAGTAGAAAGAACCTCTCTCGACTTCTTCTAGCAGATCCAAATTGGCCTTCATCCTTCGTCATTGTATATTTCTTTGTATTGACCGACTCAAGACTTGAGATCCGATTTCGACGAGGACTAAGGCATCGATTACCATAGGCGGTCGAAAAGGTGAATCCCCATGGTAGTCCTCGGTGTGTCCCAGTAAGCCCACAACACGCCGAGCGACTCCTCCGCCATCTTCCTTTAGCTTCATCCGATCTGCGGCTTGATCCTGCTTCAAAGCGTCCTGTTGGTCACCTCAACTTGGCCATTTGACCGTGGATGAGCCACCAAGTCTTCTTATGTTGAATCCCCAACTCTTTTAAAATGCTTCAAATTTTGATCCCATTTAACCGACGTCCGTTGTCCGATATTAATACTCTAGGGATCCCGGCGAAAACACTACTGGATTCTTTTATGAACTTCAAACATTCTTGCTCAGTAATTAACTCAAGTGGCTTCGCCTCTACCCACTTAGTCATGTAGTCAATAGAATTATGACAAAAAGCTAACTTGACCTTTAGCTTTGAGGCAATGGACCCAATATATCTACCCCTGACAGACAAAGGGGGTATAGGAGATAAAATCGAGTATAGCTCTTCCGGTGGTGATAATGGATCTCGACCGCTGAGTTGGCACTTTTCAAATTTCTTGACATACTCTCATTGCTTCCTTGAAAATTGTAGTCCAATAGTATCCTTGTCGAAGTATTTTGTAAGCCAAAGATTTAAGCGACCATATATGATCACCGCAAATGCCCTCGTGAACTTCCCGAAGAGCATATTCCGCCTCAGATGGGACCAGGCACTTCAATAATGGTGAAGAAAAGGCCAATCGGTAAAGATCGCCATCAATAAGAATAAAGTTGGCGCTCTTGTATTTGATCTTCTTTGCTAACATCTGATCCGAAGGAAGGATGCCATCTGCCAAATACTCGATGTAGGGGGTCATCCAGCAGTTAGATCGCTCGATACACATCACGGCTTCATGCTGAACACTCGGATGTTGCAGAACTTCCAAGTAGACTGATCCGTTAAAAACATCTGCATCCGTAGTAGCCAATTTCGACAATGAATCGGCGATAGAATTGTCATTACGCTCTATGCCCCAAATTAAATGACGGTTAAATCATCAAGTCGGTCCTTTAACTCCGCCAAATACTTGATCATTCGATTCCCACGAGCTTCATAGTCCCCGATAGGTAACTGACAACCAACCGAGAGTCACTGTAGATGATAAGGTTCCGGACCTCTAGACTCTTTGCCAATCGAACACCCGCTAGCACTGCTTCATACTCGGCTTCGTTGTTTGTCGCTTTAAATCCAAATCTGATGGCCTGTTGAACTTTGAACCCGTCCGGGCTAGTCAAGATAATTCCTGCCCCACTAACAGTTAGGGTAGAAGAACCATCTGCATATAAAGTCCAAACATTCTCGCTCCTCGTTGAAGAACGCAATCGCTTTCGATCGGAGGATTCACTTCCTTGCAGATTCGGTATCTGCTTCGGTGAACGAACATTCTACTATGAAATCGGCCAAAGCTTGGCCTTTGATAGCGGTTCGTGGATGATATTCGATGAAAAACTGTGACAACTCTATTGTCCACGCCGCTAATCTTCCTGAAACTTCTGGCTTGCCCATCACCTTCTTCAATGGTTGATCAATGTAGACAACCAGGAGCCGACCTTGAAAATACTGCCGAAGCTTCCTACTAGCAATTATCAAGGCGAAGGCAAATTTTTCAATATTTGGATACCGTTTGACATCTCGCAGACGTGGTCACATAATAGATCGGATCTTTGTCTTCCACTGATCTCCCGAACCAGCACTGCTCCAACCGCTAACGAACTCGCCGCCAGATATAGATATAAGGTCTCCGCTGGAATGGGTTTCACCAATAAAGGAGCCGAGGAAAGATACGCCTTTATGCTCTGGAATGCGTCTTCACACTCTGAAGTCCACTGGAACGTCTTCGCATTCTTCGGCCCTTTTAATGTATCAAAGAAAGGAAGGCACCTCTCTGCAGATTTGGCGATTTAACCTCCTTAATCTTCGCATCCTCGCCATCGACGTTGGGCGTCTTTGAATGACCGAGAGTCTTCATATCAAGAATGGCTCAATCTTCTCGGGTTGGCCTCGATACCCTTTGACTAACAAGATAACCCGAAACTTCCTGCACCGAGGCCGAAAGTGCATTTGGTAGGATTAAGCCTTAGTTGACGATGACGGACGATCGAAAAGCATTCCTCTAGATCGTCCAAATGACTCTGGACATGTATGCTTTTCACGATCATGTCATCAACGTATACCTCCATGTTCCTTCCCAGCTGCCTATCGAAGATGAAGTTCATCATTCTCTGGTAAGTGGCTCCAGCATTTATAAGGCCAAAAGTCATCTTCAGAAAGGCGCGTACCGACGGTGTGTAATAAACGCGGTCTTTGGGATGTCCTCTTTACGCATGGATATTTGGTGATAACTCAAAAAGCATCCATAAAGCTTAGTAATGCATACCCCAAGTGGCATCGATAAGTCGATCAATATGGGCGAGGATAAAAGTCCTTCTGACAAGCTTTATTGAGGTCGGTGTAGTCGATGCAAACCCGCCATTTTCCATTCTCGCTTCGCACTAACACCACATTCGTCATCCACTCGGGATAATCAATTTACGTAGATGAAGTCGGTAGCAGCTAACTTTGCTATTTCCTCATCAATGATTTTCGTCATCGCCGGCAAGAAAAGATCCGCCTTTTCTATTCGAACCGGCTTCTTCGGGATCTACATTCAGTTGTGTTTCAATTATCTTCCATTAACTCGTGCATGTCCTTCTTGTTCCCATGCAAAATATCCGCATAAGCGGTAGTAAGAGCTCTATAAGGTTTGTCAGAAGAGGTTCTGTAGACCCGAACCGATCTTCACTTGGTCTTGCTTCGGGCTTCCGATGATCAACTCGACCTCCTCCGTCTCACCGGCGAGAATCACCATCGGTTCGAACTACTTTCTGATAAAGGGCTCAATCTCAATTGCCATCGCCGCTTTTGTAACGACCGCCACTCCTGGAGGAAATAACAACGATTCCGATAGCATCGTCGGGCGGATCCAAGTCCCCGCCACCTCTCCTACTCCATGGCCGTGGGGAACTTGATTTTGAAATGAGGGATGGAGGTCACGACTTGGAGAGCGAGCTTAAAGTAGGTCTTCCCAAAGATAAGCGTTGTGGTTTGAATCAACGTGCACAACATAGAATTTACACACTATTTCGACTCATTGGGCGCGCCGTGTCAAGACAACCGGAGTTCAATAGTGCTCGCCACTTTTACAGGATCATTCTTTGGCCGTATAAAGGAGCTTCTGCGCCTCGACCTCCATTTTCTTGCGTCGAGGTGCATCCTCCGATAGGCATGGGCATACAGGATATCTCATCAAGATCCATTGTCTATCATCGCGCGCTTCATGTCCACCGTGCCCATCATACAGGATCACCAAGGCCCCCTACGCGGCTCGATGGGCTCCGAAGGATAGTCGGCGTCGGTGAATGATATGACAGATCCGGGGAATGGTCTATCTGCTTCGGGGAGCATCTGTCATAGTCATGACCAATTCGTAAGCCCTTCTCTTCTTTCCTATCAACTTCCCTCATGGACCCACCAGGTTATCACATCGATAACTCCGCCTCTACGGCCAAGAGCGATCGAGCCCCCGAACCGTCCTCGAATAAAGACGGCCACGGTTAATGTTCTCTTTGATTATTTACTACCACATACTCTTGCACCAACAAGCCGTCTTCAATCTTCCTCTCCACAAAGTCTTTCAAATTGCAACACTTTAGTTAGTGTCATGGCGCGTGACGATGATAGCCACAATACTTACGAGAGTTACCACCCTTGATTCGGTAATTATCACGGGTGGCTCAAAGAAAGGTTGGTTTCGATCCGATCCAAAATTATCGATCTATCGATTGTTTAGTTTGGTGTAGATCTTATTCACCTTCGGGTAGGAGCGGAGGGATGATCGCTTCCCACCGCCAGAGTCAGTTGTGTACTTTTTTGAACTGCCCTCTGTCCGATCATTATACCCCCCCGTTCTCCTCTGTTCAACTTCGGGCTTAGGAGCCACCGACTCTTTCCCCTGACCCGAAAGAGGATTTTTCAGGCTGTTCATAGCCTCTTCCACAACGATGTAGCCTTCTGCTTTGTCAAAGGCTTCGGCCAAGCTCTTCGGATGATTAAACATCAACTTCTTCACCAACTTTTCGGACTTGACCAGATCTAATCCATTCTGAAACAAACCTACAGCCTGGAGGTCATTAAGATCGGACACCTGACCGACTGCTTCTCTGAACCTCTTTACATACTGGCCCAAAGATTCACCGCAAGCTGAATCATGCCTAAAGAACCCGTGGGCTTTCCTCTTCTTCTGCTTTGCTCCGAACGAGGCATGGAACTTATCACAAAGTTCGGTCCATGAAGATATGGAATCAAGGCAAAGTTCCCAACCAACGCCTCGCATCTTTTCCGAGCGTTATAACAAAGGTGTGGCACTTGGCGAAGATCGAGAAAATCGTAATAGTCCATTAGTCGATTGAACGCTGGCATATGTCATAAGGTCTCCTGTTCCATCGTAACTTTCCATGCGAGGCATTTTTTTATTGATATCCGCCTTTTCCTTGAGAATAGCTGAGGAAAAAGGGGATGCTTTCTTTCCCGGAGCGTCCTTCACTGCTTGGACCTCAGCCAGTTGTTTTCTAAGCTCTTTAAGCTCCTTTACCAGAAAAATCAACGCCTTAAGCCGTGGGGAAACTTCTTTCTCATGAACAATATTGTGTCTCTGAGAGGATCGACCCCTCCTGCCGATCCTACTGCCCTAGAGGGACTTCTTGATCTGCTTCGGTACACAATTCTTTCCTTGTGGAGAGAATGATCACGTTGATAATCCATTACCCGGACTTCGGGTACGACCTCCTTCGACCTGCTCCTTTGTTGATAATCATCTCGATCTTTGAAAGTAATTGGCCATTATCGCCTTCTTGAGGCCATGGGAGTTCTAACTTCTCGATCTTCTCCTACTTGAGAATGATCCTAGAAACCCATGAGGACCTCTTCTTGGCCTTACCCTTTCGTCGAGTCTCCTCCTTATGCCCATCTGCGTCTCTCGTATTGATCATGCGGCCGGATGCTTCGTCAGAATTCCGCCACCAAGCATCTGTTCGGCTATATCTTCTCTTTGCTTTAATAGGACCGCCATGGCTCTCGTCTCGCTTCGTCCGCCATCTTCGCCAACTTGGCGACTCTATCTCCTTGGCTTACTTATGATGAATCTTGGTTGGCGAGCCTTCCACCCGTCCTCGACCATGATCTCGCTCTCGCTCGTTAGCGCCGAAAACCAATCTTAAATGCAGCCCCGCCAGAATCTTGACGGAGATCCCACGAATTATGCTTAGAAGCCGTGCTCTCGTGAGCACTCTTGGAAGGACCTGACGATCCTTCTATCAAACACGAGGCGTTGGCGAATTAATGCGACCATCGCCATCCTTTTTTGGTGTACCATCCCTACTCCTCCTCATCATCTTCGAAGTAAGTTAAACGATTGTGATTGAAAATTTTAATGACACTAGAACTCAAGCCCTCCTTCTAGCGCCCAATGTTAACGCCAAGATCTTTCTCCACGTCCCAATCACGTAAGACGTCCCCGATCCTCGCACGAAAAACACGATCGAATAACACCGAAAGCTCGAAAGCTTGGACGGCGGTTCCGTCGGGGATAGCTTTCGAAGCGTGAGAATTAATCACGTGTTCACAAGGTTAACAATGGAGAGAATATATGGTCTACAGTGTATTGAGAGAGATAATAAATCCCATTATCCGTGTATGGGAGCATATGAAATATAATATCCGAGAGAACGTCCTCCATAATACGATGGCTTCCTCATAAGTTATATTACTTTTGCTTGGATTCTTTGTGCCACCCACTACTACACCGACACCCTCCGATCGATGGACCCTATGACTATATCGGGTTTATCTACTTTGCTTTTGTACACTTTTTCTCCGTACGTAGGTTATAATCCCATCCACATTAATGCATGGCGGGGAGCCTTGGTCAATAATCATGCTTTTTTTCATCATCATGAAGTCAAAGTAATGAGATATTAAAATATCTAATGGGTCGATCCACCTGATCAATTCCGGTCCAATAGAATTAAATAAAGTTGACACAATAAATGGGCTCAAAGAGTCCCATGGTTTAATAATAAAAGCCCAATAGATTATACTGATAAATGGGCCCAATCTATCCGGCCCAAAATAGGAGAAATATTATGACCCAACAATCATAATTTCACTCTTATATATTTTATCTTATTTTACATAATTACACGTTATTCACAATTTAATTTAATTATATATTAATTGATATATATATCATTTCTCAATGAATAATCTCAAGATCAACTTGCAAAGATAAAGAACGAAACCTATAATTCATCAAGTATTAAGCCGACAAGGTATTGCAATAAGTTGAATTGGGACTTACGTGAAATATTAAATAATAAGATAAATTAAATTAAAATATAGTCATTTTTAATTTTCTCTAAGTACAATATTTATAGTTATTAGTTGACAAACAAGACTCTTCGGATAGTAATCAAATTATCCTTAAAGATAGGGAGGCCAAACAGACTAAAGAATTTATATTTTACACATTAAAAATATAAAAAATACTCCATATATATTTTGCTTCATTTGTTTTAGCATGAATATTAATTAAAATTTGTGGGCATATAAATTATTTTTCAATTTATATTTAAAAGATTTATAAAGTTTGATTTATATCTTTAAATGCGATTAAGCTAAGCTAACATTTGAGCTTGAGTTGTTATTTATTGACATTATTGTGTTTGGTGAGGAGGGGAAAAAGAAGGAAGTCGTCTAGATGAGAACCAATTGGGACCGACCCTATTATACACAGAGAACCAGAGAGAAAAGAGGAGAAAATCCAATTGGGCTGCAACTGCAAGGTCTGAGACTGTGAGAATCAATTACTACATAATTTTCTCAACTTGTTCCATAAAAATATGAGAAGGGTCGAAACATTTGGTTTTAATTCAACTTGAAAATTGTGAATGGAATCCAAAGAAGAGAGAGAAAAAAGAGGGGAAAGGGTTGGGTTTCAATGCTATTTGTGGAAGCCATCTTTTTTTTTTTTTTTTTATATATATAGTTGAGAAATCTGAGCAAGAAGGGGATTGGTGGAACCAGGTTTTGCCATCAAAATTGGCCAATGCGGTGCTTGATGTTATCCAAAACCCCCCATCAGCCAGGTAATCAGTCCTGTTTTTTCTCCATGCCCTCTTTCCTACATCATTCCTCCTATTATTAAACTATTCCCTCCCTTTATATATGTATATCTATATATATGTATATGTATAAATATAGATATATGTTTGTATTCTTCAATTCTATCCTATTGGTATGTATCCACATGTGAGTAATGTCAACGTTAAGATTTTTCTGTCACGCTTTTTCTATATTTAGGATTTGAATAAATTGGAGTGATTTGTATGTATATTGGATTTCAACTCCATGAAGTTATAAAATTTGTTTTGTCAAGGTATTGCATTCCTATAGGTAAAGAGTTGCATTTAAAAATTACATTTATATTAATAATCTCAATGCAACTCTTTCCCAAGAATGCAATGTCTGGACATAATTTAGACCAATTTTACAACTTTATGGAGATGGAATCCGTATGTATGGGGTAGTTAGTCTGAGAAGATGCTATGATTAGCAAATAAGGGGATAATATATGTTCAGATTTTTGTGTTCCTTTATAAGTTATGTTGGTGCAATTTTTTAGGGACTCGGAAAGATTCTAGTTTTGCTTATTTGGTTCTCATTTCTGATTTCCATGGTAAAGAAATAAAGGAATAATCACCTAGCATGAGGGAGATTTTTTCATAAGGAAAGCCTTTTTGGCAAAAAATTAGTGCTGATTAAGTTATAATCCTTAGGAGGGTCAAGATATCTATGTCAAAAGAGTTTTCTTATAGACTTTTAAGATTCCAACCTTTTTCACTTTATTTCAACTGAAAAAGGATGGTAGGAATATCCCTATAAATTAAGGGATTGGAAACTAAATATTTTTTTTAAAAAATAGCTGAGGTGTGAATGAGGGAAAAGTAAGTTATTCTTAGGATTGTAGTAGTGATGCAAACGTATAAGTGGGGTGATGATGCATGTCTTGGACTTTTAGTTGGTGTTCATCTGTCATCACCCATAACAATTTGGATCGGATAAACACAACCTTAAAATAAAATAATTCCTAACTATTAATTATTTATTTAGTAATGGAAAATCATTTTTGTTAAATTTTTTTACTCTATTTGGCAGGATTTTTAAAATCATTTATTGTCATTACAGGATACATATGTTCAGATTAAATAGTCATATATTCATGTTTATGTAGGTGTGTATGTATAGAAGTATGAGAGCATATAATGCCGATATACATATTCAAGTGCATATGGGTAGAGACCACTTTATTACAATTTATTTAAATCATATTACTACTTATGCTCAAAATTAGCACAATCCTAGAAGTTGCTCAAAAGGTGCATATGAGATTATAGATTACACAGTCATCTATCTATAATAAATTTTCTAACATTTTAGAGAATGTCAAGCATATTCATTAAAACCCATGATAATTTTAAAATTCGGATTGTTATAATTTGAATATGATATATACTTATCATGAAGCCGACTACCATTTGACCAACCCTATGGGGTTATTTATTTGTTGAGGTCTAGACGCATATATATTGGTAATGTGTATATGTATACATACATAGCCATAATGTTGTGCAAATGTATTAGTGTGAATATCTCTAACTCTTTGTTATGGAATATGGACCTTATGGTAAAGTGATGAATGCTAACAAAGAAAAGAAACAGCAAGTTGTAGTCTCAAGCAGAGTGGTCCAAGCTTGCTTGGGGCTTCAAGCATTTAGTTTTAAGTTTGAGAATAGTCACTTTGTAGAAAGTATCAAAGTTTAGGTTTGCATCCCCTCTATTACTTTCTAGCACCCTACATAATTATAACCAACAATATGACATTTCCATTTGTTTTTTAGAGTTATTTTTAGGTGCAAACGGAACCTATTAGCTACTTTTGTTTCTAATGATGTTAGATTTTCACTAAGTAGTAAAGTTTAGAATTGGTAACTTAGAAACAGATAGTTCTGTGAAGATCATATGTGGACAATGGTAGCCACTGGTTCAAATACTAATCTTTGATAATCAGTTGACTCTAATTGATTGACAACTATTAGAATACTCAGTAATATAAATGATAGGATTATCCAATGCTCTTTTTCCTTTTGTTGCAACTGTGCAAAGTAGATGAGTAGACAATGCCATGTGAATGATGGTAGAATACAGCAGTTTGACAATGATCCTTCCTATTTAGATGGTAGTTCACCTTTCTTTATTGTTTTATTTTTCTCATCTGAAAGCCAAACAATTTTCTTGGAGTCAATATTCTGAGTGGCCTATTATTAGTGGGTTGAGGGACATAGAATCTAACCTCAAACCTTACGAGTTACAAGCAAGTTAAGACATATTGACTAAAAGATTATGCTTCCACTATAAGGCCTGGACCTCATGCCGCTCCCATATATGGGATTTTTGACACCACTTGAGCTAGAGCTCGTTTCTGGTAATTTTACTGTTGTTACTGTCAGAAAACTCTATTAAAAGACTCGGATACCATCCCACTGTCACCTCCAATTACTGTCAAGATTTATTTGGAGAAAAAGCAGCGAGAAATGAAAGGAAAACAGAATTGAAATAGAGGTATGGGTCATTTCTGTCTTTAACAGGCTGTGTAACGCCTTTAGAAAAGGTCCAAGTGCCCTGTTTCATGACCAGACTCTAATCATGCATCTTCAACGATTTAAACAGAAAATGGTTTAATTTATCTATTGTTGTATTACATTATGATTTATGAATATAGATAAGGAGAGAAGGTTACAACAGTAATGGAGATTCTCCTGTCAGTTTCTATTGCCTTCTGCAGAGGTTTTAAAGCCTGGTCCCATATACAAGCTTGCAGACAAGATACTAAAATACCCATTAAACATCCTATGCCAATAATACCCTCTATACATCAGCCATCACAAAGAAAGTCAAAAATTTATCATAAGAAAATTCAGAATTTTTCTTTAACAAATTTATTGATATGCTCTGTTTTTTCTCATAAAATGCTAATCAACATTTAACCAATCACATAACTAAGTATTTGGGATTTTTGCTATCAATTAATTTGTGCTTGTAGGAAGTTATGTTAGACAATGCTTAAACATGTACATTATTATTGTACAGTAATCTTATGTAGATGTAGGTGTGTATTATACTTTTTGTAGAGGAATGCCTTATTCAAATTATTTGAATCTCTGTTTCTTAATGAAGTGTATTTATTAGATAAGGATGGTATGTTAGTTTAGATGTTACATACCTTTCCACTATTATTTAAGGACAAAGTATTGACATAAATACATAATTATACTCCCTACTTATATATATTGACTGCCTCCTTAAGACCTCGATTGCTCTTCTTACAGTAGAATTAATTCCGTGAGTAATGCTTTACAAAATCACAAGCTTTACTCAAAAAACTCTGCTATTGAAGTGGAGATGGAAACGATAGACAAGAAATTGTATCTGTTGGAGGCATTGGTAGATACTATATGGAAAGTGATTATAAGGTTTGGGGTTGTGGCCTAGTTAACTTTAGTGTCTAAGGTCGGTTTGGATTAGGTAAAGTCTGCCGATAAGAGATAGGAAATGATTGTACAGCTATTTCATGTAGTGAATCTACAAAAGATTAAGGCATTAAGCTCATTTGAACAAAAAGTGCTTAGTGATTCACAACTTATGATTTATGTTATCTGCTATAGTGAGGATCTATTGGCAGGGCAGAGAAACTTTACTACCTAAAAAACATGGTACAAGGTATAGAAATAGTTAAAAATATGCTCATGGTACAATCCCTACTGGGATTTAACATTCCCTACTGGGATATGCATTTAGATTTTACCAAAAAAATGAGGGTATCTATTGAGCCATCAGCCATCTGATTCTCAAGATTTTGGAGTATAATTTATAGATTTTTTTGAGTAGTGGCTGGGATCATTAAGTTAGGATAAGTTTGTTACAATCCAATCTATCAAGATTGGGGTGTGGTGAGAGTAATATCTTAGTATAGAAGGTTCAAGGTCCTGTAAATCCAAATGGAAGCAAAGGGAAAATTTGCTATGACATCTAACTGCCTATTTAAAACTCTTATCGTAAAATAAATAAATATATACATTTATGTAAGAACCTAGTGGTTTGCCAAAACAGGGAAAAGTCCAAAAGAATTTAAAAAACCTAGACTGTCCTCAGCTATATATATCATCCATGAGACTCAACAGCCCTCTACCTCTGCATTGTGTACTTTGTCTATCAGAAAAAGGGAAACCATGATTTTCCTGACCGACCTTCTTTAAACATTCCAACAATCCATTTCCATCCAAATTGAAAGACTGGCCTGCAAGAGAAAAAGAGAGAAAGAAAGACAAGTGAAAGTAAAAGTGAGTAAAAGAGAGATGAGAGGAAGATCTTCAAAGCAAGGGAATTGTAAAGGTGAGAGAATGGAAATAGACAATAAGCTTGATAAGCTCAAAGAAGAGCCTCAACTCTCAGGTGCTTACATCCGTAGCCTTGTCAAACAGCTAACTTCTTCCAGAACTAAAGATCCCATGAACCCAAAAGACCACCAAGATTCCTCTCCAGTACTAGATGGGGATGATAAATTCCCTGCCCAAAACCAAAATTTAACTAAAATAAGCGAAACCCAACAACCTCAGCCACCCCAACAGCACAAGAAACAAGTTAGGAGGAGACTTCACACCAGTAGGCCTTATCAAGAAAGGCTACTCAATATGGCTGAGGCGAGGAGAGAGATTGTCACTGCCCTCAAACTCCATAGAGCCACCATGAAACAAGCCAATGAACACCAACAACCACCACCACCTCAAACACAATCATTGCAGCCTTCACCTCAACCCGAACAAGAAATGAAATCGAATTCTAGAAGAAACCCAAGAATTTATGCCTCCACCACCACAACCACCACAAATTTCTCAAATTATTTAGACTACCTGTCCTACCAATCTTTCCCATATCAACCTCCCCAAAATTCTTATTTGTGGCCTATTTCAGCTGCAGCTCCACTGCCTATTTCAGAGAATTTTAATCTCACACTTCCGAACCAAACCTTAGGCTTGAATCTCAACCTGCATGACTTTAACAATTTAGACGCCTCTTTTTTCCAAAACAACTACAACCCTTCAATAAATTATTCACCCTCATCTCCGTCAACTTCTTCTTCTTCACCCCCTCTTTCTGTTACTACAGACGAAACTCCATACTTGGAAATATCACAAGCTCCTTTGGTAACAGATTCAAGCCTCATTAATGAAAGGGACTTAGGCCTGCACCAGGCGATGGACGAGGAGGAGATGGCAGAGATCAGATCACTAGGTGAGCAGCACCAGATTGAGTGGAATGACACATTGAATTTGGTCAGCTCAGCATGGTGGTTTAAGTTCTTGAAGACCATGGAAATTGGGCCGGAGGTAAAAGCTGAAGAGGATGGCTTTCATTTATTTGATCAAGTCATGGAATTCCCAGCCTGGATAAATGCAAATGACAGCTGCTTGCAACAATTAGATCACCACCAATACTCAAGTGACTACTTCCAAGATCCCGCATTGCCATGGTAAGCATTTTCTTGTTCTTTAATTTTATATTTTTTAAAATTATTAAAGAAATATGGAGGTGTTTTCTGTTCCTAGGCTCTCTCTCCGTACAGTTTCATTATTTTAATTAATTAATTAATTATTTGTTATTATTATTTATTTGTCCATATTAATCATGGCTGTAGCTGGGGCAGTGGTGTATTTAGATATCACTCTGTAAAATGCAGTATACACTAGGTAGGTAGTACCCACGTGTCCCCACAGCATGGCCATTTTTATAACACTATGCTGCGAAGTTTGAAAATTGGCTAGCAAAATACAGTTGCATGCGGGAGAGACTTCTGAACATATTTATATGGTATTATGTAAAGGTTCATTATCTACACTGATTGGAGTAACACTAGGATTATTTACTAAATTTCAAGGCTTAACTTGTTTAATTGCTGACTTAGTATTATTCTAAACGCATCTTGAGCCAAATACGTAGACAATTTATATTGGGTTAGTGCAGGAAATGAATTTGTCTCGAGTTGATGACCAAAATTTTAGAATAATTATTCATTGTAATCTCTTTTTTATTTTATATGTTTAAATATTCTTTTTATCTTTATGATCTTTAATCATTTTACTTAATTTAGAAGTATACATACTTCTGAAAGCACCCAATTAATCTTTATGTACTTGTTTTTATAAATTATGCAGCATGGACATCGGGGAAATTGAAGGAATGGATGGAGAATGGTTAGCATGAGAAAGATTGATTGTTTTTTGTCTGATCAAATCTTCTGCCTCCATTTTTTATTTTTTAGAATTTGAACCTAGTAATTTCCTTTCTTTTTTACTTTTATTTTTTTTTTAATTTTTAATAAGGCCTGCAAAATTATTATAGTTAGACAGACCACCATATGAGTAAAATAATAGAAGGGAAGAAGTATGCATACCTCCTTTATGAGTTTGTACTAATTGAAAATTATGTCTTGTAATTTCGGAGCTGAACTTTCTTTTTGTGAGTCCATATATTGTATGGGGTCAAATTTTTATGGTATATTTTTCATTCCAAGTTTTTAGCACACATCAGTAAAAATTATTTACAGTGCTCTCTGAATCTTGTGCTTCTTTTCGAAAAAAGAGTCCACTTTTGAATAATTTATTGTTTTATAATTATCTTAATTTAATATTTGAGCTATTATACAAGAAGAACATTTAATTCACCTTTAAGTTTTTGTTGCCTTAAAGCTTTGTTCTTTATGAAACATGTACTACTGACTCCTGGATGAATTTAAATCACCATTATTTATTAAAGTTCAACGAAAACTACTACATTATTCTTGAGAAAATGTTTTCTTTCTTCAAGGCTTGGCTACAGCAAATACAGTAGGAAACTAATCAAGCTTTCTACATCATCAACGATCACTGCAACATCTAGTAGTTTTCGACCGAACGGCATCTTTCAGTGCTAGATGGCAGGCACTTCTCCCTGCAGGTTTATAGCCTGATTCTTCAAGTGCCTTGCATCCGATACAACATTTGGCATCCGTAGATGTCCTTTAGTTTTCAATTCTTTCGGCAGATGGACTATCCCATAGACTATAATATAAAAATATTAAAATAATCAAGGAATTCAAAAAACTTGAATTTAGCTATACTTGAAATTATAGTCCGCCACATTCTAGTTCCTTGATATAGTCTACTAGCTTCATTGAAAAAACTCATGGAATTTAGTCCGGCTGTTGGAGTGAAATATGAATTTTAGACTGTATTTAGTTTAAAATTGTTGCTTTTTTGGCATATTGGAGATGATTCAAATGTCGTATCCTCTCAAGTGTTAGGCGAGCTATGGTTATGTTCCCAATCAAACTATCCACACAATCGAGAAGCTCTGGCGAGTCCCTTGCATTTTTTTTGGGAGGCTTTTGAGTTTGGGGATGGTGTTGATAAATTAATGTTCCAATGTCTTTAATATTGCGAATGATCAATTTGATCACATCTTTAGCCACCATCTGTTGGTTGTCAGGCCGGGCTCGGGCTCGGGCTCGGGGTCTTTTTACATATATTTTTTTGTACAATATTTTTTTGAATTTTTAGCTTAGTTTCGATTTTATTTACTAGTTTTGAGAGAACAAAGCAAGCGCAAACAGTGTGTCTTGCGCTCCACTTTCTGTCCGGCCATTCGATTCACAAATGTCATGTCCAATGGTTATTAATCCTCCTACAAATATCATACGAATTTAGTCATTTGAGTCATTCAATTTTTCATCATCTTTTCAATCATACTCATAGTCAAATTGAGAGAGTTCAGAACATTCATTGGTTCGTTGTGTGTACTATTTGAAGTGTTGATATAGTATACATTGTCATTGCAGACAAGCACTAATTAACAACTATAAGCACCATAGGAGTACTAGCCTGGACATACATTAATTCTTTTCCTACCCTTTTCTGCATTTACTTGAATTCTGATTTACATCAGTTAGGTTTATATATATATATATATATATATATATATATATATATATATACAGATTTCCTAACATTTTTCGGGTTGCCATTAATTACTCTTATTTAGTTTTCTTGGTAAGGACAGATTTAGAATGCATTTATACTTGAATATGTTTGTTATTTGGTTAGAAATAACAAAGGATTTGGGAGTTAGTCAGTTATGAGGGTACTTTGGTGTGGCCCAGGCTTCAAGTTTGTTTGTTGAATATCAAGAATGAACATGAAAATGAGTACTGCACGCAATGTTTCAACTGCCTAGGTGAGATGGTGCAACTTTTACTGATGAATGATGATTCATATATAGTCCATATATAACCTTGAAGAATGATGATTAATATATAATAGATCTTATTAATTCATAGGCCACAATACGAAACATTTTAAGTACTATATGTAGATACAAGTTATAAAGCCAAATCTTGGAAAACAATTCGAATAAAAACAATAAGTCCATGCATGCATGCATTTGCAAATGATCTCTATGAAGAAACCCCAATGTGTTTTTTCACACTAAAGCCCTCCCCTCAGAGTATTATACCTCTTAAGCCAATCAATTGAGCCAAGGATTATTGGTAGGCCTCTTAACACGGCGCATTGCCTTCCAAACCGCGCTGTTGCACTTAAAACCAGAGCCGAACGCAAGCTGCCAGATTCGGTCCCCTCTCCTGATCCTCTCATTCGCTTCCAAATAGGCCAGTTCATACCAAATGCTGCTGCTGGAAGTATTGCCAAAGCGTTGTAAAGTCATTCTAGAAGGTTCCATGTTCTCCTTGCTGAGCTCCAAGTTTCGCTGCAGCTCGTCCAGCACGGTCTTACTGGCAGCGTGCACGCAGAAATGCTCGAACGCAAGTTTGTAGTCAGGAATGTATGGCCTGGATGACTCTGAACTACTACTGCTTGCAGCGCCACCAAATAAGTACTTCCGGACTAGTGTTGCAAAGAAAAATAGCTGCTCCGAGAAGGGCAGCACCAGGGGACCGAGTGTGGTGATGTTTGTTTTGAGTGCGCAGCCGCCTATTTCCACCAGATCTTTACTGATTTTTAGTCCCTTGTAGCGTTGATCATCTTCTTCTTGATACACACTCCTGTTCATTAGTAGTAATTGTGCATTTTAGCGAAACACGAATCAACTGATATAATTTATAATTTAGCTTTTAAATATATATTTCACAACTTTTACAACTATTTTGTTGAAAATATTAGACTTCAGAAAATCAATATTGATCAATATTATAGCCAATATACAAACAAAGAGTCCCTCCATTATATATATTTTTCAACCACAATACATATTTAGCAACACAATAATATTATTATTTGATTATTATTGCAAATAAATATGTCGCGTTATTGAAAATAATATTTGTGTCATTACATGTGTATTGAAAAAAATTGAGTGAAATATGTGGGGATCTAATCCCTAATATACATTTGTCAATTATTAGATCAGCTAAATATTATTATTCTTGATGAACATGTAAATTTATTCACCCTAATATACATATGTGAATTACTAGATCAAACTAAATATTATTCTTCTTGATGAACATGTAAATTTATTCACTATATGATTAATAATGAAACAGAAAATATGATAATGCTTAAGAAGACTTTCAAGGATTGGGAAAAAATGTGTTGATATTACCGAAGCAAAAAATGTTGCTTCCAAAGCATAGAAGATAAATATTTAACGGCATTTTTATAATTATTTTAAAAACATTTAACGATTTTAAGCAACACTTAATGATCTAAGAAAGTAATTTAATTATAACTAACCTGAAGGAGCGATCATCAGCAGCTTTGTGAGTGCGAACAATGTGTTCAAGCCTATACTTGGCACGGGCAAAGTCGCGGCGGCGATTAGAGAGGAGCACGGCGGAGCAACCCATCCTAAAGAAGCAATTAGAAATGAGCATGGACCGCTCTTTTCCGGAATACCAATTGTATCCCACCGTTTCAGTGCTAACCACAACTGCATAGTTATTAGGATTAGCCTGCAGCATGTCACGAGCCAAGTCCAGTGCAATAATCCCAGCACTACAGCCCATTCCACCGAGATTAAAGCTCAAAATATTTCCCCTCATTTTGTAGTGATTTATGATCATGGCAGAAAGTGAAGGGGTTGGGTTAAATATGCTGCAATTCACCACTAGTATTCCTACATCTTTGGGCCTTACTCGGGTTTTTTCGAAAAGCTCGTCGAGTGCCCCAAATATCACCAGTGAGGCCTCTGCCCTGCCTTGTTTCATTGTTGCACAATTTTCTGAGGACATTATGGCTTTTGGGACATAGGTTTCGTCTCCTATTCCTGAGGAATGGAGGATTTTCTTCTGGAATTCGATGCTTGCCTCGTCGAACTTGCCTGATCTTTGTGCTAGCTCAATCAACTGCTGCTTTGATACCTACAGGTATATATATATATATGGTTAGCTAGTAATATTGTTATACTTATATAAGTTGTTTAAACTCATAAACATGCATAGAATTATATAAGTTGTTTAAACAAAAATATATAAATATATATATATATATATATATATATATATTGAACGATTACCTTGAGATCATCATGGGGTTTGAAACAAGCGAAATCAAGAAGGTAAATGGATCGAGGGCGAGACATGAAGTAAACAGAAAGAGTGAAAACAAAGACACCAAAAAACGCTAACATGGTAGCGAGATCGTAGAGAGCAGTGATGTCCCATATTTTGCGCCACATTTCTTCCCGGCTAAGGTTGCCCACTTCAGCACCAAATACTAGTACTAGAACCGGTATGGTGGCCAGATAAATCCCATGATTTATAAGGTAATGGTAACCCAATCTCACATACTTGAGGTTCACTGATTGGACAAAGTCCGGCAGACGTCGCCGGACCCTGACCGAGAACGTCATGGAACCGGCATCCGGGCCCGACGACTCTATTCCCCGGTTAACGATTTCTGTTGACAGGAATTCTTGTTCTCCTGCCATACCTAATTTGCATGTGTTGTAAATTGTAAGAGTAATGTAGTAGTAGTAAGTAAACTAGCTTTATTGCTATATATATATATATATACTCCCCGTCCCACCAAAAAGAGTTTATTTTTAATTTTTTATTTATTTTGTATATATAATGATTATATAATATTTTTTTACATGACATAAAATTGTTGTAAATTAATAAGTTATCATCACGATTTTTTATTTTAATGATAACTTATATTTTAATAACTATATATAAATGAGATTTGTTTCTAACATTGATTGATTATTAAAGTTTAATCATTAATATATTTTATAATATATATTATACTTTTTAATTTTAATTATTATTTTTACATAATATTTTTTATATTTTTAATATATATTTATTTAGGAATAAATTTTTGTAAAATAATAAGTTACTATTATTGATTTTAGTTTTAAAAATTAATTAAAGTTTAAGCACAATATATAAGTCATAATTATTTATAGCATTAATTGACTAAATGTCGCATATATTAATTATTATGTAATCGTAATATTTTTCTTATATTTTTAATATTTAGTAATTTAGAGTCTAAAGTTAAGTAAAGTAAAATTCTAAATATATTTTTAAGTTAAAATTTAATATATGACTAAATAATTATAGAACTATAGAATAAAATTATTGTAGAGTAATAAGTTAACTTCAAATTTATAGGATTATAAAAAGAATTTTGTTCTCTAACATTAAATATTAATTTTTTTAATAGTGAATAATTTCACAATTTAACTTACTAATTAAGTATGATTTAGTTTAATTTTATTATTTTATTATTTATTATTAAAATCTTATGTTGTTACGCCATGATCATATATATTGTGTTGGGGTTGGAAGATAATTATTTATTCTGAATAAGATAGATTCATATTTGAAAGAGGTTCATCAAATAATAAAATATTAATTATAGTAGACAATTGGATGTGGCTTGTATTTATTTTATTTATTTTAAACAGATGTTGTAATCATTCTAATATGTACCAATAGTAAGTTAATTTGTGAAATTCAATTTTTTTTATAAACATCATATATAAAATAAAAAAAATATTAAAAATAAAATTATTAATAAAATAAACTTGTATTTTTTGCCTTCTTTAAGTAAAAAAACTAAATACTAAACACTCATAAAACACTATCATCATTATATATTTTAGTCTTTATAAGTTAATCCAAATTAAGTATTACTATTGTATATTTTAGTTAGCTATATTATAATAATTATGTCTTTTATGTTATAAATATTAATTCAAATTACTCCCGCTTAATATAGTTTACTTATATTTTAATATTTTAATTTGTGGATAATTATGATATAATAGTATAATAATTTGTTATACTATATTATATACGATTGTTAACTATATTAACAATTAATGATCCGTATCCGTATGTGTGTTTTAATTTAGACTTATAAAAATCAATATTAATAAAGAATTTATATAAAAAATAAAATTGTTATAAAATATTAATAAATAGCTCTAAAGTTTTTCAAGATGAATATAAATAGTGTTTTAACTTCTGTTTTTCCAGCTGGTTAATTAATTGTGGGGAGGGGGGGTGTTTGGACATAAAAATGGATTGATGAGGTGGGTGGGAGAGGAGTTAATGTGAATACACAAGTAGGTTTTGTACAGTTGGATGGTCTTGTGGTGTTTTAAATTAAATGTCACATGCATTTATGAAAATCTTGTTTGGTGGCGTGAAATAATTCAAATCCATCGGGATATAGGAAGGAGTAGTAAAGTAGTAGTACTTTGTTCTTAAAAAAATTATAGGTTAAGGTTTTTTTAAATTAAGAAAGTTATTTAATAATATTATTTAATAATTAAAATTTATTTGAAATTCTATCACTACCTTTTATGAGAAGTTAAAAACTATTAATATAAAGGAAAGAATTTTTTGAGATAATGAAAGAAGATAAGGGTGATATAGGAAAGTAAATAATTTATTTTCCTAAAAAATTCTAAACGACAGATAAATTAAAATAATTTTTTTTTTTTTAAAACGATAAACTTTTAGGAACGAGGAGAGTAATATAATTGAATTGATGTGTTGCGTTATAAATCCATCTTCTGCCAAAACATGCATGGCAATTAAAGTTTATAGACTTGTAAACGACTGGTTCGATATGGTGTTGGACACAACGTAACTTGATTGTTGGTTGTAGTTTCTTTCCCATAACAGTTCTTTTGGGGCGATAGTGGTTTGGCGACACGGGCAGTGACCAGGTTTTTTTTATTCTATTTTTTATGGATCTGAATTTTTTATGAGGATTTCTCTGTAAAAATTTTATTAGGGTTTTATTGTAGAGTTGACAACATATTAAAAAGGAGATTTAATGGTTCACAACTCTTTTTTTTGTTTGTGTATAAAAACGACGTCGTTTTGATAGAATTTTTTTTGAATTTTTTTTTTACAAGTTGATAGAATATTGGAAGCCACCAAACGTCGTTTACTTCGTTTGTTTGCTTCGTTTTTCTGTTTTCTTCTCCTTTCTTTCTTTGCTTCGTTTCTTGTTCTTCTTAGAGCACGCCAAGGTTTAGGATTAGCCAAATTTTAATTTTTTTTTTCTTTATTCAATTTTTTCCCAAATTGTTTACCCTAATTTTTTTTCATTTAATTTTTTTCAATTGGCTTAAAGAATCACAATGGAAACTCAATTTTTTTAATAGGATAAAAATTATCCGTTGAATTTATTTTTTTGAAGAGCAAAGAATAATATTATTAGCCTTTGACAAAGATACAAAAATTAATAACCCTATCGATTTCAAAGCACCAAAAATATTGATTAATAAAACGTCCGAACTAGATTAGACCCATTACAATCATGAAAAAAGTCATGCCGTTCATAACTAACAAGAATTAGCAAACAAACGAAGTAAACGACGTTTGGTGGCTTCCAATTTTCTGTTAACTTATAAAAAAAATTACTATCAAAACGACGTCGTTTTGATACACAGACAAAAAAAAAAATTTGTGAGCCATTGGATCTATTTTTTAATGTGTTGTCAACCCCACAATAAAACTCTCACAAGATCGTCATAGAGAAATCCTCATAAAGGATCTAGATCTATTTTTTATATATATTTAAATGACACAAATTAATTTCTAGATTTTATAAAAAATTTAATTCTAATAAATCTTATAAATTATTTAAAAATCATAAATAAAAAAAAAAATCCGATCGCTGTCCCTATCGCCAAAACTCGGCCCCCTAGTCATAATAGGTAGGGATTAGTCACAAGTGGTGCATATGCGTTGCGTGTGTTAATTTAATTATACAATACTGTAAAAAAAAAAAACATAATTTCGACTGACGAAATTTCGTCGGAATTAAACTGATCACTCATGGCACAAATAATTTTCCCGAACGCCTACCAATTTATCGACGACTGAAATAAACTTATTCCGACAGAATAGACTCATTCGAAAATATCAGCTTGTAGGGGTAGAATACAATACTTTTAATCAAATTTAAGATAAAATAAAAACTAAAAAATAAATAAGGACAAAATTGTTATAAAATTAAACTTGTAGGGACAATAGGAAAAAAAAATTGTGACACTTTATGTCATACGAATTAATTTATGTCATAAAAGTTTAATATATAACAAAAATTATTAATCACAAATTTATTTTATTCTAAATTTTTGTGAGTCTTAATAATTTTAAAATTTAATATGTCACCTAAAAAATTAAATTGTATCCTTAATTTTGGATAATAATCCTTAATCTTCCATAAATCTTTATCATATATTAAGTTTTGGATTAATCACATGAGGATTATTGACGTGTCATGAGTGAATAATGAGAAATTAAAGATTAGTTATATGTCACATTCTTCACCATAAATTAACTCATTAAACATTATAATTAGTAGCTAATAATACGTATTTGACTTTGAGCTGAGCTACTTCACGAGTTAGAACTGTTGGGGGTTTTATATTACATTATTAAGTTGGTCAATATAGTTTTAAATGAAGGATGTGACAAGAAACCATATACAAGAAAAAATATCAGGCATATAATTAGTGATGTATATCCATCCATTTCTTAATTATCAGTAATTGTCATAATTAATTTGTTGACTTCATGCTTTCTACTTTAAAATTCAATACCCCATAAATGGATATACCATTAGGAGTTATTTTAATTAGTGAAGGCTTAAGAAAAAAGATTTGAAGTTAAGAACCCTTTTGTTATATTTGTCTTATCCTCTAATTTCTTTCAATACATATTTGGTGATATAAATACTATTTTTAGCGACACAATTATATGCGATAAATTTAATTATGTTGCTAATTGTTTGCCACTAAATATGTATTAAAATAATTAGAGAATAAGTGTAATGAAGAAGATCATAATCATAATGGTCGCACTAATGATTTCTATGTCTATAGGACTTTAACTTGACCAAATATACTCGATTACAAGAACCAAAAGTCATTGCCGTTTTTGAGATTTTGGTGGGCCAGGGCAAAAATTGAAAATGATATTCTTTTCGAAATATTGTTTTCACTCAAAGATAAAGGAATAAATAAATAAATATTACAATTTGTATCCAAAAAGTGCATTTCTAGAGCTTAAACATAATAGGTTGATTACAACAAAATATATGAGAACTTTGACTACAACAAAATATATGAGAATACATTCATTGAAAGATACTTCTTCTAGTATTCTTAAAGCCAAAATCTTCAATTAAATGTTTAAAATCTTATATATATATATATATATATATATATATATATATATATATATATATATAAATTGAAGTCCTTCCGATCGGGGGCCTAGGATGATCGACGTTTGTGCCTGTGCTCAGGAACGGCTCTGCCAGAAGTGAACATAAAATTGGGGCAAAACTCTCCTTAAGGAAGAGATATTTTACTGAAAGAATCTATGTATTTTTCTCTCACATGAATATTTAAATTTAAATTAGTGACCAAATAAAAATTTTAAATTTCTCTACGAAATAATAATTCTATTTTTTTACCTATATTGACTCTCAAGAGACGGTATTAACCAAAGTCAAAGATGTCGAAACTAGTACTATTGGTGTGAACGCGCGACCAAATTTGAGGACATGCACAATAATTAAAATAAGTATTAGTATATGATCCTCTTGCCTCGAGTCTTTATTAACATTGATTGTGGGACAATGACTTATAGTAAAACACATCATTGATATCATCTTCAATTAGCTCATATGAAATTATGAATCATTATATTTATTTTTTATTTTTTTTAATACATAATTAATAACACGCATATTATATTTAGTGACAGTAAAATTCATCGCAAATAATTAACAACGTAATAAAATATGTGGTAAATAATTGTGTCGATGAAAGTGCGTTAAATGTATATTAAAAAAATTGGAAGATAGATGTAATAGAAAGGAATCATAATCCAAAATTATCTCCATTTGAAAATGAGAGTTAAGTTTTATTTTCTAAATATTCATTTTTAGGTTTGAAATTTCTTATACTAAATAAATTATTGAAAAAAAGTTGTGTCTAAAGAAAGAAGGCATATTTGATATAATTTTAGTTGTGAAAATTTAATACTAAAAAAATCATCAAAAATAATTATGTCTAATTGCCTCTTTTTCAATCTTAATATCCAATAAATAAAAGAAAACAACAAAAAAGTAACTCTTTTTTCCAATCAAATAAATTATATATATATATATATATATATATATATTTCATAAGTTGTAGCAATTTTTCTGTTAAATATCAAATGAAATTCAATACATACAAATGGAAATAAAATATGGGTTGTTCTTCATTTATTATTCTTGAGTACTAAAATCATTTAGTAGGTTGTGTAACATTTATGTAATGAGTAAACATATAAATAATTATTTTATTTTATTTTTAATAATAAAATAAATGAGGCTATGAGCTTGCCAAGAAAAGTGAGCAGTAAAGTGAAATAAATGAGTAGTGCTGTATGTATAGGTAGAAAAATCACAGCTATTGACTAGGGTTTTTCAAGGTTCCTTAAATTAGGAGACAAGGGACTCTATTATACTACAAGTAAATTAAATGACCTTAAAATTTGAGCTACCATCAGGACCACAAGAGAAAAATAAATATTTAACATAAAGGTAATATCACGTTATTATTTATAACACATTCACAAAATAATATATATAAAAAATAAGTGTGATTGACTAATTAGGACAAGAAAGAGAAATAATACTTTTCTACCTTATATTTTGCAAATGCGTTATAAATAATAATAACATTGTTATCATGAAGTTAATTTCATAATAAGTTAGTCAATTGATCAATACAGTGCTAACACGCAGAGAGAAATTACCTCCTGCCTGCATGTCGACATGATCAACTAACCACTCCCAAATTCGAAACCGATTAAAGTAAAGTTGGTACCAACTTCACCCTAATAAGTTCTATAACTTGTTATTGCATATTTGCATTGGTATACAATATTTTTCTATAATTAATACAATAAAAAATTATATAAAGTTATTACTGTGAAGTTAGTGTCAACTTCGTTTTACAAGACTTTGACTTGATTTTGACTTTAAATCGTGAGGCTCATTGCCACTTAAACTAACCTCTTGGTTTCATATTACTTGCAAAATAGCCCCTTGGATTCCGTATTACTTGCAAATAATCCCTTGGGTTTCATATCACTTGCAAAACTAACCCCTTGGGTTTCATATTGATGAAGTTTCTTTCCTCCCCCAGACAATATTATACTACCATCTACAAGATCTAGTGTGTGTGTGTTTGTGAGAGAGAGAGAGATAGTTGTACTAGACAGAATAATACAAAGAAATTAGATGAAATTAAAATCCAAGAAACAACTTATTATCATGGAGTAAAGTAATTGTCAGTCAACAAGTGACTTTACAAGCAGCAGCAGCAGCTCAAATCCAGCCAAAAGTTCACCCAAATAAATGCAAAGGTGGTGATGAGCTAACAGCTGAACAAACCTTTTAATGAGATCAACATAGTCGTTGGTCTAAATTTATTCCTTCATCCCCAAACACCCAAAAATCCTTCTCATCCTACACTTCAAATTCTTCTCTTTCTCTCTCCTTATTTATACCATCAACAAGGGTCCATTCCATATATTTAGTCTGAGATATTAGGTTAGCAGTCACTATAAACTGAGATTCAATTCAAACCAACTACATTACATAATCTTACATCCAAAAATAAATAATGATTTTAAGTTTTATGTCACCTTATTCATTTTCAATACAACAACAAGATGGGCCAGTAGAGCTAGCTAGTACAAACAACAACTCACACTTTCTGATAGCTTAATGGAACCTTGTCGAATTATCTTCCAATTATGGCGAAAAAATTAAGAGGTTAGGAGAGAGACCATCTTATCTGTGGATTCTGGTCCATTATTGTTTACACTTGGGATAATATTTACGGGTGATACGAACTTAACAAACTCTTGGAGTTCGGTAAAGCTAGAATGCTCACTGTATGGTACTTCATACCTGGAGAGAAGGAAAACGATACTGATTAGTCAAATAGTAGACGAAAATTCCAAGAGCAAGAAATTAAATATCTGATCATATAAGACTGAACTAATTGGAGAATTCCCTTGCAGCAAACCAAGAAAGTTGCAGTTAGCCTTATTTTTAGGCTTTACATAAATTATGTAGGAAGAATAGAATGCCTTGGCAACCTATTGCGACTACAGAGTGGCCTCAACTTATTACAAGACTAAGGCAAATTGTTCAAGGCTATGCTCAGTTGATTATGACATAGTTTCACAAATTCACCACTAATTGCTGAAAGATCAAATTGGAAGGTAAGGGATATGATGTGAAGAGCTTTCCAAATATTTTACTTGCAGTTTAATACAGTTCAAGAAGGAATATAAATTGCAGGAAAAGAGGCCAATAGTGCAGCTAACATTGCAGGAAAAGAGGTCATGCTCACTGGGATCAAGCTTATTCCCACCAAAAAGAATTACAAAAAAAAAATAGTAGTGTGTAAACCACTAGACTGCTAAATAGGTAACTAAAAACTGCCTAAAATATGGCACCTGGACTAATATCAGATGCACACATTCACATTGCATATTAGGTTTAGTAGCTGAAGTGTATATAATGTGCCTGCTTTTTAACATCTAGAGAAATTAAAGTGTGTATGATTCTGGTTGCTGCATCTCAACAAAAGAAAAAGGGAAAAAAGGGTGTACAAGCTCAAGAACTAAAATACACAAGATGACCTTTCCTGGAGGTTTAAAGAGTTAATGTTAAGAACCAGAAAAATTGTGAAGGGTTCCCAGTCATAGTTGATGAACTTCGTCCTCATCGACTCTAATAGGCAGAATTTTATTTTTAATAACTGTGTGAGGTTTTAGCTCAATTTTATTTTGGGTTACTTGATTACTATTGTGTTGTATTCTGAGTCTCTTTTATTTCTCAGTGCAAGATAAAGACAGTGGGTCTAACTTAGATTGAAGCCAAGTAATATATAGCTTTCACATGTTACATATCTCAGATATGAGAATAGGAATCTCAAGATGAATGAGCCAAGGGAAACTATAATATCACCTTACAATGGTACCCTGCTGCCACCTTCTTCCAGGAGACTTCTTCTTTCCTTTACCAAATGTCCAACCAGTTGGAGAGAAAGCAACTATAAGACTGAATCGACCCTGAACAAAAAAGACCAAAAGATAACTTAAGGAAGAAAAATATGGAAGAGAAAATATTAGACACAAACAAAAATAGGTACAGTCCATCTCATAGTTCCTAGGTAATCTTTCCACTGAATAAGGAGGCAAGTACATTATGTGTTCAACTTCAATATGGTCTTACATTTAGACAACCACCATGAAGGTTCTAACTTATTTTTAAGAATGTAATATAAAAATATCAAGCATTGGAACCCAAAAAAAAATTGATAATCAAACAAAATTAGAATTAATAAAATTAAAATTGAAAAAAATAAAAAGAAACCATTCAAGCAAATGAAAAAGGGGGAAAAGATACAGAAAATTCTTAACACAGTGTGGCAAAGCTGGAAAAATAATTAAATGTATACTAATAATAAAACATATATAATAAACACACTACATCGAATGATTGTATAAAGATTTGAGTTAGAACATGAACATTTTTTTTATACTCTATTAGTCTCAAAATGAATGTCCACATTTAAAAGTTAAAGCTTTTAAGAAGAGCTTGAATATAGCATTATCAACGACCAAGATCACAACTTACAGGAGGTTATCAAGGTTTCCAGCAATGTTAAATTTTTAGCCTAGAAAATGTATCATGATAAGATTATAAAGCAAATTAAGCAATATCTCTGACACCTTATATACCTTTAGGTTTGCGTATTAGATGTCACAACAAATAAGTTCCCTAGTTCTCACACAGGTGAATTTGACAGATGACAACTACACTAATAATAAAACATATATAATAAACACAGTACATCAAATGATTGTATAATGATTGAGTTAGAACATGAACAGTTTTTTTATACTCTATTAGTCTCAAAATGAGTGTCCACATTTAAAAGTTAAAGCTTTTAAGAAGAGCTTGAATATAGCATTATCAATGGCCAAGATCACAACATACAGGATGTAATCAAGGTTTCAAGCAATGTTAAAAATTTTAGCCTAGAAAATGTATCATGATAAGATTATAAAGCAAATTAAGCAATATCTCTGACACTTTATATACCTTTAGGTTTGCGTATTAGATGTCACAACCCCACTGTTCAAATAAGTTCCCTAGTTCTCACACGCGAATTTGACAGATGACAACTACACTAGCTGAATAGAGAATTCATGTTCTTTACCTAAACAACTTTTTGACCTTTTTCCTAAATAACCTCATCATTCTAGTTTTCCCATTTTTTACAAATTAATTGTAAAGTTTTTATTTTTGTGATTAATGCAGATTAACTATGAAGTCTACACATGGAATCCAACTTAAAAGTCATCAAAGCTTGAGTTAAACTTGGTATTGAAACCATATATGGTATAAGTATAACTAATGAATATTTGCACTTACTCACCATATACTGATTAGATACATATTTCAGTCTTTTGAAGCTTGCGAGTGTCCACATACCTACAACATGAATATGGCTTTCCTGTTCATTTAATGTGAACCACTGCATATCTTCTTTAGGGAGACCTAAGCATTCCAAAAGACGCAGCTTTGCAGCATTGACATAGATTTTCTTGCGCAAAACACGAGCAACCTCTATAAATAGCCTTTCTTTTCCTATTTTCAAAAAGAAACAAATGGAAGGGAAAGAATAAATGTTTCTGTAGAGATGAGAATGTTGTATAATAGAAATTATGGTACCAGATATACTATACGGTGGATGGACCCTCAGTGAGGAGCAAACCCAAAGAGAGAGAGAGAACCTATTGTATAGCTACCAATCAAAAATAGAGTTCTTGGGTTGAAAGCTTCAGCCTGGATGACCTCAATGACAAATTGAATAACAGCCTCCTGCTTTGGAAAGTCATACTGCAAAGAATAGTTTATAAACTTCCATCATGATCATCCAGTAAAAAAAATGGAAGTAGCTTAATTAAAATATGTACATGAACAATTTTTCTCTCTACTACATATATAGTTAGGAAAGTAGCAGTAGCATGCTCCTAAAAGTATGAAAACTTATCTACAGTAAAGATCGACGATAAATCATATTTTATACAAGTGAATGTACAGGTTTAAACCAACTTCCATCTAATAACACTGCCATACTCATGATTAATGAGTTGTGAGCTGAATATCAAATAAACTGTCAAATGCCATTAAATCTTTCCCATAAACAATTTGGTTCAGTTCATATAGCTTGGTCAAGCTCTTAGATTAGAAATAAATCTTTTATTTGCACTTGCAGGATTTACCTGAGGGTCACAATAGGTGGTATCTAGAATCAACGTGTCAACGTGACGCTTCTGCAGAAAAGGAATCCTTGTCATTTCCTCATCAAACCGGAAATCACCAGTGTGTAAAACAGCCTAGATGAATGAAGATACCCAGAGCTAAATTCAGAAACAATCACAAAGAAAATGCCAAATGTTTACTTTAAGCAGAGAATTAGGACCACACCTTACCACCTGGAGGTTCAAATAGTATTATGATTGAACCAGGGCAGTGATTTGCATCAAAGCATGTCACATCAATTCCTGCAATGCTAACTTTCTGGTTGAGGGGTAGAACTTGTAGATTATCCCAAGGGACCCCAATTTTCAAATTTACAAGCTGTGCCGTAATTGAGCAATAAATCTTCCCATGACAGAATGACCTTGTAAGTCCTTGATAATCTGCAGAAGCAAGGGGAACATAAAATGTCATTAATAGCAATGTTGGCACTTGGCATCCTACAACACTGAACCCCACAACCAGGACACTGGACTCATTACAAATACTAACATTGACCAACTGCAGAAAAATGTCTGTATTAGGTGTTGCAAAGGTTAATTTAACCCCTGATTTGTGTTGTAACTTTGCTTTTCTTTATCTAATTGAAGAGTATAAAATTCATCAAAATAAGCTGAAACCAAATTTCAATTCAATTATAATAAACTTTACAATTCAAGTTCAGATTAGAACATCAAAGTTCAAACCACGAAACAAATTTTATGTAGCCATAAGAATGATATGTATGGATCATAGAATAAATTTTGCCCTCTTGGTATCAATAATCTGATCAAAATCTGACCCTTTGACAGCCCCAATAATCTGATCAAAGTCCAACCCTTGACAGCACTTACTGCAATTATGAACTTTTACAGTAGCAAGGGAAATGATATGTATGAAAACTCAGAAAAACAAAGTTATGCAACATGATTTTTGAAATTAAATGTATCAACCACAAAATAGTAATCAGGAGCCAGAACAAGTAAAACCAAAGTAAACTCCTATATTCCTAATCATCTAATATGTTACATGTCAAAAAAATATCTAATATGCAACAAAAATAAATTAGGGAGAAAATGGCATTACTTTTGCTTGATAACCTTTGAAATAAGCGTAAAATACAAATAACAAGTGAATATGAACTTACGGTCTAAGTGAAAGTGGGTAAGAAACCAGTGACAACAATCTCTTCTCAGATATTTGAATGCATCCTGCAAACACCAAATGAACTTAGTACTAAATATATTTTAATATTGAAAGCATAATAAATGGAGCCAAAATAAAGGGTAGAATGGTTCTGACCTACATAAAGAAAAAAAATTACAATATGCAGAATGATACCGCTAAGTGAACTCAAGGTAAGGTTCTTAGAATAGGGAGAAGATTGACAAACTCAAGTAGAAAGACCTCCCTAGGGTCTGCAACTCTGAGTTTCAGGTAGAAAGCAAAACACAAGTTTATGAAGAGAGAAAGAGATACATATGCTAATGAAAAACACAAGAACGAAGTATAAAATCACACAAAGCTTCGATGTCACTGACAAATTATGGGATTATAGATCATACTAGAAACAGCAACTTAAACCCCATATAGAGCTCCAAAGTCTCATAATAACTACTTTGATAAACTGAGGTACTGTCCAAGGTTTACAAAGCAAGTGTGTACAATGTTCATCAGTTACATATGTTTAACAATGCGGAAGATCATCAGGATAAAATATTAAGTAAAAAAAGGTAAGAATATGAACCATTATGCTTAGGAAATTAGGACTGATTAAAGGAAATTTACCACTTGAAATGGTGTTCCTGGTATGCAGCACCACACTGGAATATCCCTGAGTTTCCCTTTTTTAACATGATTTTTTACCACTGCACGTCCACGTCCTGAGTCTGAGCGACCCTTTTCAACTTCATTTTGTCCTCTAGGAATACTTGTGCTCTTTCTTTTGTCAGCAACAGAGCCTGGAAAATAATCTGTAATCAACTTGTTTGCAGCTAGTTTACCAATGTCATCAGCTACAGCTTTAGAGTCCTCCGCGGGCGCCTGCACTGTTTTAGTTCCTAACTTTTTAAGTTCACTAAGAGCATGAATAATCTTTTTCCTGGGGCCAAGTGCAGTAACACCTATGCCAAATAGATCCTGCATGAAATATTAAAAAAGCGCTTGAATATTTTTAAATAAAGCGACAAACCAGTATATTTGATGAATAATAATCTGCAAAAGTATCAAAACAAAAACAGTGGGGTTGTAACACACAAAAAAAATTAATTATTCTACCTAAGCAAAGCCCGACCTAAGAGTTTAAACGACTAGCAACACCTAAGGTACAGTGAAATGTATTGCACCAATATTTATTTGTCGTAGATAGCTAAGTCAACCTAATATATGGTTGAAATGTTGCCACTTCCAAATTATATGTCAAGCAAACTTTTCAGAGCAATTTTCCTATACAAAGTTCATCGGTGGAAGTTACATGAAACAATTTAAAGTAGAAAAAAAAATGAGCAAGAATTTTACCAATATATAACATCTTAGAAATAATTTATCAAAAAAATAAAATATTAGAAAGTGGGGAACATATGACAGTAATAATGTTAATGAATGCTTAATATAAAATGCAAAAGTATTTGTTATAGTGTTATTGTATAAATGGCCAAGTTCAACACTTCAACTCTTGAGTTGGATTAGTTGTACAGGATCCTCCCCAACATAATACAACCTCAAATCGAGCTGAAAACTTAGGCTTTTCATGAAATATATATATTTTTGAAATATTGGAACTTGAATATAAGCAGCAAGATCTTTGAAAGTTTGGCACCACTCCCCCACATGCAAATATACCCGAAACCCAGTTTCTGCAGTTCACGGTCAAGGCTCACAAAAACTTGTCCTGTGACTCATATGTTTACTAGCCTATAAGATTTAGTACTAATGAAATATCTGACATGGTTAATTAGCATTCGGGTTGTTTAAGATAACATCATCCCATGGGGTCCGCTCTAATTTGAATAGGCAAATGTCAATCTTATGGAAGAACATGAAGCTAACCTCATCAGACAGCCATTGCAGACTGTCACAATCAATCTCTTCGCGGACAAAATTTTCTTCATACTTAGCTAGACCTAAACTGCGTAACCATTCTAAAACAGGAGAGACATCAACAGCTTGCCGAGGAGATCGAATTGGAGAGCTATTAAGAACTTGCCCAGCACAATGAAGCCCTGTGTCATCATTAGGAAGGACCGGCTGCAATAAGTACCCAAAAAAGTTTATTTTACATTCAGTAACTTGAAGGAAAAAATCCACAGAAATCAGAATACAAAAGGTTTTACAACTATCAAATATCTGTGTAAATCAGTTTATGAGAATAATATCCGTTAGCATGGAAAGTATGTACATCCTATAAAAAGAACAAAACAATAAGATTGATTACATACATTGCCTGGAGCTTCGCCTTTATCAAGGCATCCATTCGTATGAACCTGTCGTAATTCATCACTCAAACCCGAAATATCAACCCCACAAAGAGGACATTGAATTAGACTGTCACTGAACTCAGTTATATTCGAGTTGTTAATAGGGTCAACTGCCTCAGAACATAACTTAAGCAGTACATCAAGCTCACATTCATCCTCAGAATTGCCCTCGTCGGAGTTCCCATCATTTTCACAAACACCTAGACCGCAATTACCACCAGACTTCAGCAACCTGGACTCTATTGAATTAGAGGCACCCCCTTCGGGTTTCAATTCCACTTCCTTAGTACCAGTTCCGGAAGAAGTAGAATCGAAATCCACATGGGTACAAGCTATACTTGATTCTATGAAATCCAAACCCAAATCTAAATCATGGGTATCCGGTGAATATGATTGGAAATGTAGTGGCGGAATGTTCTCTTTGTTGGCGGCATTAAAGATCGATTTTTTTCTGCTGTATTAGCTTCTGGGATGGGGTATTATTGACATTCATGGCGGAAGAATTTGAGGGTTTAAAGGGTTTTTGTGAAGCGGTCTTTTTACTGGTGCTGAGTGAGGTTTGAGTCAAAGGAAAAGACAGAATTGGATTTTGAAAATCGTCATCATCTGAAGGAAAAGGGAGAAGGGGATCGGTGGATTGTGAAGAAGAAGAAGAGGAAGGTGGATTCTTCTTCGTCTTTTTGGATTTGGGAGGAGCCATCATTTCTTTCCTGTTCAACTCTCTTCGGAAATTGGAATTACTCAGATTTTTTTTTCAAATTTCTCACAAAAACAGGTAAATGGAGGGAATTTGCCACATTTGATGGAGGGTTTAAGCCTTTAAGGAGCCTGCAGCTTGGACTGTTTGGATTAGGCTTGGGGGTTTGGTGGACCTAAGCTCAGCCCATTGTTTGCTACCTTCTAACTTGCCAAGGGCCCAAAAATTGAAAGAGTATGGCTGGATCTAGGCCTGTAAACGGGGGTTTGTGAACAGTAATTTAATTCGGAAGGATCAAAAATATCTATGAAATAAATAAATAACTAGATACAAATCCGCGCGTTGCGACGAGATTATTCAATTTTTTAATAATAATTGTCCAATATAACGGTAGATTATTTTGCGATGATCAAATTTTATACAAAAAAACAAATGAATATACATTGTAGGGAGTAGTGTTGAGATTTTACCGGTTTGTGCATTACACTAAGTATGTGACTTTTGCTTTTAGGCTAGTAACAAAGTAACTTACCTTAACTTGTGGACAAATCATTTTTTCTACTCCTTTTTTTTTCTATTCAAGACATTATGTAAGTGAACCGTATCAACTTTTTGAAAGAAAAAAAACATTTGTTACAGTTACTTGTCAATAATTGATACCTTTTTTCTGAACAATTTTCTTGGCAAAATCGTTTCACTAAAAGCAATCACCCTACATGAAGTTTTTGAAAGTGAGGCTCTTCGATGTCTCAAATTTGTATGACTTTTAATATTTTTGCCAAAAAAAACACCACAACTAAACTGGAGGCTTAATTTATTGGAAACACAATTGTAGATATTTAGTGGTTTTACTTTGCACAAACATGTATATATTTAGTGTTTTTACCAAGTGAAAGGTACTTTCTATGAAAAAAGAACTACAATTAATTGGAAAATATGTCCCAAAAAAAGGGTCGTTTCATATTTTCAAAATATACTTCCAAATTGAGGCTAATGAAAATTAACGTGATGTTAAACTTAACAACAAAAATGTTCTTAGACACTAAACTCGAAAAGCTAATGTGCAAAGCTCTGCCAAATCCAATGGTACAACATGTTGTATTATGTATTGTTGCTTTTAATATAATGAAAGTTACGAAAACAGACTTTATAAATCATCATCAAGCAATTCCAAAGATTTCTCATCTTGAATCAACTTCTTTTTACTCTTCTCTCCCAAAATTCATATTCATTTATGTCTTTTACAGATGCAACATCATTTGGAAACCTCTTCTCAAAATCTTACATCCTGTCAGCAACACGATAGACAAGGAACTCTCTTCTCATAGTTGGGTACTCAAGGATGTCCATGACTGCTTGAACACACAATTCTATAATTGTTGGTATCCTCTCAACTTGGAGCTGCTCATTGTGTAATACAGCTCTCCCTTTGCGATCATACAGATGAAAGGATTCAACAACAGGCAAAATATTTTCAAGGCCCCCTTTCTCCCAAACATGCTCCTTATTTGGTAGGCTACCAATAACATTGCATGTTTTAATCTTATGAGGTGGATCACCTACATGCACCTTTCCACACAAGTTGCACATAGAATTAAATCTTTACAAGACAGAATTACTAAAATATTTTAATCCACACAAATCAACCATAAAAGAGACTCAAATGTTAATTCATAGATTTATGTGCTTTGCTAGTACAAAAATTTCACTACAATTGCAAACTATAGTTGAAGATGTATGATACCACTCATCTACCATTAAAAATATAAAATAAAAGGTTCTAAGCATGTCATTGACACATAACAAACCCATTACTTGAGCTTTAGAAATGAAACTACATAGTTATCCAAGTTAATCCTAAGCTATGTTACATTTAACATCTAAGCATGCAAGTAAGCATTTGATTACTATTATAACACATAGACACGGTCCTGGACTTGACTACATAGTTAACATAACATAAAGCACCAAACAATTGTCTCAAGCATTATATCAAACACTGTAAGTGCAGTCCATATAAGCACACTACATGGTTTTATTTATACATACAAAGCACAAGTACTCCTTCATATATCCCAACCTTTTGACTTTCGAACCCTTCATGGTCCCCAAACACAGCACAACAACAACAGCCCCAAGCATATATGATCAAACAAATTAAAAAAAAAATAGACAGTTAATATATAAAAAGATGGGTTGCACGTTGCAAATGGTGGTTTGGTGCAACTTTCATGGTTGTGGAGGAGGATGATAAGTGGAAACGAAAACGATGGAGATGAATGATGATGAAAACGACTCAACGTGTACGCATGAATTTTCTTTAGTCAGGGTCTAAAATCAAATGTAACATTAGAGTAATAAAATTTTATTTTATTTTCAAGAATAAAAAAAGGGTCATTTTCCCCCTTTAGTAACAATTTAACATATAAACTCGTCCATGCCATGCATATAGTTGCTTACATGTCTATTAATCTATATACCTCCCTCCATTCCGAAAATAAAATAGTATAATAATGAAATTGAGTGTTATTTTAACAATGATGGCATTCATTATGACAACAAAATTAAGAATGTGACATTTTTTATACTACTATGAAAAGAGTGCAAAATAAATAAAAAAGAAGGGCGAGTGGAACTCATTGTTAAGGAAGTATATATAATATGCATTGTGACGCCCCCAAAATAGGTATACATCACCCATTTTGAGTCGTCAATAACATGGTACAGAAACAACTACAACTTTAATAATACATCATAAAAACTGTGAGTTTAAATACAAATATTGTCTTCTGGACAATATCTATACCCAAATAAACCCTCATCACAATTATTGATACATTATTTTACAAAAATGGTGAGGACTACTAAAACAACTTCTAGAATCATCATTCCATACCCCATTAGTACTAAGACTACATTATATCGCCTCCCGAGAAGAAAAATGGAACAAAAAGGAAAAGGGTGAGCTCAACTAGTCCAGTAAAGAATATTATGACTAAGATAATATAGAACAAATTATCGTTAGTCTTCAGCAGGAAAAAATCTGATAAAATACAATAGACAACAAGTTTCAGATCAATATTAGCAGTGAAAATAATAATTCATAAAAGAGTTACGTAGATAATGAAATCTACTACTATCTATGAATTTAAAAGTCCATCATCAATATTTTATCCCTGTAACATCAATCAATATACATCTTGAATCAAATATTCATCTTTGCACTACAAGCCAAAGATATTCATCGATCGATCACGTTCATCTCTCAACACGTATTCATCTTTTACTACGGGTCAAAGATATTCATTATAAAATCATTTATCTTTTGCTACTGGCCAAAGATATTCAATAATATCATCATTTAGGACTAAGGATGATGAAAATATTTTAAAGAAAACGAATCCAAAGGAAACAAAAGAATAAATATCAAGGATTAAGTATTTGACTATTTCATGTCCAAAATACCTCATAAATAATCATAGTGAAGTAAAATTCAAGAATGATCAAAACATGGATACAATCAAAGCTAGTATCCATAATAGATATTTTGACGAAAAGGAAAATTTTTTATTTTTCACGATGAATAATGTCGTGATAAATGAATAGTCTTAGTATCGTGAATAAGTAACCCCAGACAAAAAAAAAGTTTTAAATTTAATTAAAAGTTCAAACTAATATTTCGGCATAATGATATTGAAGAAAATAATATCATTTAAAAAGAAAATAACATTCTTTACCTCAAAAAGACGGTACTCCTGACTGGAATACTAGATATAATGCTGAAGGGAACTTGCACCATATATCAACACTCAAGGTATCAAAATACTCATAAGAATATGCTCAATATATCGAGAGAGAAATAGAGAGAAAACTTCAGTTTCTGGTGTGATTTTCAATTCTAACCTAAGCACCCTATTTATAGGAAAATGCTTAGAACACCAAAGCAGAAAATTTAATATAATATTAATATATTTATCAAATTTTTCTTAGCCCACCTCTAGACATCTAATTTCAGCACTTTGCATATGTTAATGATGTCCACAAAATACAAAAAATGTTTTTTATCAAAAAAATAAATAAAACTTCCAAAAATCAATTATTTCAGAACTTTGGAACTTCAATAATTCATAATAAATAGCCCTTTTATCAGAAAAATTAGAACCACGTGTCCTTTCCATAGGAAATTTCATTCTCTACAACTTTGCAGAAGAAAATTTTTCTAAATTCCAAATGCGAATTGACCGAAATCCACAATCGGGCAATTTTACATGCTATAATCAAATTTCTTCAAGAATTGGGGTCTGAAACACACAAAACATGTGTTAATCATTTAATGCAACAAAAATATTATTCCTCCTCATATACTCATATATCCCACATTTATTGTAAAAATATCACCATTATTATATTATTAAAATAATATATTTAAATGAATTATTTTATCGTAAAAAGATAAAATATTAATTTTCAACAATTGTCACATTAAAATTTTCTCCATCTATATCCACATAAAATCAATATTTTCCTCATCATATAAATCAATAATTAATTATTCACAAATAATATTACAGAATCACAATCATCGACAATAAGGCGGGTTCAGGAAAGAGGAGGCTTTTCAATAAGGATTTCCTTTTCTTGCCAATTGATGATAGATAATACAAAACCTCTCCTTGAGACGAACTTTCTAGATATTGCCAATAATGTTATCTAATAATATTATTCAAATAATATGAATTATTGATCGATAACTTGAAAATATTGTGTGGTAATGACAATTATTAAAACAACAATAATATTAACGTAGCAATTATTTAATCAATAAAATATAATATTGAATAGTAATTCTTTAACAATTATTGAGTAATGCCTTCTTATGTAAGAATCAATAATTGGTGCAATCTGGTAATCTTCTTGTGTTTAAAACCAATTTTATTCTAACAATATTAATTGAGAATAACTACGCTGTTATTTATAAACAACTTATTCTTACATCGTTTCTTCCTCCAATCGCTTTTTTCAGTTATGGGGTCCACACAAAGGTCAACACTGTCGATTTAATATTCCCTGATCGTAAGAATATTCCACCACCAAACGAATATTCCCCAACAATAATGAATATTTTATAACCACTTGCATGTTTAAAATAATTGCGTATTTTACCCATAACTCACCACATTAATCAAATCAACCCTTACTATTTCAACATAATAAATAAAGGAAATTTAATTTCAATAAATAATAAGTTGGGGTCTTACATGCATAGAAAAGTAGTATGAACTTAACCCATGAGTGCCTTTACATTGTTCCTAAATTAGCAGAACAAATCTACTAATTAGTTATACAAAAATGAATCCCAAGACCAGGATAAAAACATTATATATAAATATACATATAAGGGCAAAAAGAGCTGTTGCATATCTATATACACATGTCAAGCACTACGAAATCCTACTTTTTGTACAAGCGTTTACACACAATTCTCTCCAGCTGTTTCTAGGTAGTGATGTTTTGCCCATAAAAGAATGAATCTGCAAATCAGAATACAACTCATTGTGTATTAATCTTTGATTCATGCACAATATCTGATCCATGTAATCCATGATATTTAAAGCTCAGCCTGTAATTCATGTGGCAATCGATTTGATTTCTTTACTGCAAAATATCTGGCATAGACGGTCAAAAAATTTAATAGGTGGGTCTAAAAGTAAAAGTTTGAGTGATAAATCATGTATTAGTCACCTAATTTAGAGTCTTGGAGCCTGTGATCATCACCATTCTCAAACTGGTCCAAGTTCCCGGCTATAGGCGAATCGTAAGAAGTGGATTTAAACGAACAATAAGCTGGACGCAAACGGTCACCAATATCTTCCATTTGTCTACCATTCTCAACCTCATCTAGATGGGCAGCTGTAGATGAGTCATGGGTAGTGGATTTAAACTGACAATAGGCCGAATGTAACTGTTGATGAATCTCTTCCAGTTTTCCAGACTGTTCGTCTTGCATATCCATCTCCATGACAATCTGGTGAACAAATTTACATTAAACAAATAGAAAGAGAGAGTTTTTGAATGTAAAGTTGGTTTTTCAGCCAATACCTGTGAAGCATTGTTTTTAAAAGACGGTAAAAAGCTTTGCGTGCAGGAGATGTTGAAAAGGAGAATGCAAATGATCTGTGGGATGGTGAAACCAGAAGCAATTGGTGTTATTTTAATCTCGAAGACTCCAAAAACTACTGTTTGCATCAGCAGTAATGAGAAAATTATTGCATTATGCGAAATAGGCCAATAAAGTCCTCCAATTTCATACTTTGTGACATATACATTGATAGGGAAAGGAAGTATGAATCTTCATTCTCCCATATACAACTTTCTTTTCTTTCTTTTCTCTTCTAATGAATATAATAAGGTCAAGAAATCAATGGACACAAAACGACATTGATTACGAACAACAAATATTTTTACAGTAATTGTAGCAGTAATTTTAGATTTCCATAACTAACTGATTACTTCATCGAAGTAAAACATGAAATATCTACCACTGCTTGATTAGTCGATAAGATTTCATTAATAAGAAAAAGATCGCAGCCAAAACTAAAACACGAAATACAGCAGATCTACAACAATGATGATCCAAACAACAACAGTAACCATAATTAGATCAAAATAAATGAATTTCAAAAGGAAAACTTACTTGAAAATCGGTACTCAATCTGAACAACAGCTCTTCAATTTATTGTGCCATGTACTGTGATTTAGTATATACAAGCTAAGCCCCTGTTAATCAAGGCTCAAACTGGCCTATTCATCACAAGTCCAGTTTGACCTGATTTTAGTTCCATCCTACCTCTGCAGATTTTGGCCATATAGACAGCTTAGACATGTGCAATATGGTAACACAAGATTACTTTTAACATAACCTTGCTTTAATGGTTTTGCATGATTTTGACTTTTGAAACTCACATTACACATAACAAATAACACATAAAACCTTATTATTGATAACTCATGGCTTGGCTATACTTTGGAACCATTTTCAGCAAACATTCTTGATCTAACATTTGTTTATTATGGCCTAGCATGGTCAGAATCTCTAATTCCCTGTCATTGCCCCAAATGACATAGTTGTAAGTATGGATTTAGCATTATAACTCAAAATAGCCCCAAGCTATGTTAAGGTTAACATTGAGACATATATGCAACATGTGATTGCTAAACAACTTATGTGCATGGTCAAGAGTTCATTACTTCATAACTAGCATGTCATTGACACATAACAACCCCATTACTTGAGCTTTAGACATGAAACTACATAGCTATCCAAGTTAATCCTAAGCCATGTTACATTTAATATCTAAGCATCCAAGTAAGCATTTGATTACTATTATAATACATAGACATGGTCCTGGACTTGACTACATAGTTAACATAACATATAGCACCAAACAACTGTCTCTCAAACATTATATCAAACACTGTAAGTGCAGTCCATATAAGCACACTACATGGTTTTATTTATACATACAAAGCACAAGTACTCCTTCATATATCCCAACCTTATGACTCCCGGACCCTTCATGGTCCCCAAACACAAAGACACAACAACAACAAATTTCAACCATATATGATCAAAAAAATTAAAAAATAAATGGACAGTAAATATTTCAACACATGTAATAGGCTAATAAGAAGTTCAATTATATTTCATTTTCATAGAAAAACAATTAACAAATAATTATTTTAATATCATAAAGAATTTTTTTAAAAAAATAATTGAACATGCCTTTGGAGGTCTCAGCAATAGTTTCATCTTCAGGAGGTGCATCTGCAACGGGAAGGCCCAATTGAATCATCTTTAATGCCCCCGCATGGGTCTTTTTGAGATAACAAATGTCTGACTTACTTCATGTCAACCATTATTTAAAAAATTATGGGCATTTACATGCAAGCAATCAAAACCTTAAAGCACAGAAACACTAATATATGGTGCTAAAATTGGCACTTAGAACCTTCCTTCTTATACAGCATTAGTATAACCTACATTAATTAAGCATTATGCAAAATGAAGTTTCCTATTCACAGAGAGGGCAAAAGCGAGATAGGGAGAGAGAAATTGTTATATTTAATAGTTACCACATCTATGAATCACATGCATCTGCAAACACAAAACAAAAAACAAAATACAAGCACGAATAACATAGAAACGAAATGGCTAGTTACTTTTTCGTCATAAAAAGAAAGAATATTTGTGAACTTGCCTTGAAACTGTCCTCTTCTCCCAGCAGTTCTCAAATCATTAACCAATGTAACCAGATTGGCAATTTCAGAGCCATCCAAGAGTTCTTCATAAAGTTTCATTCCATCAACTGCATTAACCTATAAATAAAAATGGTTTTTAAAGGTAAAAAAGTTCAAACAAATTACCAGAAACTTATAGCTATGTTTGTCTAAAATTTTAAGAAAAAATGCTTGTTAAAGAGTTATTACCTCCTTTCCATCAACTATCTCAGTAGCAACAAAAGTTTTTACACTATTTGAGAGATTATGCTTCCCAATGAAAATTTGTGTTGTAGGAGAACTATTCTCCAGAGGCACATCACAAGGCCCTAAGTAGAAATGCAAAAGAATCAGATATTCTTTTTGAGTAACTAAGAAGTAGATATCTATCTGTAGCTTATGACAGCAGCAACAACAACAAAGAGAAGAGATTAATAAGGGAGAAATGGTTTATATATTTCCAATTAAATTAATACACGAGTTTTGAAGATCTCTTATGTTACTTGAACTATCATAACATTTACAAATTATGGCTAAGGCCACAGTGAAAATATACATCCAGATTATTCAAGCTAGGAAGTAACTTTGAATGATTTTACACACAATTGTGTCACTTTTTATCTTTAATAAATTCCATACTAATATGGGACCAAAAATAGAAGTTTTATTATTAACTCCATCCCTAACCAAAATTGAGCTTGTAAAATATTTTACCATAATAAGAAATAAATCAGTTCAATTTTCCCAAATTCAAATAGTTTGATGTTCACATCATTCACAAAATTATTAGATTAGATCAGCAAGCTTGGGCATGTATGTACTATAACCAATTTTTGGATACAACCAACAAATTATAAAATCAGAAAAACAAATATAATTCTAAACATTTTACCATTTCACTCCAGTAAAATGAAAAGCTCAAATATAACCGGGGGGAGAGAGAAAAAAAAGAAAAGGAAAGAAATCAAGACATGGGGTTTAGCTAAGAAGATCCAATTCTTTTATTACACTAAATTCAAGATTAATTATGCACCTAAATTTCAATAACTTGGAACATCAACACATAGAAGGTATATATATATATATATAGCATGAAGGGGGCTCTCGGCTTTGATTCAGGCACTGAGACAAGAACCATCAAATGGAAAAGCAGAAAAAATTAACAGAGAAACGCCTGAAATAAAAAATGATGAAATTGAATGATTACCCACTAACCTTCGACAAGAGGCAGAGTAGGAAAGAAAGGGCAGTAAAATAAATCTCTCTCCAGCCGCATTCAACAAATCGTTAGGCTTCAAAAAGACCAGCTACCGAAAATTCAGATAAACAAAATGCAACAAATCTGAAAGCAGAAGGTATATAAATGGTGGATAAGTGGTCGGCTTGAGGAGAGAGAAAGTGCAGAGAGTTATTTTAGATGATATGAATTCATCATTTAGGTTTTTTAGAATCTGAGTTGTTGTTTTTTGGGGGACTTTTTTGTGAAGGGCAATATGGAGCACTAAATAGGGTGGACAGGTGTTTAATTTGTAGAAGGACAGATGTCAAAATATTGTGTCATGTACTGTAATTTAGTATATATAATAGATTAGGAAAATGATATATATTGTAAATATTTACATACACTTTTTAATTGAAATAAATATTAGTGATAAAAAAAATTAGAAAGAGGTGTAATAAGTGGAGTTCTCCTATAATTTTTACATTAAGCTTCACAAATGTAATTCAATAAATATTTTCAAATAATTATTTTATTTAGTTATATTTATGAAAGTACAACCAAAAAGAATATTATCATCCATGACGTTGAGAGTGAGTTTAGAAAAATTATTAATATAAAAAAAGAATATTATCACCAATCACATCAGCTTTTGTGATGAGGTGATCTCTTTAGCAAAATGATATATATTGTGAATATTTACATTAATTATTTAATTATGAATTACGTGCATAAATATTAATGGTACTTTTTTAAAAAAAAAGATGCGTAATAAGCACGGTGTGATGCCCCCAAAATAGGTATACATCACCCATCTTGAGTCGCCAAATACATGGTACAAAATTCAAATACAAATTAATAATACAACTGTCGTGTAAAATATGACAAAATATAAACTGAGAGTTTTAATACGAAGATTGTCATCTAGACAATATCCACACTCAATGGAGTCCTCATTACAATTATTATCACACTATTTAACAGAATAGTGAGGACTATTAATACTATCATCTGGACCATCACACCGTTCCCCGACTAGTCCCGGCTACGTTCTCAATTCCTCAAGAGAACAAAGAAAGAAAGGGTGAGCTCAACTAGCCTAAGTAGAAATATTATGACTAAGATAATGCATAATAAATTATCGTTAGCCTTTCAACAGTGTTAAACCGATAAAATGTAACAAACATCAAGTTTAATCTGCAAAATTGAACAAGCAATCCATTAAAAGAGTCAAGTAGAGAATAAAATTTACTATCTTTTATGATTTAAAATGTTTTTCATCATTTTTATCGGCGAGACTCGACAATAAATAATCCACATCATCCCTACACTACTACCAAAGATATTCATTAGTATCACGACCACAAATTATCCATGCACTACGGGCGAGGATATTCATGTATTTATCAATGGTCATGATCATGCCAACAACTCGTCCATCAATGCACTACTGGGCCAATGAGGACTTTTACCACATCATTTGTAACATTACTATTACGATTATACCGAATAATCCACGATCATAATCATACCAAGTCCATCTATGCACTTCTGAATAGCCACGATGACTTTCAACATAATATAAACATGAGGATGATGACAATGATATAAGAATTCAATAAAATAAGTTCAAGAATTAATTTATCTAGGAACCAATAACGTCTAAATTTGTCAACATGATCTTTGCTTTGTGGGGTAAAACTCAAGAATGCTTAGAAGAATATTTCCATGAAAATATTGGATGAAACGCAAATATCGAGGATATTCCACTAATTTCATGGAGTATAAAGCCAAAACTTTAACCAACCGAGTATAATAAAGAATGGAATAACAAAAAAAATCACTGAGCGCGTGCGATAGCATACGCATAAAGTTATTTCAATGTAAGAAAAATAAATAACTAAACCAGTCATGCGTAAGCAAACGCACGCATGAATATTCTAACAGTAATAATAAATAACGAAACCGTGTCAAAGCGAAATTACACCAAGCGGGATGTTCCAACAAAATAATAAATAATGAGACCGGATCATGCGTAAACGCATAGCATGTGATGTTCCAATAGAATAATAAAGAATGGAATAATGTAAGAATTTCACCATGTATGCGGTGCTTGCATGTATGACAGAGTTATTCCAACATAATAATAAAGAATGGAATAACGTAAGAATTTCACTAAGTATAGGGTGATGCAGATATCTGAGTTATTCCAACAGAATAATAAAGAATGGAATAACATAAGTTCTCTTCATGAATACGAAAGAAATAATACCCCCTTACCTTATAAGAAGAGTACTCTGATGGTAGGGCGTGGATATACTTGAAGAAAACTTGCATTACGCTCAAAGCTTCTTAAAACTCTAAAGAAATACGCTCAAGATTATAGAAGAAGAATTCTCTGAATTTCTGGTGTGATTTTCAATTCTAACTAAGCATCCTATTTATAGGAGAATGGAAGGGGTATTGTTTAAAATTCTCACGGACGCACAATTTTTAAAAAATTTCACAGACGTCTTGCACCAAGTCACGGATGAAACTAAATTCCATGTAAAACAAAAAAACTAAATATATATATATATATATAATTTATACATCCACGTGAATCCTTTCTTCATCCCCACCCTGCCATACTTTTCAACATGCAAATATATTATATATATAATACATATATGATTAATCCTTCCAATTCCTGCAATAAGAAATCCTGTGAACCATCCCATTATTCCACCAACATACCTGCCCCACTTGTACCCCCCACCATTATATATATATATACACACACACACACACACTGAATAACTTTCTACCAATTATTTTAAAAATGGGTAAATGGGGATCCAAATAATACGTAAAAATTACATCAAATACTTCATAAAAATCCTCTCAATATTTTTAACAACATTTATCATCATTATTATAATTCACAATATTAATCGACCGTGTCGTTCCAGAAAGAAGGGGGCTTTAAATAAGGATTTCTCTCCTATTAGCGTAATTAGGTGACCAAACCTCTCCTCGATGTAACTTCTGACATCGTTAATATTGTAAATAATAATATTAATAACTTCGTCGTCTCAATTATTGATTTAATAATATATAAAATATCGACAATAATTGAATCAAATAACGTGAGATACTTGTCACAACAATTCTTCAAGCAATAATTGAACAAAATTGAGTGACTTCTCACGTAAAGCATCAATAATCAATACCGTGTGCTACTATACAACCACGCATATTCCTGTACTTTTAACACCGGGTGTTTCAACAATTAACGGTAAAACTTCTGCCGTTATTTTCATAAAATATTTTTGTCGTTTTCTCAATCTGATAATAATTCCATTGTGGGGTCCACCAATGATTGTGCCGTCGTACGAATATTCTCTGTTAAAACGAATATTCCCCGACCAATCGAATATTATAAAACAACTTGAGTACATTGCAAAATTTATAATTATTACCCACAACTATAACATTATATCAAATTCATTCCATAATATTTAAAAATGATATTTATAGAAAAATCATCTTTATTAAAAAAAAATTGGGATCTTACAACCTCCCCTTCTTATGAAATTTCGCCCTCGAAATTAGGGTACATACCTGGTATGTCGAAGAGGTAAGGATACCTTGATTTTATTTCAGATTCTAACTCCCAGGTAATTTCCTCAACATCGTGGTTTCTCCACAAAACTTTGACTTGAGGTATAACCTTGGAGCGTAGAATATGTTCCTTCTTATCCAAGATTTGAACATGAACCTCTTCATACGTTAAATCTTCTGCTATTTCGTCCGGTTCTAACTCAATAATGTGATTCGGGTCTTCCATATATTTACGTAACATGGATATATGAAAAACGTTATGAACACGAGACATATTTGACGGTAAAGCGAGTCTATACGCCACAGTTCCTACTTGATCGAGGATTAAAAATGGGCCAATGAATCGAAGATTGAGATTTTCTCTCTTTCCAAATCTCGTAACTCCTTTCCATGGAGCAACACGTAACAACACATGATCTCCAATATCAAATTCCACATCCTTTCGATGAAGATCAACATAACTCTTTTGTTGATCTTGTGCGGTTTTTATACGTTACCGGATTGTTTGTATCTTTTTCGTAGTCATACGCACTAACTCCGGTCCCAACAACGTTGTTTCACCCACCTCATCCTAGCATACTGGAGAACGACACTTTCTTCCATACAACGCCTCGAATGGAGCCATGCCAATACTTGCTTGATAACTGTTGTTGTAGGAAAACTCCACCAATGGTAAGAACTTGTCCCAACTTCCCTTGAAGTCAAGGACACAGAGTCTTAATAAATCTTCAAGAGTTTGAATAGTCCTCTTCGATTGTCCGTCCGTCTAAGGATGATATGCCGAACTAAAACGTAAATCCGTACCCATATCTTTTTGCAAACTAACCCAAAATCGTGAAGTGAATCTTGGGTCTCGATCAGAAACTATGGATACTGGCATACCATGCATTCTTACAATCTCGTTTATGTACATACGAGCAAGACGTTCAAGTGTATAAGTTTCTCGTATTGATAAGAAATGAGCAGACTTGGTCAATCTATCAACAATGACCCAAATTACATCTATGCCTTGAGAAACCTTGGGAAGACCAGTAACAAAATCCATGGTAATGTGTTCCCTACTTCTATTCTGGAATTTCAAGTGGTTGCAATGGACCTTTTGGTACTTGATGCTCCGCCTTAACCCGTTGACAAGTTAAACACCTTGAGATAAACATCGCTATCTCTCTCTTCATATTACTCCACCAAAATGTATGCCAAAGATCATGATACATTTTGGTACTCCCAGGATGGATTGCAAATGGTGTGTTGTGCGCCTCCATCATGATTTTATACTTTAAATCCGGGTCGTTAGGAACACAAAGTCTGAAGTTGACTCTAAGTATTCCTTCTTCATCGATTCTTGCTTTCGGCATAGCATCTTCTTGTACTTTCTTCCTCATACGCGTCAGCTCCAGGACTGTAGTTTGAGCAGCTTTAACTTTATCGATTAAAGTCGGTTTTACTCGTATATTTGTCATCATCACATGGGTCCCTGAAGTCTTTAACTCTATGTTCATCCTTTGCAAGTCACACAAAATGGGCCTTTATGCTGATAATATAAAAGATCGCATCAAGATATGATCTTCTACTCAATGCGTCAGCTACCACGTTCGCTTTTTCAGGATGGTATTGGATGGTATGATCATAATCTTTCAATAGTTCAAGCCAACATCGTTGTCATATGTTGAGTTCCTTTTGAGTGAAGAAATATTTGAGGCTTTTATGATCCATAAATATCTCCACTTTCTCCCCATATAAGCAATGCCTCCAAATTTTAAGTGCGAAGACAACAGCTGCCAACTCTAGATCATGAGTAGGATAATTCCTCTCATATTCTTTGAGTTGCCGAGAGGCATAGGCTATGAATTTTCCATGTTGCATGAGAACACATCCTAACCCTTTGCCCGAAGCATCACTGTAGATGACAAATCCCTCCGAGCCAGATGGTATTGTCAGAACAGGTGCTGAAATGAATCTTCTCTTGAGTTCTTGAAAACTCTTTTCACATTCCTCGCTCCAACCGAATTTTGTATCTTTCCGAGTCAGCTGAGTTAATGGAATAGCGATTCGAGAAAATCCTTCTACGAATCTCCGATAATAACTAGCTAAGCCGAGAAAGCTACGTACTTCGGTCATAGATTTAGGTTGTTCCCAGCTTTGAATTGCTTCAATTTTTGCCGGGTCAACAGATATTCCATGCCTTGATACTACGTGCCCAAAAATGCTACTTCCTCAAGCCAGAACCCGCATTTCTTTAACTTGGCATAAAACTTATTTTCACGAAGCTTTTGGAGTATCAGCCTCAAGTGTTGCTCATGATCTTCACAGATTTTGGAATATATGAGGATGTCATCAATAAAGACTATCACAAAGTGATCCAAATATTCCTTGAATACTCATTTCATCATATCCATGAAGGCAGCAGGAGCATTAGTCAATCCAAAAGACATGACTAGGAATTCATAATGCCCGTACCAAGTTCTGAAAGCCGTCTTTGGAATGTCATTGGTTCTAATCTTCAATTGGTGATATCTGAAATGAAGATCAATCTTTAAAAAGAATTTGGCGCCTTGTAACTGGTCAAACAGGTCATCAATACGTGGCAATGGGTACCTATTTTTGATGGTGATATGATTCAACTCCCGATAATCAATACAAAGTTGCATACTCCCATCTTTCTTCTTCACGAATAGAACAGGAGCACCCCAAGGAGAAGTACTAGGACAAATGAAACTGATGTCTAACAATTCCTGCAGTTGGGTCTTTAACTCCTGAAGTTCAATAGGAGCCATTCGATATGGGGCTTTGGAAATAGGTTTTGTCTGGGGTTCAAGGTCGATACAAAATTTAATTTCACGCTCCTGGGTAGGCCAGAAGTTCTTCGTGAATACGTCAGAAATTTATTAACAATAGAAATATCATTCAAAATCGGCGTATTTTTGTTTAGATCCGTGACATGAGCTAAGAAAGCTTGACATCCGCTTTTCAATAAACGAATAGCTTTATGGCTTGAGATGACGATGATTGATTTTAATGGTTTGGTTGCTTGAATTCGCATAATAGGTTGGTTAGGAATATGAAAGCTAACAACCTTATGAAAATAATCAATTTTTGCACGATGAGTAGTTAACCAATCAATCCTAAATTACGTCCAAATACAAGTATTTTCAATAAAATAAGATCGACGGTGTAATGTGAGGTGCCGATTTTGAACCAAACAAGACTTATAAACGATTGGATGTAATGAAGGTTTCTCCCAACGAATTTCAATGAGATAAGTCAAAGTCTAATTTCTTCGGAGTCAAATTTAAACGTTGAGCGCAAGTAGGAGAAATAAAAGAATGGGTAGAACCGGTATCAAATAAAGTATATACTTCGCTAAAGTTTATGATAAGCTTACCCGTGATGACCTCGTTTGGGTTCCTTGCTTTCTGGGAGGTCACAACAAACGCTCTCTCTTGAACTACCGGCTTTGAATTTTCTGGGACGGCCTTTGGGGCCTCCATCCCAGCTAAACTTGTCTTCGGTGAACGATAAAATCGGGCTAGGTGACCTTCCCTTCCACAATTGTAACACGCTTTGGACTGCATCGCGCAGTTTGGACTGATATGTCCCTCCCCTCCGTATTTGAAGCATATGATAGGTGGTCGTTCTCCTTCCTTAACGACGGGTGTTGATGCTTACGTCTTTCCATCATTGTTGAATCTCCTCTTCTTGAAATGTCCATTCTTATTGTTTTGGCCATGATTACCACCTAAGTGGTTACCATTTCTGGCATGTTGATTCCCTCCACACGTATTGTCACCGCTTCGATGACTGCTATCACTGGTATTATCATTTTACCAGCTACTCTCTTTTGGTTGGGTTGACTCATTATCGCGTTCCAATAACTGAGCCCTATTAACAACATCTGAATACAAATTGTGACGCCCCCAAAACAGGTATACATCACCCATCTTGAGTCGCCAAATACATGGTACAAAATTCAAATACAACTTAATAATACAGTTGTCATGTAAACAATACGACAAAACATAAACTGAGAGTTTTAATAAGAATATTGTCATCTAGACAATATCCACACTCAAAGGAGTCCTCATTACATTTATTGTCACACTATTTAATAGAATAGTGAGGACTACTAATGCTATCATCTGGACCGTTACTCCGTTCCCCGACTCATCCCATCTATATTCTCATTTCCTGAAGAGAACAGTGAAGGAAAGGGTGAGCTCAACTAGCCCAGTAAGAAATATTATGACTAAGATAATGCAGAATAAATTATCATTAGTCTTCAACAATGTTAAACTTATAAAAAAACAATAGACATCAAGTATAACTGCAGCGGAACATGCAATGCATTAAAAGAGTCAAGTAGAGAATAAAATCTACTATCTTTTATGATTTAAAAAGTTTTTCATCACTTTTATCGCTGAGACTCAACTTAATAAATAATCCACATCATCAAATCATCCCTGCACTACAGGCCAAGGATATTATTCAGTATCACGACCACGAATTATCCATGCACTACGGGCCAAAGATAATCGTGTTTTCATCAACCAGTCCGATCATGCCATAAAACAATTCATCTTTTTCTCCTTTGTCAAGAGAATCCATAGCCATAATCATACCAAAAATTTTCATCAATGCACTACTACTGACGATGAGGACTTTTTCCACATCATTTGTAACATTACTCATGATTATACCGAATAATCCTCGGTCATAATCATACCAAGTCCATCTATGCAATCTGAATACGAGCCACGATGACTTTCAACATAATATAAACATGAGGATGATGACAATGATATAAAAATTCAATAAAACAAGTTCAAGAATTAAATTATCCAGAACTAATAACGTCCAAATTGTCAACATGATACTTCTTTGTAGAGTAAAATTCAAGAATGCTCGGAAGAATATTTTCATGAAAAGATCTTTGGATGAAGCGCAAATATCAAGGATATTCCACTAATTTCATGGAGTATAAAAGTCAAAACTTTAACCAACTGAGTATAATAAAGAATGGAATAACAAAAGAAATCATCATGCATGCAGTATTTCACATGGACGGAGTTATTCCAATGAATAATAAATAACGGAACCAAAGTCGGTCGTGTCGTGTCTTGCCAAGCGGATATTCAAACGAATAATAAAGAATGGAATAACAATGAAAATCATCATGCATGCGGTACTTTGCATGTATGGTTATTCCAACGTAATAATAAATAACGGAACCAGTCCCAAAAACACACGACGGGATATTCCAATGAGAATAATAAAGGCGGAAATAGGTCCGAAGCGTAAATCGCATGAGATAGAATATTCCAACAGAATAATAAAAAATGGAATAACAACAGAATTTCACCATATATGCGGTACTTCGAATAGACAGGTTATTCCAGCAGAATAATAAATAATGGAATAACAGAAGAATTTCACCAAGTATAGGGTAGACCGCGTATACAGGTTATTCTAACAGAATAATAAAGAGTTGAATAACAGAAGTTCTCTTCATGAATACGAAAGAAATAATACCCCTTACCTTATAAAGAAGAGTACTCCGATGGTAGGGCGGGGATATAGTTGAAGAAACTTGCACTACGCTCAAAGCTTTCTTAAACACTAAAGAAATACGCTTTCAAGATTATAGAAGAATAATTCTCTACGCTTTCTCTCTAGAGTTTCATTGAATTAAATAAAGAAATAATGAAGGAATGAGCTTATTTATAGAAGAATGGACCTGAATAAGAATTAATCCATGAAACGATCCGGATCGATTTACTTTAAACAGACGGTCCAGTTTGGTTTACAATAAAATATAATATATTCTATTTATAATCTAATAAAACGAATAACTTTTAAAAGATTTTACTATACAAACACTATATCTTTGGCCACTATGCAAATACTATGCGTAATAAAATATAATATAATCTAATTATTGTCTAATAAAATGTATAACTTTATAAAAATATTATGTTTTATATAAAAAAGATTTTACTATTAGCCTACTAAAACGAATAACTTTATAAAAGTATTACTGCTTTTGTATAAAAATATTTTCTTTATGCAAAAACACTATGCATAATAGAATATTATATATTCTATTTATAGTCTAATAAAACGAATAACTTTATAAAAGTATTTTATTTTATATAAAAGGTTTTCTATTTTATTACATTAATAATACTAATAAAATAAAACTCATATAATATATATATATATATATAATCGACAATAATTGAATCCAATAACGTAAGATACTTGTGCAACAACTCATCAGTAGCAATAATTGAACAAAACCGAGTGACTTCTCACGTAAACATCAATAATCAATACCGGTAATGCTACTACTTAACTAACCCAGCACATTCTTTGTACTTTTACTACCGAGTAGTTCAACAAGATAATAACAGAAAACTTTCGCCGTTATTTTCATAAAAATATTTTTGTCATTTTCTCAATCCGACAATAATTCCGTTGTGGGGTCCTCAAATGATTGTGCCGTCGTACGAATATTCCCTGTTAAAACGAATATTCTCCGACCAATCGAATATTATATAACAACTTGCATACTTTACAAAATTTATAAATACTACCCACAACTATAACATTATCTCAAATTTACACCATAATATTCAAAAAAATATTTCGAGAAAATTAAATCTTTATTCGTAAAATTTGGGATTTTACAATCTCCTCTCCTTATGAAATTTCGCCCTCGAAATTTACGTACGTACCTGGTATGCCGAACAGATGAGGACACTTCGTCAAATTCTAACTCTTAAGGTATAACCTTTAAGCGTAGAATATATTCCAAAATTTTAACAGGTACATCTTCATACGTTAAATTATCCGCTATCTCGTCCGTTTCTAAATCAATAATGTGGTTCGGGTCGTCCACATATTTACGTAACATCGATACGTTAAAAACGTTATGAACACGCGACATACTTGGCGGTAAAACGAGTCTATAAGCCACAGTTCCTACTTAATCGAGGATTTCAAATGGACCAATTAAATCAAGGGTTGACATTTCCTCTCTTCATCAATTCTTGCTTCTAGAATAACGCCCTCTTGAACCTTCTTTTTTCACATTCATCAGCTTCGGGTGTGTAGTTTGAGCGGCTTTAACTTTATCGATTAAAGTCGATTCTACTCGTATATTCGTTATCTTCACGTAGGTTCGTATATTCACACTCATAAACACATACGATCTTCTACTCAACGCGTCAGCTACCACGTTCGCTTTTCCACGATGGTATTCAATGGTACGATCGTAATCTTCAACAGCTCGAGCCAATGTCTTTGGCGCATGTTACGTTCGTTTTGGGTGAGGAAAATATTTGAGGGTTTAAGAAATGGGTTTTGTACTGGGGTCAATACAAAATTCGATTTCACGCTCTAGGGGTAGGCTAAGAAGTCTTCAAAAATACGTCAGGAAATTTATTAACAATAGAAATATCATTCTCAACTGTGACTCTCATCCAAGACTTGGATAACACATCACATTGATACCTATCAACTTGTCATCGTTATTCACAACGTCCCCTACGGAAAGTCTGGCTTCGGTGTTCCACAAAAGGAAGTCAACAACGAAAGGACCAGGGCTCTTTACTTATGGCTTGATATGACAATGATTGACTTTAGTGGTTTGGTTGCTTAAATTCGCATAACAGGTTGGTTAGAAATATGAAAGCTAACAACCTTACTAAAAGCATAATGAGTAGTTAACCAATCGATTCCTAAAATCACATCAAAGGCAAGTATTTTCAAAGAGATAAGATTGACAGGTAACGTGAAAGTGTTGATTTGAATCAAACAAGATTTATAAATAGTGGGTAACGAAGGTTTCTCCCAACTGAGTTTCAACAGATAAATCAAAGTCTAACTTCTTCGGAGTTAAATTCAAACATTGAACACAACTAAGTGAAATAAAAGAATGAGTAGAACCGGTATCTAACACGGTATAGACTTCGCAAGAGTTTATGACTAACATACCCGTGATAATTTTATTCAGGTTCCTCGTCACGAAAAAAAATGCTCTCTCTTAAACTACCGGCTTTGGTTTGTTTGGGACATCCTTCAGAATCACTATCCCAGCTGGACTTGACTTCACCATACGATAAAATCGAGCTAGGTGACCTTCTCTTCCGCAATTAAAACACGCTTTGGATTGCTGCGTACAGTTTGGACGGATGTGTCCCTCCTGTCCGCATTTGAAACATACGACCGGTGGTCGTTCTTCTTCCTTTGAAACGGGTGCTGGTGCCGACGTCTTCACGTCATTGTTGAACCTTCTCTTCTTGAAATGTCCATTCTTATTATTTTGGCCATGATTACCACCGAAGTGGTTACCATTTCTGGCATGTTGATTCCCTCCATGCTTATTGTCACCGCTTTGATGACTGTTATCACCGATATTATCATTTTGACGGCTACTCTCTTTTGGTTGGGTTGACTCATTATCGCGCTCCAATAACTGAGCCCTATTAACAATATCTGAATACAAACACATTTTATGAGAGATAAGATATTGACGTATCTCGGGTTTCAAACCTCTTAGAAACATCTGTGTCATTCTCTCCTCATTATCAACCAAATGGGAAGCAAACCGGGACAGCTCGGCAAACTTGGCTTCGTACTGCGACACGATCATGTTGTTTTGTTCTAGTTTAATGAACTCTATCTCTTTCATGTGATGAATACTTTCGGGAAAGTACTTGTCGTTGAACAGTTCTTGGAACTTCACCCAAGACATCTTCAATCAAGGCGGAGTTGAGTCGCTTTCTGATTTCCACCAAGTCGCCTCGCCTCATAACATGAAGTTGGCAAAGGAACCTTTTGCTCTCGAAGCATCCCAAGACATCAAATATCTTGTTGATCTGCTTTATCCACGCTCCGCCTTAAGTGGTTTTGGCTTCCAAAAACTCCGGTGGTCCCACTCCTTAATCTGTTTAGTAGTGATGGTCAGAGAGTTCTTAGTGTTTCCACCGCATTTTGGATGTGAGCCGCCTCGCTTGATGTTGCATGAATTACATAAAGCCTCTGAACATTCCATCGTTCATCATTTGGTCAGTGTTGTCGTTTGCATGAGGATTATCGCCTTCCTGATGCACATTATCCTGATTATTGATCTGTGGAGACTCAACGGTCTCCTGTTCTCCATTGCTATTCTCAACATTCTCGAATGTCATTTTCAAATACTGTCACAAAACAAGGGTTAATTGACATGTAACACATTATCCCTATACTTTGACCGACCAATTAAATACCAATTAAACTTAGGTAGGTCATACTAGCGAAGGAATTCCCCGTCTCTCCCCTCCTAGTTCTTGTCTCACATCCTAGCCAGGGATCATATCCCTAAGCTTTGATACCAACTGTGACGCCCCCAAAATAGGTATACATCACCCATCTTGAGTCGCCAAATACATGGTACAGAATTCAAATATAACTTAATAATACAACTGTCGTGTAAAATATGACAAAACATAAACTGAGAGTTTTAATACGAATATTGTCATCTAGACAATATCCACACTCAGTGAAGTCCTCATTATAATTATTGTCACACTATTTAATAGAATAGTGAGGACTACTAATACTATCATCTGGACCATCACTCCGTTCCCCGACTAGTCCCGGCTACGTTCTCAATTCCTGAAGAGAACAGTGAAAGAAAGGGTGAGCTCAACTAGCCCAGTAAGAAATATTATGACTAAGATAATGCAGAATAACTTACCGTTAGCCTTCAACAGTGTTAAACTATGTAACAAACATCAAGTTTAATTGCAGCGGAACAAGCAATCCATTAAAAGAGTTAAGTAGAGAATAAAATCTACTATCTTTTATGATTTAAAAAGATTTTTCATCACTTTTATCGCTGAGACTCAACTTAATAAATAATCCACATCATCCCTGCACTACGACCAAGGATATTCATTAGTATCATGACCATAAATTATCCATGCACTACGGGCCAATGATATTCGTGTATTCATCAATGGTCATGATCATGCCAACAAATGTCCATCAATGCACTACGGTCCAATGAGGACATTTACCACATCATTTGTAACATTACGGTCATGATTATACCGAATAATCCCTGATCATAATCATACCAAGTCCATCTATGCACTACAGGCCACAGATGACTTTTAACATAATATAAACATGAGGATGATGACAATGATATAAGAATTCAATAAAACAAGTTCAAGAATTAATTTATCCAGAACCAATAACGTCCAAATTGTCAACATGATCTCGCTTTGTGGGGTAAAACTCAAGAATGCTCGGAAGAATATTTCCATGAAAAGATCTTTGGATGAAGCGCTTGAAATATCAAGGATATTCCACTAATTTCATGGAGTATAAGCCAAAACTTTAACCAACCGAGAGTATAATAAAGAATGGAATAACAAAAGAAATCACCGGGCGCGATAGGCCGCATGCATGTGTTATTCCAATAGAATAATAAATAACGGAACTAGGTCACGCGTAACGCACACAGAATATTCCAATGAATAATAAATAACGGAACTAGGTTAAAGCGAAATTAATTGCACCGGCGGGATGTTCCAATGAGAATTATAAATAACGGGATCGGTCATGCGTAAACGCATGCATGGGATGTTCAAACGAATAATAAAGAATGGAATAACGTAAGAATTTCACCATGTATGCGGTACTTGGCGTAGACGAGTTATTCAACATAATAATAAAGAATGGAATAACGTAAGAATTTCACCAAGTATAGGGTAGTCCACGTGATACAAAGTTATTCCAATGAATAATAAAAAGAATGGAATAACATAAGTTCTCTTCATGAATCTGAAAAGAAATAATACCCCTTACCTTATAAGAAGAGTACTTCAACCTGGTAGGCGTGAATATACTTGAAGAAAACTTGCACTACGCTTCAAAGCTTCTTAAAACTCTAAAGAAATACGCCAAGATTATAGTAGAAGAATTCTCCAATTTACGGTGTGATTTTCAATTCTAACTAAGCATCCTATTTATAGGAGAATGAAAGGGTCTTGCTTAAAATTCTCACGAGCGCACGAGCTTTTAAAAAATTTCACTTTTGACGTCTTTTTTCAAGTCACGGATGAAACTAAATTCCATGTAAAACAAAAAAAAATAAATATATATATATATATATATATATATATATATATATATATATAATTTATACATCCACGTGAATCCTTTCTTCACCCCCACTCTGCCATACTTCTCAACATGTAAATATATTATATATATAATACATATATGATTAATCCTTCCAATTCCTGCAACAAGAAATCCTGTGAACCATCCCATTATTCCACCAACATACCTGCCCCACTTGTACCCCCGACCATTATTATATATATATATATATATATATATATATATATACATTGAATAACTTTCTACCAATTATTTAAAAAATGGGTAAATGGGGATCCAAATAATACGCAAAAATTACATCAAATACTTCATAAAAATTCTCTCAATATTTTTAACAACATTTATCATCATTATTATAATTCACAATATTAATCGATCAGGTCGTTTCCAAGAAAGAGGGGGCTTTCCAATAAGGATTTCTCCCTATTGGCGCGCAATTAGGTGACCAAACCTCTCCTCGATGTAACTTCTGCACATCGTTAATATTGTAAATAATAATATTAATAACTTCGTCATCTCAATTATTGATTTAATAATATATAAAATATCGACAATAATTGAATCAAATAACGTGAGATACTATGCAACAATTCTTCAAGCAATAATTGAACAAAACCGAGTGACTTCTTACGTAAGCATCGATAATCAATATCGTGTAATACTTCTTGCAACCACGCGTATTCATGTATACTTTTAACACCGGGTGTTTCAACAGTTAACGGTAAAACTTCCGCCGTTATTTTCATAAAATATTTTTTTTTTTTTTCTCAATCCGACAATAATTCCGTTGTGGGGTCCACCAATGATTGTCTTGCATTTAATATTCCTCGTTAAAGCGAATATTCTCCACCAATCGAATATTATAAAACAACTTGCGTACTTTGCAAAAATTATAAATATTACCCACAACTATAACATTATATCAAATTCATTCCATAATATTTAAAAATTACATTTATAGAAAAATTATTTTTATTAAAAAAAATTGGGGTCTTACACACGGTCCTCTTATAATTTTCACTAATTAATAAATTTCACAATTATAAGTTGATTTAAATTCATCACAATACATAACAAAATTCACCTTCTTGTAAGTAATGAAAGTAACCTATAATCGAATTTGTATTAAAAGTTTTGATGATTTTCTATTTAATACATAAATCAACTTTCTTAAAAATTAAAATATTATTTTGGAGAGGATTTTAAGTAAAAAATTAAGAAAATACATAGAGGTGTAAGTAAATTAAAAATAGATTTAGAATTATTAATCTCAATATAATAAAATGACTTGAAATAGGAGACTATTTAATACTATATCCAACTAAATATTATAATCCCACTAAAATTTATTGACAAAATTAACTTTTAACTTTGTTTAAAAATAACCATATATCTTATTTATACTCAAACTAATTATAATATAATATTTTTATTATTAGTAGTAAGGATATAATAATTCAAACGATAAGTTTTATTCAATCCTTTAAATAAATATGGATAAGACAAAAATAACAAGAGATTATTTTAATTTTTTTCATGAATAATCCGGTAAAAAATAAAGTGATTAAGACTATTTGATCCAAAATTAATAAAATTGAGATTCTTAGTTTTTGCAAACAAAGATAACATAAATGAATTATATTAATTGCAACTTAAAAATAATTTTAATTGAATTTTAAAAAGTTAATATTGAAATCGTTTTTCAATTGATTTTACATGTGAATTGGTTGCGGTCCCACAAGCAGGTAGGTATTTAAGCTAAGCGAAGCTCTTTGGTTCGTTTCTTCTCCCTCCCTTTCCGATCAAGTAGCAGAGAGCTTCAGGCAGACACAAGTTTTCTCAGGTAATCCTCCAACATTTACTTGCTAACCTGTAAGCCTTAATTTTCAATTCAAAATATGATGAATAATAGCGAAGATGTTGGATTTTGTAATTGAAGGCAATGCGAGTATTGCCGATTTTCCTTATGTTTTTCCCGTTAGCAATGAAAGAAAAACTCAATATCGATGAAATAATTCCAGATTTCATTATTATAATGTGATGATGTTCTTGCTTAATTTATCAGCATTTTGAATTGTGGTTTGATTTATTATAATTTTTTTATTGTATTTGGTTTTTGTTTTTAGAATGGGGATGCCCTTTTAGATTTACTTCTGCTTACAGGGGAAAATAAAGAAAATGTCTGGGCAAGAGAGATGGTGTGTAGTAACAGGGGGAAGAGGGTTTACTGCGAGGCATTTGGTGGAAATGCTCATTCGTTATGAAATGTTTTCAGTTCGTATTGTTGACTTGGGCCCCTCTATCAAACTAGATCCCCATGAAGTGAAGGGAACCCTTGGTGAAGCTCTTCGGTCAGGACGTGTTCAATATGCATCTACTGATCTTTGTAACAAGCCCCAAGTTTTCAAAGGTTCATCCCTTTTAACAATAATGTCTTTTGTTTCATTTACTTGAAGATGTTTTCTATAGTTAATAGATTTTGTTAGTTTTAGGCAATCATTTCTTCAGCTTAATAAGATAAAGTAGCCTAGATGCCCGAACTAAGTGCAAGTTAACCTAGTTAAGTGAAATTGTAGGTTGCTTAGGATCGGTTTGTTTCTATAATGAGCACAAGTAAATTTAAAGCTCGACTTTATTGTATACATTTACTTGGATTATTTGATATTCCATGTCGATTATAATACTAATTAACTACACCTAGGCTAGAAATTATGTTGTGTTAGATGAGTTTATTTTGTGTTAGGACATAGGTATTACACTAAATATGTCAACTCTAGCATGTCCCATTTAACTAATCATGTTAAGACCCTCAGCCTAACACTCTACCAGCAACCTTTTACACCTGTTTAATGTGTAGGTTATGTTACACGAATATTTTTACACTATTCATTATTCTTATTTGTCAGATAATAGCCTCTTTTAACACAACACAGCCCATTTAACAAAGCACAATATGACATGGTTAGGTAGTGACTAGACATTCATAATTTATATATTCAAGGCAATCCATTGTGCAGTTGGATTTTTTATCCTTTTCTTCTAATAAGTATATTGTATTGATTTTTAATTACTTTATTTCATCCTATATAAATGGGTTAAAATCAGATTAAATGTGTTAGCCTGTTTGTGAACCTTCTAAATAAAGGAAACCATTTTATACTGAACCCAAACTCTCATATCTGATGCCGTGTTCGTATATTGTCACAAATTGTCGTCCTTTGCTAAACAGGCCGAGCTCAAGCCTAGCCTATCATCAGTATCATGTTAACGAGATTAAAAAGTGCTCATGCTAGGCCAATTTATCTTACAAGCCAATGTTAACTAGATCTAAATGAGGTGATCATGAGCTGACTGAGCTCCAGTAGTTTGATTTATTTTCTAGCACTATGTGATTTGATTGATATAGAAGTTCAATTATCCTTTACATCTATTGATCTTCTCACATAACCTCACTATACCTGCAGCTTGCGAAGGAGCTGAGGTTGTTTTCCACATGGCTTCTCCAGATTCATCCATCAATAACCACCAACTTCATGTTTCGGTTAATGTACAAGGTTAATCATTAGCCATGTAGAGCATTTAAAAAAATGGAGTTTTTCCTGTGATTTTGGAATATTATTTCTGTTTTAACTTTAATATTATTTCACCTATTATTTTAGCTATGATCAATAGGCACCATGAACATAATTGAGGCATGTGTTGAACTAAATGTAAAAAGACTTATTTACACTAGCTCTCCTAGTGTAGTCTTTGATGGAGTACATGGAATTTATTATGGGGATGAATCACTTCCCTATCCATCTAAGGTATTCACTGCATCACATTCCTCCTTTAAAATATTTATTGGGAAACTAATATTAAAGGGTGGTGATATATGCACACCCCGAATTACTTGTTGCACACCTAATTATAAGTAAGTGACTAATTTGTCCCTAATAAACGAGACCCCAATTCTTTTATTTATCATCTTTTAATTTTGTCTTTTATCCTATTACACATAACAACTGTAAAATAAAAAATAACCTAAACAAATACAACAATAATTATGTAAAATGCATGGTTAAACAATACATAATTATCAAAAGAGAAAGACAAACTTAACCTCATATTGTCTCCTTCAAAAATATAAAATGTTAATGTCTTAAAAGATTATTAACAAAAAAAAAAAAGTCAGCCAATTTTTGATAATAATATTAAATAAACTAGTATTCACCCTACACTCATTCATCAATTCAATTATGTAGCTATCAAAAATGAGTTTATTTTTATGTGATTATTATAAAATAGGATCTTTTTTGTGTCTAATTTTCTTTGAAGGCATGAACATTTTATAGGCAACAATTACGAGTTTAAACTTGTCTTCATCTTTTGATAAGTATTATGTAATGTTTAATTATTTTACATAACGGTTATACTTAATTAAGTTGTTTTTTTGTTTTATACTTATTATGTATATTATGATAATTGTCTTATTTAGTAAGGATAAATTAGGCATTTACTTGTATTTTGGTGTGCAACTAGTAATCTAGGGTGTGCACATATCACCACCCATATTAAATCTATCTGTTATTTTGTTATTAGTAATTACCACCAGTGGGACAAAGTGCTTTATCCATTTTCAATTTTCTTTTTGGTTTTATGCTTGAACTTCTAGATATGGTTGGCGTCATATTCTTTATCTACCTTCAAGTACTCATAAAACTATTCTTACTTTCTTGTAATTTAACTAAGGCAGACGAGATCGATAAACTATCAAACCAATAACCGCAAGTTGTTAGCTCAAGTGATAGTAAACCCTACTGAAAAGGTCTTTCAAAGCATAGGTCATGCGTTCAATACTCTACAAAAACAATATATCCTCTGGTCACTTACTGGGAGCACTTATCATGTAAACCAGATTTGTGTATGTATTTGTTTATAATGATGCGTAATTATTGTTTCAGCACAATGATTCATAATCTGCAACTAAAGCCGATGGAGAGGCACTAGTTATCAAGTCCAATGGTATTAATGGGCTTCTAACATGCTGCATCCGTCCTAGCAGCATATTTGGTCCTGGTGATAAGTTACTTGTTCCATCTTTAGTTGATGCTGCAAGGGCAGGGAAATCTAAGGTAACTAAGTCCTTTGTTTCTTTTACTTTTGATTTTGTGTCTGATTCATTTAGTGGTTATCAATCTAGAAACTTTGTCTAAAAAAGGCTCGATAAGTAGATGTTAATAATTAATTTGATAAGTAATAAGTAGATGTTAATATTATGGGTATTTCTTCATGCTATGTAGACGACTGGTTTTTCTTTGCAGTCTCAATCTATGACAAATCTTTTCGAACTTCCTGATGCCCCAACTCACACTGTCAACCCGCCAAATAGCTTGGAAAAAACTCATCTTAAAGTCCAAAATATAAAAATGTAAATGTCTTTCTTTCCTCAAAAGCTAAAGGTTAGCCAACAAGCTGATTAAGTGAGATCGTACAGCCAGACTTCTTCCACAAGTGAGAGCATGCCATGCAATTTGTTAGTACTAGTCCTTTTAAATCTAAGAAGTGAATAAATTTTACTTCTAAACATCCTGGATACTGTCTGTGTCTTCAGCCATAACGTCTACATCTGTGGAACATCCAAACATTTTGGTTGAGCTTATTATGGCATCCTTAAGAGTCTGCTTTGGTATTGTTGAAACACTTCCAACTCCTTGCTTCCTGTAGACTGACATCAAAATGACCATTTCCTTCAAACAATTTGTGTTGGTAAATGATAGGATGCATTCACATAGAAGATGTCCTTCTTAATTAAGACTTCTTGATTAAAAAATATATTTTTGACCACATGGGTTCAGTGGACTAATGAATGCATGTTACTTTTGACTGTTTTCTATTACCTTGCTTGGTGGTGTTGTTGTTTAGGCCTACTTCACAAACTTTAATGTCACTTTGTTTGTTGTACTTCAAACGGATCAGTTCATTATCGGTGATGGCAACAACTTGTATGATTTTACTTACGTTGAAAATGTGGCACATGCTCATATATGTGCTGAAAGAGCTTTAGCATCCGAGGGGACAATTGCAGAGAGAGCGGCCGGTGAGGTATTATTTCCTTGCAGATTCTACTGGGGTGTTTAATTATCAGGTATCTAAAGTCAATAGATATTGGTATACCGCAATGCCATGAGAAGCATATAGGATATTGTAAAATATGTATTCATGTGCCTCGGTAACAATTCAATACGCAATAATATATAGATGTCTCTTATCAAAGTTGACAGTAAATCATGAAAGAGACTGTCTCACTTGTCATGTTTTGCCTTATTTAATTTATATAAAACAATCCAAACAGCATTATTGCATTCCTCCGCATATCTATTTAGCTGACATAAAAAAAGATGAAATGACAGCCTACAGACTGTTAAATTGGGTTGACATATTTACAACTTAGGAGAGACAGTAGACATCCTCCTGTTTGCACGAACGTGTTCAAAACATAACATAGTCAAGCTTTTAAGGTGCACCTCGCCTATCAAGCTTCAAATCAGGAACTCAAATAGCATTTTTTGAGCCTTGAATGATTGAACTAATTGAAAATGTTGCAATCACTCCTTGGTTTTGCAGGCATACTTTATAACTAATATGGAGCCGATTAAGTTTTGGGAGTTTGTCTCACTTATCCTTGGCGGTCTTGGCTATGATAGGTACTCTAATTCTCCCTTTCAGTGGCAGGGTATGGATTCAGTGTACCATAGTTTTAGCAATACATCACATCTCAATAGTTTCTTCTTTCGTGGTCAAAATGTCTTAGTTTGGCTATTATACAGGAAATTTAGATTAGCATAGTTTGCTTTTTATTTTTGTCCACTACAAATTTATTTCAAGTATTGTAGAACTTCAAAGTCAATATTAAATCAAAGTCTTTCAAGTATTCCTTTTTTTGTTTCAGTTATTCTTTTTCTTCATTGCCAAGACAAGGATAACATTATGTCACAGTTCAAAGTTTCGGTGTATACGCAGAAATCTAGTTTTTGGCCCTTGTCAAACCACAACCTTGATACGAGTCGAAAAATCAGAGATTATTCATGAAAGGGTATGTTTTAGTGAAATTTTGGCCTATCAGTGTAGCAGAACGATATTGGATCAAATAGCAGAGAAATTTCGGCGTAAAGGAGAGAAACGCCATGCACAAAAATATATATATATATTTAAAACATTGTAAACTAGTACTTAAATGGGTATTAAAAAATAAAATAAAATAACACTAGTATTCAAGTTTACTACAAATTATAAAATTATACTTAAAGTACTTAACATAAAAACAACTATAGTTAACTAGAACCTACAAAACATTGTGGCCATTTTACTTATAAATAAAAAATATACATATTTTAATATTTTATACATATTAATTTTTTTTTAAAAAAATTGTACCTATATAGTACCTAGTTAAGTATAACTTAAAAATATCTTAAAAATTTGCTACTCAATTTTTATGGAATGCAGTATTACACGTTTGCGAGATGTCTATGTTTATATTTTATCATTTGGAAAGTGTTATGCGGACTAGATAGTATTTTTTGTGAACTTAATTGATACATCATATTGTTCTTATTCTTTAAAAAAAAAATTATATTTTTTTTGAAGCTCCTAACTAGTGTAATGATGCGTATTCCCCAAACCGATACCAAAATAGGTATCGAGTAAAAAAAATGACCTTCCGAAACATAAGCCGCTACCGTGATTCATGCATTATGTATTCCCAATGCAGTTATCTTTATTTCTGATTTTATGTAGTTTGCAGGCCAAGAATTAAAATTCCTGCCTCAGTTGTGATGCCAATTGCACATATTGTGGAGGGGATATATAATCTGTTTGCACCATATGGGATAAAGGTTCCTCAGTTTACACCTTCAAGAATCAGACTCCTCTCTCGCAGTAGGACGTTTAATTGTTCAAAAGCAAATGATCGACTAGGCTACACACCACTCGCGCCACTACAGGTGTTTCCATGTCCCATAACATGAGTAAACTTTGATCTTGATCTAGTTTTCTTAACACAAAATGTTATCATTGTACTTGCTATCTTCTCTAAAATATATTTTATCAGTTCTTAGCTAAGGACTTAGAGTTCTCCAATTAAGGTATTTCATGTTTTTCTGAGCCTGGGGTCATGAAGTTAGAGATGCATTGGTCTAAAGCTCCAAGTGGTGATCCTCTAGAACATACCTGGTTAAGAAAGAGATAATTTTTTGGGGTGTTATGTATTACCATGTCCCAAATGCATTATGAAAATCTCTTCTTTTTCTTTGGGTGGTTTTCAAATATTCTGATCCATATAATATTTATGCACCAATTCTTGCGTTGAAAGATGGGATTAAAAAGACATGGTTCGCTAATATAAGCCAGATTCTTATTTTAATGGTTTCTCTGTGATAAGTTGGAATTGATTTTCTGCAGGAGGGTCTTAATAGGATAATTGAGTCATACTCACACTTGAGGGCTGAACTACAACGTCGAAAGGATGACCCATCTAAAGCTTCATTATATCTTGGCAGCGGATGGGGTATACATAATCAGTTCCTTCTACAGCACGGTTTTTTTCCTTTCTTTCCATCTTCTTGTCTGGCCGTGCTGTTTATTAAATGCCATCTATGTCTTAGATACATCAACATGATTTTTTTGTAGAAAATAAAGATAGTAGCAGTGTGGCACCGGAAGAATATCCCAGGGAAAAAACACAGATGCTACATTTTTCTATACATTTTATAAAAAGAAAAGTTGTATCCGGGGTGGGGGGGTGATTCTACAAAGCTTTTTCCGTACTTTTCTTCCCATGCCTGCAATTGTATCCTTTTGCAAGTGCGAGCATTTATAATCCTGCGATTGTTATCTGTTTCTTGTACTGAAATAACCCACTAGTACCAACAAGGTCTAGCTCAAATGGTTTCATACCATCTCGTATATGAGAAGTCATATGTTAGAATCTCAGTAGAGAAGGGGAGGCACTACTATATAGTTGTTATAGCCTTATTTATATCCTTACTTGGGTTTTGTGTGTATGGATTTCTGTTCCTTGTTACAGGAGTTAAGTGTTCAAATATGATAAATTGTCCTTCCAGTAATCCAAAAAATGTAAATGTTTATGCAGGCTTATTCCCTGATACATATTTTGAATTGCATAACAGTTTGCCTCTGGTAGCTTTATTTGTCAGGATTAAATTCACTTTATTACTTGACTTCTCATATAGTAAATGTGTTTGGGTAAATGAGAAGTTCGTTAGTCGTGACCTGCCCCTTCATGGCACCAACGTATGATTTACAGCAAGCCATGGATGCTAGTTTTGGTTTATAAAGTGACAACTTGAGTTTCTGATTTATAATTTTGTTTTTTTTTCCTTTGAGAACATTATAATTTATGGTATTGAGTAACAATAGATTTTTTGACGCTACAATTTCAGTTGCTGATGTGCTTCTCTGGAGGGATATTAAACAAACACTCACCACAATGCTAGTTTTGGTTGTCATTTACTTCAATTTCGTAGCACCTGGGTATACCTTCGTTACCGCAGTTTCCAAACTAATATTTGCAGCATCAATCTTCTTGTTCATCCATGGAAAATCACCTAAGAAAATGTATGTTTTTGCCTACTCACTTATTTTAAGTTTGCCTTTTACACTGACCATATACAAATACGGCATCTTGTTCTATAGCATAATAATTGATCAATGAGCCAGAAACTCATAGCTTCTTGGTATCACCTATGATGCAAGTCCATCTGATGGTTTCAAGTCTTTCTGTTTGCATCCAATTGACAATCAATATAGTGAGAAACTCATAGCTCGTTGGTATCACCTATGATGCAAGCCCATCTGATTGTTTCAAGTCTTTCTTGTTTGCATCCAATCGACAATATATAATAAAAGTTAGACTGACGCAAGGTTGGAAAAGTTTTTCCAAGAATGTTATCTTATGGCTTTATGCTGGTGCAGCTTCGGATATACAATTGAGAAACTTCCCGAGTCAAAATTCCATTTGTCAGAAGAGATGTCGCATAGAGTTGCTTTATCAATGGTTTCATCATGGAATTCTTCAGTAAATGATTTAAAATCTCTTTGCTGTGGGAATGACTGGTCGCTGTTCCTCAAGGTACTTATGCTAACTTGCATCTCTTCTTCTTATTTTTTGTGCTTCTAGTTCAGTTTTAATTTAAAAGAACTGAGTACCGAAAACTAAAGGTTTTGAATTTTCCGACTTCTTATTGATGGCATGTCGGTTAAAATATTTCTACAGCAAAAAATAGTTAAGTGGCTTGGAAATATTGCTAGTAGACAGTGTATCTGCTGATATCGACCTGACATGTAGTCGGTTCCTAACAAAATAACAATCAAATGATCAGGGAAAGGATTAGGATCTCGAGTTATTTTCGTGGGTCAAAAATTAAATTCCTAAGATGAGAAAATACAGATTAATCCTAAAGACTGTCCATGTGGCACAGGCTTGTTGCTAGTTAGATATGTATCTTCATGTATGGCTCTTTGATCCCATCATAGTCTCCATTAGTGTGCTCCCTTAGTGGAGTACTTTACATATCATTGTTAAGAAGGGAAAACCAAAATTAATACCATCATAAGATTTCTTAAGAGGTATAATATTCCTTGGTGAGGCCTAGGAAGTTATGGTCACCTCACATTACTTTCTGACACTGTCATAATTTCTAAGCCCGTTGATATGCTTCCATAGTTTTATAGTCTCATTAATTTATGCATTTTTGTTTTCTGCTATTGAAACAGGTGGTTCTCTCTGTATTGATTCTGAACTTCCTTGGAGCTGTTTCTCTGCAGACTTCGTTTGCTATAGGTTTGCAATCTCCCTCTCTTCCTCCTCTCTTCACCCCAAGTACGTCAGCATCCTCTTACCATCTATATAAGTTGGAAACAGTTTGACATTTCATTTTGATTTCAGCCACTTCAGTTTTTTGCCCATATTATTGTTAGTCATGTCTCAAATTGAGGGTCCACTTTATCTTTTTATGGCTTCCCAAAAGAAGGTTGAACTTTCAAAATCAATATATCAAATTTCATTACATTTAAAGTAAGTTAAGATCTTGACCATTATATTAAATTCAAACTTTCTCAACTGCTTTAAAAGTGGACTCTCATTTGAGACGTATTATGGCACTTTAATAACAATACAAAGATATTCTCCAAACCAATGGTATCTCATATCAATTTTTTGGGGTCATTTTCTTCTTGTTATTGCAGTATTTCCCATTGTGTTTGTTGCTTTCTTCGTATACGAGAAAAAGGAGGAAGAAATTGATGGTCTTGTCCTACAAATCATCTCCTTTGGATCCAAATTAAAATCTGACGCTGGGGGAATGTTAAATCCCAACAGACTCGGCAAAAGTGAGTAATCAACAGCAATCAACATTCTCTTTGGTTCCAGAGAGAACGAGAAGCATTCTTCTTTGCTTCAAACAGTTTTGTATGCGGGCATTGTCAACCTGATGTAGCATGCATCTAGTCTGAAAATGTTAAGCCATTGATTTGTGTATTCTCCAACACTCGGCATGACAGTTAACTAGTGTCTGTTCGACTAATATTATTGACCAACTCTGTTTTGTATAGCATTTGATGTGCTAGACATCCTTGTACAGTTCATTTTATTTATGTTTCTGGGAATTTTATGAACTCTTCAGTTCTAAGTTTTCAGAAGTTTGGTCGTCATGTTTACTTGTGTATAACATTGTAGTACAAAAGGAATAAAAGTCATTTGATTTAACTTTGTCGACAATTTCTGCTAATGTCCCTCTCTTACAGTTGAATGATTTCACTGGTCCAGAAGAATTTTTTTAAAGAAAGGATTTATAAATGCTGGCTGCATTGCTTCCTCAAACTTTCTTTCCCAACAGAAATTTATAAATTCACATTAATACTAAGAACCAATATAATAATAAGTTGTTGTACACGTCATTTTATAGTTTTAAAATGTGAAAACAATTTATTATTATTATTTTTTTATAAGTTTGGAATGAAAGGAGTATGAGTTGCTTTTGTATTACTAATATTGTGTTACTAGTTTAGAAGGACAACCGAAATATAGTGTTACTAATGCATATAAAATGAGCAAATAGATCGGATTTGATTTGAGCTTAAATTAATATGGATGTCATTAATTATTTGTAATGATTTTATATAATAATGTGTCCTACTTCATGTGTAGATTAAATTAAGTATTTAGAAATTCAAATTCATGGAGTAATAAATGAAAAATTAACTTCCAAATATCACCCTTAGAAATAATAATAATATTTGTGGGAAGCCAATGCAAGTCACATATCGATTAAGAATTAAAGTATTAATTGGTTTATATACATTAAAGTTGCTCTTGGGTTTGGGTTTTTCCACTTTTGTATAAAGGAGAGGACCTAACCAAGGCTAAGTTCGAACCTGCATGCCGCCGATAGGCTTGACTCTAGGTCTAAGGCTAAAACTACGTCGAACCGAAAAAAGTATCATTAATATATAAAAATATATATTATTAGTAATTAATATTTTTTTAAATTTTTTTATTTTTTATGAACTAAAACATAATAAAGATGAGTTACAATATTAATAAAAGTGGTTAATTTTAATATTAATTTTTTTTGATAAAAAAATATTAAAAACCAGGTCAACTGAGTCAATTAACCGGGTTTATCAATTGGACCACCGGTTGGCCCGGTGATCAATGGGGTAACTCGGGTTTTAACTAAAATCGGGTCATTGGTCCAAATTGGACTGAAAGGTGGACCGATTCCGGTTTTTATCGGTTCGACCGTTAATCCGATTCGGTTTTAAAACACTAGTACCAAGTACTAATCTTAACAAATTTATTTTTGCATTTTGGAGATAAGTTAATATTCAGTTTTGCTAACACGATTCGTACTCACTCGATTAAAAGGTTGATTCGAGCTCGACTCGAGCAAATTTTAAAGTTCGATAAATTACTCTAATTTTTTCAAATTGTAATTTTCTATTGATATTCGAATTATATTCGTTTGAAAAGTTCAAACTGTTCGAGCTAGATTCGAGGTCGACTCGATAACCAAATGAACCCCAAATAAATTTTATTTTATACTCTTGTGAACCAAATTTGAACAACTTAATACTTAACTCAATTCATTGTATTACCATAGTATGTAGTAAATGTTTTAGATTGGCTATAAGATTTTACTGAGAGGCCTTGTAAAGATGGTGTTCTTGTTAGCAAAATAAAAATGCAATAAAAATAATAATAAAGAAAATTTAAAGAATAATCTAAAGGAAAACATAATACTGTTTTGAGTTATCTAATATAATGTCATATAAGAACTCTAATCCACCCTAAACATATTAACCAAAAACAATCAAGATTGAAATTTTATTATTAGAATATGACATTTGTTACGTGTGGCTATAATTTAATACTACCTATATTTTATAATAATTGATTTTTTAGAAGACAAACTTTATTCTATTTATTTGTTTTTTATAATTTTTTAGTTATTTATTTTTTTATATCACCCCTAACTTCTCTCATTGTCCCCAAAAAAATTCTCTTTTGTATTTATAGTTTTTAACTTTCCATAAAGGGATAGTGATAAAATTTTATACAAATTTTATTTTTTAAATGATTCAATTAAATGATTTTTTTAATTTATATGTATAAAGCTAAAATGATTATTATTATGGAATGGACGTAGTATGTTTTTATAGAGCAAACTCTTAGATTGCAACATATGGCCCAAGGTTGGAGAGGAGTCCATTTAGGCATTAACTATAACTAACTAACAGGGGGGACCCCTTTCAAACTCGAAAGGGGTAGAAGCCTTGAAGTTATTAAGAAGTTGAATAAAGGTACAATTATATATTTTATTATATTTTTAAAAATAATTACAACAATAATGCACTTATAAAATATTTATATAATTAATGTATTTAAAATTTTATTTACATAATTAGTGCAATTAATAAATTAATACACCCAAGTCCATCTCTCATCTTTCAATTAATAAATTCAACACACCCAAGTTCCATATTCCTTGTGCTACTGTTGCCGGCAGTGATGGTAGCTCTGGTGCCTGGTGTTCACTTTTGATAGTGCTGTATGCAGGAAGTGAACTTTTAATAGTGGAGCTTCTCACTTTCTCTATATCCTTTCTCAAGATCGTTTGTAAACTGGAGTATCGTTCTCCGACAAGTGAGTGTATATATATTCTATGGACCGTTCTTATTAGTAACAGTTGCAAACTGATTTTTGGTGGTTTGTGTGATTAGTTTTTTCACATGAAAAGGACCCTACTCTGGAATCTATGAGATTAAGTAGAGTTCAGTTTTTAGAGAGTTTGAATATGTGCGAAATTGATTTGTTTATAAACAAGTCGATCTTCATCCAAACACCACCATTAACGTCATCCTCCATCATTAACGCCTTTCTCCTCCGCCCTCCTCCGTCATTAACGCCATCCTCCACCATTAACCTAGACAGTCCCAACTTGTTAACGCCATCCTCCACCTGCGATTTTTTCATAAATACATTCTTGTAATTTTTTTTTTATAAAATGCAGTTGGTAGCCAAATTCATTCATACCAAGGTAACTAATTCAAAGTTATTAGGTTTCTAATTTATTTTTAAAAAATCTATTATAGATTTTTTTATTTAATAGTGCAGTTGGTAGCTAACACTTTATACAAATGTAACCAATTTAGTTTTATTGGGTTACCAATTAATTAGAAAAAAAATATTGTAGATTTTTTTTTTATAATGCAGTTGGTAGCCAAACCTTAATATAAAGGTAACCAATTCAGTTTTATTGGGTCACCAATTAATTATAAAAAATCTATTATAGATTTTTTTTTTCATAGTACTTTTGGTAGCCAAACCTTAATACAAATGTAACCAACAAAAACTAAAATGGTTACCTTTAAAAGTTTTGGTTACCAACTGCACTGAAATTTCTCTTGGTTACCCACAAAAACTAAAATGGTTACCTTTGTATAAATATTTGGATACCAACTGCACTAAACTTTATCTTTTTCTTCTTTTAATTTCTTGACTAAATCAACATTCGTCATAATGGCAGTTGTTGCCGTAATGGATGAGGAGATCGGTGTCCATGACGGCTACACCTTCAAGATCTACAGATCTACATCTTCAAGGTGTTGAAGCGGCGGCGAAGGGGAGGAGGAAGAAGACCGGCGAAGGGGAGAAGGAAGATGACATTGCCAAACTTTTGAATATTTAAATTTTAATTATTATTTTTGAATTTAAATTTATTTTTGTTGTTAGATCCAAGATATTTGAATTTAAATTATTAATTATGGTAGTTATTTCTCGTTGATTTTAGGTTTTCTTATTATTATGAATTGAATCCTATACTAATTCCCTTAATTAAGCAATCCTAATTGCACTAATATTGTAAATAAATATAGAAAGTGTATTAATTGTGTAAATATTTTATGAGTGCACTAATAGTGTAATTACTTTCTAAATGTTGTATATTATTGTAAAGGACCCTTGAATAAAGTTGAGCAAAATAAAAATAAAATTTTTGGGTTGTTTGCTAAAAATTGAATGAATTTGATTAAAATTTGAATGAGCTGAATTTGCATGAAAAAAGTTGTTTGATAATTGACATGTTTGAAACATCTAAATAACATATTTTTATTATTTTTCTCCTCTAAGAAAATTCAAAAAGATGTTATAAATTTATTTAATATTACTTAATATAATAGTTAATATTGTAAAAAAAAAGTTCATTCAGCCGCTCATTCAGCTAAAAAAATTAAACTCAACCAATCAATTCAAAATTGTCTGATTGGTTGATCGGTTCAGTCATTCTGACGATTTTTTTCCAAAACAAATGTATTAAATGACTGAATCGGTCAACCATTTAACTGCAATCAAACAACCCTTTTTATCTTATTAAAAAAAAAGAATATTTAATAAATAACCCGGATTCGACCAACATATAAAATTTTAATTTTTATATAAACTTGCAAACCAAAAAAAGTAACACTTATAAAGAAAGGTAGTATATATTAGTACTTTTTAAATTTGAGTTTTTCTTCTTTCTTTTTTCTTTTTTTTTTACAAAAGGTTCTGCATAATTGTTATTTTAGAGAGAGAAACAGTTTAAAAGTGGGATAAAAGGAGGAGGAGGAGGAGTAACGATAAGTGGAGGGCAACAACGTTTCAAAATCAGAGAATACAGAGTGGCGATTAACAGAGTCTAATATATATGTGTGCTTCTTCCCGTCCTTTTTCTTTCTGAACCCACATGAAATAGACCTAAAAAAAAATCTGATTATTCAGTCTTTCTATCTATATATCTGTACTACATGTAGGAAGAAAGAAGCCCTCATTCAAAATATCTCTGTTCTTCTTGCAAATTTGATCCAATAAATCATTCCCTTTTTCCAGCTGCTGCTTCATTCCTCCAATCCCTCGATATTCCCGCTCTTTTTCTTCGCTTTTTACTCGGACCCATTTCATTTTTCCTCAAGTTTAGCCCTTCATTGAATTTACACACAATTATTGTAATAATATCAGGTGCACTTTGAGATCCCCATTTTCAATAAATTTGTCTTCTTTCTGTGCTTACCAGTTTTACTTCTTCCTCTCTATCTCTATTCAGTTTTGTTTTAAAAACCAAATCTTTATTACCCATATCATTATTATTATTTATTATGATCCTTAATGTTACAAGTTGTACTAATAGCTATCTCTTCCATAATTCGGTTTGGTTTCCAATTTTCTGTCGGTGTTGCTATATTTAGTTAATATCGGTAAAAATGGGTGGTGTTAGAGGAGTTGAGGTGATAAACAGCAAGAATTGTTCAAAACTATTTGTAGATTCAATCCCTTCAATGAATTTGAGAGTTGGTCTCCAAATGTTTCCTGCTTCTGCTTCTGTTTCATCATTCTCCTCTCAGCCAATTCTTCCCTCATCAACTGCTCCCTTTTCTGGTCTTGTTATTTGTGTTACCGGACTTTCCAAAGGTATGTTATTGTAATGTAAAGTGTCCAATTTTTTTATATTTTTTTTGCTAAATAAGTCTCCAATTTTAACCACACATAGTATTTTTCATATTTTCAGCTGATAAGTAGGTGTTTTTTCATTATATATGAATTTGGAGATTTTTATTCTGTCCTTGCTCTCTTTTTTCCATATCCTCTCCTTTTTGTGTTTGATATCTTGTATCACATGAATATCCTCTGCTTCTGCTTTTTGGTTTTTTTGTCGGTCAGCAGTCAGCTCCTTGATTCTGTATAGAAGCAATATTTTTGTAATTTTTTTTAGTCTCTTTCACTTCAAATGAAGTAATTAATTTATTGTAAATACCAATATTGGGATAGTTTAATAAGTAATATATGTCCTTTTCATTATGTGATTCACAGAAGCAAGGAAACAAGTCATGGATGCAACAGAGAGATTAGGTGGCCAATACAGTCCCCATTTGCATCCTCAATGTACCCATCTGGTGGTTCAGATATCCTTTTTAATTTTAATATTAAGATTAGGTTGATATGCCTGCAAGTATGCACATGATTATCTCTCACTGATGGGTGATGGTAGTTGTAGGTTCAGCTAAATCCTTACATCTTTTCCATGTTTTTAAAGTTTTTGTTTATTATTATGACAGCCATACCGAGTATATCGCATAGATTGCTCTTCGTCACACACTTTGACTATGGTAAAGTGTTTTTTTTTTAATTTTTTATTATCATATTTGGTTTCTCACCAATGCAAATTCCTTTTGCACTCTGAAGCATGCTTCTGTGAAAACTTAACATTCTTTACAGCTCTTGTGGGCTTAAGTTTGAGCATGCTCTGAAACATGGATCAATAAACGGTCTCTTTATTGTAACGCTTGGGTGGTTTGTGGATAGTGTCAGAAGAAATGGTAAGAGTTGTCTATGTGTGAAGTGCTAGTAGCTAGAAATAATAATTCAGCTCAGACAAGTATGGCCATTTTTTATTTTTCATGCACCCCTTCTGTTTATATGTGAAAATGAGTCTCATTCTAATTGATTTATAACTCTTGCATTATGCGCCCTTCCTGCTTCTTTATGCTTCAGTTATCAGAGATTACCCTTTTTAAAGTAATGAGAAATGTGGCTTCTCTTCAAAACTTTCTTATTATCATGAATAAACATTTGTTATGCATTTCCATTGCAAAATTGATGGATATTTGTTTGTTGCAGTAAGGTTGAGTGAATCACAGTATGGCGTTAAGAGTATTGGAGAAAATGGTGTCCCTAGGGATGATTTGAATGGGTTATTTCATTATGCTAGTGCAGAAAATTCTTGTTTTCCCGTGGGTATGCTTGAAAATTTTAAGCAATCTGACACGATTGTACAACCACACTTATGCTCTTCAGAGAAAGAGTTAGGAAGAAGTACGGATTCAATTCTGTCCGGTCACTCCTTGTATGTCGATGCAGATGTTTCTGCTGAACTGCAGAGTAAGGTAGACTAGAATTTTGTTAATATTTAAATATGTTTTCTGTTGAAATTTGAAATTAAGGATTAAATAGATGCCTTTAATTTACATTGATTGTGTTACTCTTTAATTATACACCCTCTGTTCTCACAAAAAAAAAAAAGATGTCTCAGCACATTTACAAATTTTGAATATATATTTTCGTTCCATGTTTACCCTAAATTTATTAACTTTTTTTATTAGCGATGGCATGATAATGACATTGTGATTATAAAACTTAAGGACTTTGTGTCATTTATACTACCATCAAAAGAAATGGAACTCAAAATGGGACTCTTTTGTTGGAATAGAGGGAGTATCTGGAAAAAGCTTTGATGTTTATGCAGGTTTCTTTGGATTTGATTTGTTATACTTTTCTGTCAGTGCCAATTAATGCTTTACAAGCATGTTAGTATTAGACTTAGACCTCCTGATTTCAGAAGATATAGAACTTGTATTGGTGGTTTGAGCCATTCTCTTGAACGTGGATTTTTTTGGGTAGGTTGTTGAGGCTGCTACTTCGCAAGGTGCAACACTAGTAGATCAATGGCGGGTTGGTCGCAGTGCCAGTCATGTAGTCTGTGAAGGGCCTTGTATTCAAAAATATCTTGGCCACTCGGATAATCTTGTTACGGTAAGTTCTAGTGTGCTACTGATCCACATTTTAGTTTGGCAATTGACTGTGCTATAAACTAAGAGAAATTTGTATTATCTCACTTATCAAAACAAGTACTACTCCCTCCCATTTTTAACTGTTTTCAGCAAAGAATTTAAGGCTTGATGAAAATACATTTGTACATTTTAATTGTTAATTGTCTCTGATATTGTTGAAAGATACAATATAAGTGTTGAAAGATAATATATAATGTATAGATAAGTTTTTGGCACATTTAATACCTGTGCCGAGTTCTCTCTCTCTCTCTCTCTCTCTCTCTATATATATATATATATATATATATATGTAGATTAGTAGCAAATTTGTATTATCTTCAACCATAGGTGAACTATTACATCTTTTTTAATGAGGATTTTGACTATAATTTCAGATAGGCCAAGCTCATAATAGCATTTGAAGTACTTATTAACTACTCCCTCCATTCCACAAAAAGAGACATTTGAAATTTTTGCTAGTGTTAAGGTTTTACTTTATTCCATGTATATCCCTTAGTACAATAGTAAGTGTTTAGTTTAGTAATGGTAGCATGGTAGTGAAATTATGATATTAAACTTGAGGAAATTGTGTCATTTTATACTACCATAAATAAAAAGAGGACTCTTTTTGTGGAACAACTTATTTTTGTACAAATGGGACTCTTTTTTTGGGAATGGAGTGAGGATTATTTTTTTGTCTTTCTCCTCTTTCTATTATTATTATCCCCATGCAAGTTTTAACAAATGATGTTCCTCAGCCAACATGGGTTTTGAAAACCGCAAAAGAAAAACGTGTGCAGAGATTAGTTCACATATCTGCCGATTTGGCTCGCCATGTTGGAACTGTACTTGAAAATGTTCAAAGTGATTTTTCTGTTGAGGTAAATATTCTGTTGTCTTCTTATCTTTTTTCTTGGTCATCTAAATTTCTTACTAGTATGAAAGATTTAATCAGTTGTATTTGGAAAGGATTTGCTTAGATTATTATAAAAATGACTATGCATAAACATCTTCTCATTTTTTAACCTGTCCACGAGACTCTAGAAAAAATATTCATCAGCAAGAGAAACGCTATTTTGAATACATAAGGATAAACTTTTTTAAATATATAAGATGGTTTATTTGTTTGCTCATTGAGCTTTCTCTTTTAATCTTTTATAGGACAGGAATGGGTGTAAATGTTCTCATGATGCATTGAGTTCTGAAATTAAAGCAAGCCATGAAGAAAGACAAAAGATGGCAAACCTGGCCAAAGATAGGGTTAGAAAGCGACGGGGTCGCCGTATGCAGGTAGGTATTAATAATTACCACACTTGCCTTGATTTGTACATGTCTTTTATTGAACAAGGATGAGTATTGGATGATAAGTGAGGCCTTTTATTATTGTTGGAATATACTCACCTGTCATTTGGCCTCATGGAAGTTTTGCATAACTATATGGAAAGATTAGTTGTTTTAATTAGTGTTGAACTCTTAATTTATTTATATGTAACATCCCTGTCCCACATCAAAAGATATGAGAAAAATTTGTCTATATATAAAGAATTAAGTTACTAATAATAGTACCTTCATTTATGACTTTTTGAGTGAGTCTGTGGTGGGCTAAGATAACCCAAGAAGATACTATTGAGCTAGTGGTTTAAGGCCTTGTTTGGATAGATTTGATTCGATTCGAACTTGGGATTTGACCCAAAATTTGTTCTAGACTTGAGATTTGACCCGGGTTGTTTCTTTTGATATCAGAGCCAACTCTCGAAAGATCGAAGGCTGGTGATGTTATCCCACAATGGAGAAAGGTCCGGAGGTGGAGACACAAAACTAACCAATATTGTCCCACAATTGCTAGAGACAAAAGATCGAAGGCTGGTGATGTTATCCCACAATGGAGAAAGGTCCGGAGGTGGAGACACGAAACTAACCAATATTATCCCACAATTGCTAGAGACAAAGATGTGTATGTGATCGATGACACGAAGCTAACCAATATTATCCCACAATTGCCAGAGAGACAAAGATGTGTATGTGATCGATTCTGACGAGGACGTCAGAAATTTTAAGTAGGGGAGTTTGTAACACCCTAGTCCCACATCGAAATTTCATAGATTTATGGAATCGGTGACTATTTCTGAATCTCAAAAAAGAGCTAAAAATAACTGGGGATATTATGTGATTGGTTGGTATTCCAAAATTCGTGCTATTTGTTTACATTCATTAGTTCGTAAAGGATTCAATGCAAACTTTGACAGGGATCAAATGGTTGTTCATGTGCCATGTGCCTTTGGTCCTTAGTCGTTCGATTCTTATTTTATTAATCAGATGAACAAGTAGGGGTTTTTTTGTATCTATCAGATAGATTAAACAACTGTCACTGTAGAAGGTATCGCGAGACAACCCGAGGCGGAGGGAAAAATATGAGGTACTTTATTGCTTAGTCTAGCTTTTATGGAAGCTTTAACAATTTATGGCAACCATTCTTGTTAGTCCCGAGCCTGATAAGAAAAGGGATAATTTATAACAAAGTTTTCGTGTTGTTAATTTATAACCTTTTGGGTGAGCCTGTGGTGGGTTAATATGACCTCAAAAAATACTATTGGGCTAGTGGTTTAAGGTCTTGTTTGGATGGATTTGATTCGATTCAGACTTGGTATTTGACCCAAGATTTGTTCCGGACTTGAGATCCTTCAGTTTGTTTTATGCGAAACCGGTTATCGTACAACAATCTTTCTTATGACGTGTGGCATATGTGAAAGAAAAATGAGATGGAGAAATAATGGAAAAAGTAGGGAAAGAGAGACGTTTAGGAGAAGTTAGATACAGAAAGAAAATATAACTGCCATACAGATAGACTGAGTATGGCCGGAAATAAACCGAGCTATTCGTGAACAACTATGTTCCTGATAAACTGAGATATCCATACAGATAAACCGTCAGATTTGGGTTTTCATTAGTTTACAGCTATGTTACATGTACTTCGGTGCAAGTTTGTCCAGGTGTTGGACCTTTATTATTCTCAAATATATTAGACTTGGCTTTGTGTTCAAACATAGAACATGATTTCACAGACATCGAGCTCCTTATTAATTTCAATGTATTAAGATAATCATCTACTCGTCTTCAATCATATAATTAGCAAGTTTTATACTTTTATTAAATGGGATACAGTGAGGAAGAGGGATTTCCACTTTTCCCTCATTGAAGAAGAGAGATCACTCCTTTATTATTGAATACAGACCTTTACTTTCTATTCCATATGTACACCTAAAGGATTGAAGCGTCGAATTTGGTCACAGTTGTCTGACAAAAATCCCATATCCTTGTCCGAGTGTCCGTCATAGATTGTTCAACACATTTAAAAGAGTTTGTGTAACATAGTTTTACATGCACTCACTGGGGCCATCCAATGTTTTCTTGCTCATTGTTCATAGCTAGGCATGGGGATCTTCGAGGGTATGTTAGAAACTCCAAATGGCAAGTTTAATTTAAGATATGTAGTAGTTTTCTGGATAATTGCCCTCCTGTTGGCTGCTAAAAGGAAACATGCAGCTGACCATTGCCCTGGTGCGTGCCTGTCATGTGTATAGCAGAAAGACAGACTTGCACGAACTCACTTTCTCTGTAGGTACTAGGTATGATGGTAGAGATTGTTACATTCTGCGAAAATTGACTACTTGTGTTTGTTGATCTTACTTCTTGTCATTAATTTTGTTAGTTAGTGAGCTGAATATCCATTTTGATTTGAATTGTTTACACATTGTTATGATCACAGAGATGTCAGACCCCAATACGCCCAATCACTCCGAACAGTCTTTTGGATTCAATCTGCTGGACAATATCTGAGCCAACCTCTAGTGCTTCCATTTACACAGAATCTTCCAGTGTTGAGGATGCTACCGAACACCATACATCTGTATTCTTTGATGCAAATGGGGACACGAAGGAATCACAAGATTCATTCGTAAACTTTTCTAGAAAAATTACAGAAAGGTTAAGTGCTAATTTTTTTTTATCACTACACCATCCATTTTGCTGTTAGTGTCGCTTTTACATATTACTTTTGTCTTAAAATGATTGCAAAAGATACCCCCTAAACAATTGTATGTCCACTCTGCAAAGAAGAACCAATACAATTTGAATCTATATTTGCTATCATTTTGAGACAAAATAAAATGCAGTACAACTTTTGTGAAATGGAAGAAGTTTATATTTTTCGTTTGTTACAAACTCTAATAGCAGAACTGAGTTGTTTTAATTTTATTATCTGATCTAATGCGAAGCGCATACGACTGATTTTTCCTTTAACTGCATTTTTATTCATTTGGATTTTCTTGCAGTGAGAAAACTGCGGTGATATTTAAAAACCACTTCCTTACTATAATCTTTCCAGTTGATCGATTTGGTGAAATGGGTCCTTGTTCAAGGATATTTTTCAGTGATACGGGCTTCACTTGTTTGCAGGTGTTAGATTATATCTATGCCTTTTATCAGGTACATGATTCTATTGCCATGCCTCATTGATGGGATCAACCAATCTTGATGTGTGATGCCCTCTATTTTCTAGTTTTAAGACAGAAGGATGTTATTTTCGTTATGAGAGTAGATGTATATTCTTTTATCATGTTATTAATAACAAAGTGAACTAAATATTTTTGTTTTGTGCAAGGAAGAATGCATTATTATTGCTATATGTTATAAGCAAGACTTGTCAATATTTTCCCAAAAGCTTTTGATCCTTTCGAATACCATTATTTGCGAGTGCCTCTAAACTGGTGACTGAATAATCATAAAAAAAAAAAATAGTCATTACTAGAAGTATGTCTCTACTATAGAATAGAAGTATGGCCCTTTTCTGTTGCGATGATTGTTTAATTGATATGAGCTGGTGAGGTGGATAGATAATGACTTTAGATGTCAATGATCTTACTCATATGCTTGCTTGTAGGAGAACATGTCAAATGAGGAAGTAAAGGTAGCAATTCATACTGATTCAAGGCATGCTGATCGGCTCCGATCAATGTACTCCAGTAAAGAAGCAACAAGGCGTGGCTACGTTGACTTCAAGCGCATCGACTTTCTAGGGAGTCGAAGGAGTTTTGAAACGCTGAAGCGCGTTACTGGGGATAACAATAGTAATGTATACGAGTTGGTGATCAGAGCATGAGAGAATTGAATTCCACAATTTGTTCCTTGGTTCAGGCACGAGTCGATGCAACCTTTTTAGCTTGCAAAATATATCATCTTGAATCAAATTCTAGACGTTCTACATTCATCCATCTTTCAAGAGTTCCCCTTTCTGGTGTTTTAATAATCCGAGCCGAAAGTTGTACTGAAGATTTGATTTCCACATTGTTCATAAACTTTGTGGCATTTGCAACTTGCCAAATGTACGAGCAATATGAGAATTCTGACATGTATAGTAGAATGAAAGGCTATACTTAATGGTTTGAGTGTATATATGTAAAATAGACAATGGGAATGACTTTTAATTCAAATTTATTGAACATACTTTTTAAAATAATTTACGACTCTTTTTTGGGGTGGGGTGGGGTGGGGGTGGGGGGACATTGGTCTATTTCCTACAAAATTGTTGCAGATATAATTTTTGCAGTTTTGGTTATCCTTGTTTAAGTAGGAAATATAGCTCTCTATATTTTTGATTTTGACACCCAATAAACAAAAATCACAAGAATCAAAAAAAGAAACTAGTGTAGAATCACGCATTAATTTATGGGCTTCAGTAAAAATATTTGAACCACCCAAATGGAGCCTTTGAGAACCAGAATCATGCAAATAAAGAACTAACTGCACCTGCTTGCAGAAAAAAAAACTAGCCATTTTTGTGCGAAGATCAATAATCCATCATCTTATTGATCCCGAGGACACTAGCCACGGACTTTGTTGAATCGAATGGCTAAATTTATATATTACTTCCACTAATTAAATACAATTTCCCACCCATCAACTTACTATGCTTGCATAAATGCAGATTCTACAAAGCCCGACTTTTTTTAGTACTTCTCGTGTGAGGATATCGATAAGTTACAACCACCAAATACATCATGCCTTGCAGATTGTTAGAACCCCTCGTCTTTCGAGCTCATAAAGCATGAGTAGGGCAGCAGAGTCCAACGAACTTTTCTTGTCCGCTCGTTGATCACCACCAAGTTCGATAACACCAAACTCTGGTATGGTTAAGGTGATACGCGATACAAAACTATTAAAGCCTTGCCTTTTCTCAGGGCCTTCGACAAATTCTATGGGAGATCTGTGCAGCATGATATTAGTTTAAGCTACGATCGGAATGTTATAAAGGCAAACAAATAAGATACGGAAGTCTATATATAATAAAGATTACCTAATGAATAATTATAAATACAAAAAAGTATTAGAATTATTGATTAACAAATGTGTTGTTTTACTAACCTTGACTTGTGCTCAGTTGAAATAAATGTAGGCATTGGCCACTGCAGTCTCTTGCATAGGTCATAAAGGGAGGTTCGTGGTCCACCTTTTTTTGTATTGATTGATGCAAGAGCTACATGATAGGAAATAATAAAACAAATGAAAATTAGTTTACTTAACAAAGCAGCGAGCTCTAAATTTAAGGGAGAACCTTCTTTACTTTTATATGTGCATATATCTATTCAGAAGAATATAACGATATGGGAATAACAGTAGAAACTACCATTGATCGGTGTCTACAAATCCTTTGCAATACGGTACAGTTTTGATATAGGATAAAATTCAGGAATATAATCTAAAAGGGTTGCAAAAGAAATATTGGTAGTCACTGTTGGTTACTAAAATGTTGTTCATTACCGGCTAAAACTAAAAATTCTACAGGATCATGCCCCTGGGTTTAGTATTTACTTACTTCTACAATCATATTAAAAGAAAGAACAAGCTATGTGGCACATACCAGGTAGGTTAAGAGTAGAGTCACAAACTATTGTAGAACAATCGTTGCCATGAGGACTTTTAGTTGGCTCGGATTGCAACTTGGCTGTCTTTTGCTTTTTATGGGATCTTGACTTGGATGAAGTTTCAGAACATGCTTGGCTGAAGATATTATCAGCCGAGTTCAGGGAAGATGAAGTAACAGCATGGTCCGGAACCTGTTTTATCTTCCTGGAAATTTCTCTACACTGTAAAATAGAGAAAGTAGAAAAATATTAGTGATGAAAATGGCATGAAGCTGAAATGCACAACATAGTTAGACCTTGGATATTGTTGCTAGTAATCAATTTCCTTCTTTATGATAATCAAAGACAAACATCTCTCTGTGAACAGAAAATGTTTGTTTTTTTATCTTGCCTCAGAAAAGAACTCAGCTCATGCAATCTGTATATATTACAAGAAGGAAAACATGGCCCTTTCTAATATTCAATTTTCATGTAAACGCTTTTCGGAATTTAATAAACTATAGAAGTAGTCTTAGTCCAATGACTCCTATGGTCATTACAAAACATACAAAACAATTATAGGCCATACAACTGCAGGTAATCTTGTTGGGGGTGTGAGGGGAGGGGGTATTGAACACTATGCAAACAGTCCTTTGATTTTTCTTGTATTTATATTTCGTCATAGAAAGACGGCAAGTGCCAAATGTTTTTTTGGAAGTTTCCAGGAAGAAGCAAAAATGAGAATGAAAAGCTGAAATTAAGTACAATTAGAGGAGTACTGACAAACCTCTAGTTCTTTCAACAAATGAAGAGCTGCTTGCCCCTTTGCAGCCTTCCTATTTTGCCCAGACCCCTCTCCAATCAACAGGACATCTTTCAGCTGTAACCTAAGCTCTGCATGCACAGTTTCTCCCTTAGTTACGCAACTGTCTTTTACGAAGTACCCGAGAGAGTCGCACAATTCAATCAGTTCACGTAGTGGGGGTAGTTCAAGTTTATCAGGCGTCACAATAGGAGATAATATCGGTTCAAAGATTCTCCAGACCTTGTCCATGTTAAGCTTGCTATCAATTAATATTGCCCCTGCTATGCTCTCCACCAAATCACCAAGTGCCTGTAACGAAAAAAGATACGGTTTGAACCTACGGGACAGAAAATAAACGAGGAAAAGGAAAAAGAAATGGACCATAAGCCTAAAGAATTGATATAATAGAGCTTTGAATGGTTAAAGTTTATGCGCCTCAGAAAACTGCATTCTATGGAATACATAAAGATACAACAAAGCTAGTGAAAAATTGTCAACCATTGTGCAACAAATCCCATATTAGGCAAAAACTCACCTTGACCTTGGGACGTTTTGCACCTTGGGAAGACTTGGTGGTGCTGTGAGAACCAGAAACAAACTCCGCATACTCTTTTATTTGACTTAAAAGAAGCCCAGAGCAATGTTGAAGATGCAGATGAAGATTTCGTCTCACAGCAGCTTGAGCAAAATATTCATTATTAACAGAAGCTGATCGCAAGTCTGTCAGTTCCCCTGGATCAAGTTCCTTGTGGCTTTGGTACAGATACCATGTAATAAGTATGTCCAACACAGAGTCACCAAGAAATTCAAGTCTCTGTCAAAAGTTCAAGAAGAAAAAGGTCAAATCATACATAACTTGTCCATCGATTTGGAAACAAACACAAAAATGTTTTGAAAATAACAATCTTGTGATTTATATATATATATATATATATATATATATATATATATATATATTAAATCTATATATACACATATACACACTTGTACTCTACTATATCAACTATCCACCAGAGATTGTTTTATATCTAAACCCCTTAAGCTATAGACTTGCATGGAGAGTTTGTTTTTTATGTTACATGCTAACCTTGATGTTTTCAAATTGACACGACCAATTCCTTTTTATGATCCAGACCCTTAAAAGAAGTAGCAAAAACAGAAAACTTTAAGAAGAAAATTTGAAAGAACTTCTTTTGGTACCTGATAACAGTAGCCAAGGTCCAGCACTTGCTCGTCAGATGCATGTGTAATGGCCTCCAGTAACAGACCCTTGACCGAGAATTCATACTCAAGCTTTGATTCTAGGATTGCAATCTCTGTCGCTTTTGGGCTGTAAGAACGGAGAGAGGCGGTTTTAATGGCTTCGTCAAGCATTGAGGGCTGAATTTCAGCATCAAGACCAAGCCATTTCATCAATTGAACAGCAGCAACTAATCCGCCTCCAACATAGTATGCTCCTATGAGGGCCTCAACACAATCAGATATGGTCTTGGAGTTCATCCACCTATGACCCCTATCACAGCACTTCCCAACCATAACTTTTATGTCTTCAGTTTGAAATTTTTTATCTAAAGGCACTTCCAATGTATCCACTCCGTGTTCACAAGGACAAAGACGTATAGACCGCTGCCCCGGAGCAGTCCATCGACGTGGATCAAAAGGACTATCTCGGATATAGCCCTGTCAGTAAGAACTAAAACAATCAGAATTCAGATAAAAATGCTCTAAATTATGAAATAATCAGAAACTCAAAGAAATACAGGGCATTAAAAAGGCACATTAAAGCGTTTCAAGACTAGAACTTTCACCTTCCTTATTTTCCTCTCTTATTCAGACAGCTTCTATTCATGGTCTTGTGAATGTTCAAAGCACACACAACTATTTGAGTTTAGCAAAGATTTGGGAATATAAAAAAATCGCGTTTCTCATTGATGCAAGTTCTTATTACCTAAAAGCACATATTTTTTTAGTTCATGTTACAGGAATGAGAATGCAGTATGCCATGTAATCTAAAACATGGTATGTTGGGGTAGCTTTCTCAAGTAAAAGGGTACAATATATTATGATGATTCCAAATTTAAGTAATGTTTACTTGTAGAAAGTTAATGATTATAATAGAATACCCGAGGTCTGTTTTAACATAGATGTGTTTCTAATCTTGTAAGGATGAAACTATATATTGCAAAAGTAAGTATTTTGTAACTAAATGTACTTTGTTTTGGAACATTCAACATTTGTACCAAATCGCAAATCCAGAATGTCAATAGAATATGAAAGGTATATTACTAAATTTCTATAGAGTTTCAGGATCTTCATAATTATCAATAACATTCATAATTTCATAAAATTTTATTATGTCTTCAGGTTTTTGTTTTTGGATTTTTATCATTACAGGATTATCCTAAACTCCTAACTAACACAAATTGTTTGTTCCTGATTCCCCTAGTCTCAGATTTGGGTATCATTACAATTCAACAACAGACACGAAAAGAAAGTAAGAGACTAAACAATTGTAAAGGCAACTGCTAACAGAAAATAGATATAATACTATAATACCTGTATATTTTTATCATTTCCGAACTTGTGCAAAGTGGAGTTACAAACAGCCCAAGAGCGGGAATTAGATAATTGCCCTTCGTGTTTTTTGGGATATTTAAGAAAAAGGTGACAGCTTAAGGCATACTTCAAAACTGAATCTCCAAGCAACTCCAAACGCTCCATAGAGAAACTCTCATTACATGTCATAGTTGTGAGAGCTTCCAAAATCTAATTGTAGAACATATTAGTTAAGACTAAGAAGACTAAAAATGTACCAATAGGAAAAATACTAAACTGAAATCACTAAAAGTTTAATCCATTTAAATCACAAACCAGTGAGCTTGATATATGAAAGCTTCCAGAATCACAAATAATCTCTTCCCGAAGCTGGCTGGCCAACATTAGGGACTCTAGACGGTGTATTAGTGAAGGTAGCAAGTACATTGATTTCAAAACACCTAGTCGTACATCAATACCAACTAAAAGTTCTGGTGGCATGCGAACAAGATTGTATGGCTTTTTGACAACCACTTTACTTCCGGATTTTTTTTTCCTTCCACACGGAGCACCTGATTATATGCATTACAAAATAAAGTGTATTAGAAATAATAGGACACAATGTATGTATCTCTATATGGTCAGTTAAACTAACAATTGTTTTTCCTTCCACACGGAGCACCTGATTATATGCATTACAAAATAAAGTGTATTAGAAATAATAGGACACAATGTATGTATCTCTATATGGTAAGTTAAACTAACAATTGTACTACAATAGTTTGGAAAAAATTCCAAATTATAAAATATGCCATCCAGCAACTAGTTGATTTAATTCAGGTCAACCATTCATACAAATTTAATGAAGAGTCTACCATAATTTTGGGAAGAATGGGAAGGGACAAGGGAGTGAGAGAAAGACTATTAGTATTAAACATGATATTCATGCCTGAAAGGAGTGTCAATTTCTGTCCTACCTCAGACGCATTCATTACTGGAAGTAAAGTAAAACTATAAGTACGAAGAGCATAATCCATATATCGACTTTAATAAGTTAGAGAAGGAAAAAAGTTGAATAATATTAATACTTGGTGTTGAAAAAAAAATACTTGCAGATTAAGTAACTTAGAGCACAAACTAACATACCTTCTTTTTTGAAATCAACAAGAAGGTTGTGGGCATTATGACTTTGCTTGAGCAGCAACAATGGCTGTTTAGGAAGCCCTAGAGAAATCCCATACCTGACCAGGGGGAATGTTTTAGATTGTAAAGAATAGTAAAGAAGAAACTGAATATGCCAACAGAGGAAAGAAAAATCTTCAAGAATCGGAATCACCTACTTTTTGTGGAAATAGTCAGCAAAGGACGAAAAACTCGAAGGGGCCTCATCAGAGTTTCTATCGAATTCAGTTTCAGCTGATGTGTCCAAAAGGATATCAAGAACAGAATAAATCTTTCCTGTATGAATGGCCAAAACCACCATTTCTCTGATGTTGTTTATATGAACTGATTTATTGGCCAAGTGAATGAGATCAGTCTCAATTGAATCAGTCATTAGTGATGAATTCCCACCATTACGACCTGATTGTTCAGCACTTAACCAAGCATTTTTCTTCAGAAATTCAACCTCAGAAACACAAGAGTTGATTCCCATCCAATCAATTCCCCATGGTTTGTGACTAGGATTGTCCCAAGACTCCAATGGTAAAAGCATGTACATGTTCGATGGGTCCCATAATGATTTATCTGTCTGAAGCAAAAACTCTCTTCCTTTTTCTGATTTGGAACGAATAAATAATTTCCCAAATATTCCGTTGAAGAAAAATTCTTGAAAGCATTTTGCTTTCACAACCTGCTCAACAAAACCAAAATAAAGAAAAGCAATAAGTAGACTTATCATAGATAACATTAAAAAAAAATATACCACATTAACGTACAAAGTTATGCTTCTACCTGCTCGGCATCCAGATGTAATTGCCCACGGGAAGAAACAGAAGATTTGACAAATTTCGAGACCAAGTACAGATCAACCTCGATGTTTCCCACATCATCATCAAGCTTTGACTCAGTTAAAAGAATAAAATTTGAATACTGTTCACCAACAATGTTACATACAAAATCTAATTTGTAGGCATAAAAAACTATGCCATCAAGTTTTTCACCCCAACTTCCAGATAGCGCCCGAATGCAGGTTGTCCCATGTAATTCTTTTCTCTTTGTTGTTCCTACAGAAACCACCAGAAACACAAAATGCCTTTTATACCCAAGATGGGAAACACAAGCAAAGATGAGCCGACACAAGTCCTACAGACACAGGGATGTTGTCCTAGACGCATTTAACCTAATAAACCACCTCTAGCAAGATAATATCAACATTAGCAGACGAAATTAGAAAATAATACATATAGGCATGTAATAACATCTAGGCTATAACCACAGATAGTTTCATCAGTCTAAGGTGTGGCGAATATTAATTTGCATATGATTTAATGAATAATATTCATGGATTACACTTTTTTTATCTCCCTTTTAGATTCAATCATAAAATGTTGATTTCGAAAGCCAAGAATTTTGAAAGAAACATATGAAAACATCCAATTTTCTCATACTTTGGAATATTTCCTTAACAAAATTAGAGGGAAGGACATAATGGAATAAATAGTATGAAGAGTGTTCTATTCAATTTGATCTTCCATTTTGCAGAAATACCTACCTGCACCTGAAGCTTTGCTTTTTACAATGGAATCATTTTCTGGTGGTTGTTCATTCACCGGGAGAAGATGATCATTGAGTGCTCCCATCACATGCAACTTCTTACACGCATCCAAGCATACAAGCTGCTTCGCTAGTTGGGAATTCTTACATAAAGATCCAGTTATTGTTTGAAAAGCTGCATTTGGAGGTAATGTCATTTGACACTGATACAGCTCCCCTATCAATAAGAACTGAAAACTGGGCCTTGGAGTGAAGTACCTATGGAGGAAAAGACTTGATCAGGATTTGACATGGATAAGCAGTCCCCCACCCAATCCCTGACAGAATGAGAAATAAAATTGATAAAGAACAATATTTCCATACTTATCCCCAGGGAGTTTTTCACAATATCTATGAATGAGGCTGACACTCGAATCTGCAGTAACTGATGCTCCAGTTACGTCCACAACATATGAATCTATGTCCTTGATATTACAAGGTTTTATGATGCAGGCATCCGGGTCTCTGTTAATAGCAGTATCTAACATAGAATACTCGCTACGAATAATATCGAACATTTGATCTCTTTGCTTTAAGTTTCCCCTGCATAGCTATACATTGTGAGGAAGAGCAATGCAGTATATAAAATAAGCTTAAAAATTGTCATGAAGAGCGTAATAGCTTCTTCTAAATCTTAGTCTGGGTAGAAAAGTGACTCACCTCTCGAGCATAATAGTATATTGGGAGTCATTTTGACGAGCTCTCCCTCGTGATTGTACATAACTACGAACGGTCTTTGGCAGGTCAAAACGTATCACGGAGGAACAATTTGGCACATGAATTCCCTCCTCAACAACATCCGTAGCAAATAAGAGGTTCACCTGACACCAAATGTACAAGTCATTAATTAATAAAACCAATATTGCAAAACTTCAGGCAGTGCATAATAGGTAAAAAAAATATACATACCTTTCCACAGCGAAATGATTGTAAGGTTTCCTTTTGCACTTTTGGCGTCAGGGCATCAACTGAGGTATTGGTTCCGGTCAAATATGAAACCGCTAAATGAGATAAGAATGTAATTTTCTTCATGATTCTTTCAATAACTTTAGCAGTTATTATTCGTTCCACAAAAATGAGGCAAAGCACTTGCCTAGCTTCCCTGTAATTGCCCAAAAAAAGGATAAACTGAGGATGATATAATGTAACATGTGGATAGGCCATATACTGATTGAAAATAAAATTACCCAAAGGATTGAAAAATTTGAAGGAGTTCATATAGTTTTGGAGATATATAGCCTGTAGACACAATCTTTGAAAAATCATATCCAGCATCTAACAGCTTCTCATGGCCTGAGAAATTGACAGGAAATAGTTTTAAGTAAAGATTTCAAACCTAAAATAGCAACTGACGGGCAGGTCATAATAGGGTTATAACCAATGCTGGCTATGAATCACACACATACACATGAAGAGGAAGTTTCACCATATAGAAGAGAAAGTACAGAAAGAGAGTTCAAGGAGCCCTCTACAGAAACACAAGTGGGAAAATAAAAAATAAAAAATAAAAAATAAAAAATAATAAGAAAGCACTGCCAGCCAGTCTGAATGAATATGTGAGATAGCAATCCTCTAAAAAGTAAAAACTATCGTACCCGAAGCTCACATGGACGCTAGAAATAAACCCTTTCCAAGAGAAAGATGAGCATTATTAAAAATTTAAGCATTCCTTTCAATCCGTATACCCCACAAAATAGCAAAACAAGCGCACCTCCAAAGAATCTTGGCATACTCTGCCTCTCAAATACCAAAATCTTTAATTGAAGCAACTCTCCAAGGAGTAAGGGGAAACCTAACCTCCTCAAAAATTCAAAAAGGAAACACTATAACCTTCTCGTTGTAGCATAATTTTAAAAAAGTTTCTCACGACACTTTGACCTTCAATTGCACATAACACAAATTTTTAGTATGACATTTTCCTTGGAAACAAATCATTAGTTTTAAGAAGACAATCTCAAAAAAGTTGCCATCATCAAGCCAACTATCCTCCAAAAATGTGGTGATCACCGCAAATGTAATCAAAATAATAAATGCTTTATCAGCAAATTGTACAAGGAACAACAAACATACAAAAATTATGCAGCATACATATAAAGGTTGAGAGTAAATGGAAAAATAGAAGTTCGCAAATAGCATACCTTGAGGTAATGATTCCCTAACTATAGACAACACCTCCTCAAGGAAATATTTACATTGAAGAGAACTCGAAGTATGAAATTCCCATTCTTCTTTGACGTCTGGGGCATTCTCTATACAGATTTTAACAGCCTACAAATACTAGAAGTTATTAAGAATATGAATATCAAAACTGAGAAAAAAGGGGGGAGGAGCAGCAATAGATTAAATACTTATGGAACCAAACTGAGTTTTTATGCTTGTCTACGTATTCGGTTTGTTTGAGACTAAATAGCAGGAAAGTTTTAGGGGAAAACTATTCAAATTTTCACAAAAAAGGAAGATACCATTGCAGTATAAAAATGGGAAGGGCACTAACAAATGACATCTATATACTCCAATAAAATTAAGGCATAGAGGTACAAGCAGTATTTTTCAAAGAACTCGTGAATGTTACCACTTTTCTAAAAAATAAAAATAATAAGTCGTCGATGGCAACTTAAGTTGATTCACCGCATTATCGATGCACTACTTGTTGATCAATATGGAACTTTCATTCTTACTAAGATAATTACATAAATGCAAACTAATAGCTTGTAACAAATATTTCTTCCTTCACTTTTACATATATCCCCTTTCTAAAAAATTAAGTTAATGCCAACATAATCATACCTCATAAGCACATATGAGACCAAGATCGTCAATACAATACAAAATCTTTGTGTAATCATTGGACAGCCTCTTTCTCAATAATTTGTGTATATCATCTGTATCCTTGAAGTTATCTGGCAGTGACACTTGCAACTCAACCAAAATACTGTCGAACTGTCCCAGGAAGATATTCAATAATATAAGAGGATCAATATTACTACAAGTAAGATAAGAGCTAAAAATATAATACAGTATGTCCAGTTACACAAAAACTTGTTTATAAATGTGCAAATACCTACACAATGTCTTTGTCTTACTGTGTATAATACTATATCTAAATAATTAAGAGTAAATGCATTTTAAAATGTAAACACATGTGCCTGGTCTGTGAAAACTTGGGAATATTCACCTTCAACCATAAGGATTCCAATTTTGCTTTCAACTCCGAATACGTACACACTTTTGGGTCACAAAATCTGTAAATTTCCTTCGCAGAAGGGATGACTGGTTCCAGTTCCGTCCTGATCTCGATCGTATAAATCTGCAGGTTAAATATGGTAATACATCAATAACAAGTATCATATGCTAATGATCAATGTGAAATTGTAAATTTACTTGATGAAAATTTCAGTTAAGAAACAAATAGTACCTGAGAATCCAAGATGCCTTCAAGTTCTGATATTTGCTGCTCAGAGTCTTTGATGGAAGATACACCTAATAACAAAAAGGCATATGAAAAGATGCACAAATATATCATCACATAGTACTCCTTCATCTTAAAAGTATGAATACTTTTTTACTTGTTTATTAAATGAGGTCAGGAAGAGACATTAAAGGTGGGAAAAAGAAGACGACGACGACAGTAATATAGATGATACTCCTTGTTCTTCATTAAACAATTCATTCATAAATGAACTAAGAGGTACTTCTTTAAATGGAGATGATAAAGATGAATAGGATATCAAATTTTCTATTGTCCATGATTGCACCCTCAATAATGAGGTATGTTTGCTTTTCATTTGTGTTAATCAGGGGTTTTATATATTTTTTTTCCTTTATTCAGTTTTCATCTAATTATTTTTCAACTTTGTATATCATTTTCCATGTAAAATGCATTTTCTTCAACTTCAGCAATGAAATGCCGCCTAATTAGTCCACATAAGTAATTTATTATGCGAAATTTGTCCTAAATCGGATTTTTAAATTCAATCCTTTAATAGCGAAATTTGAGAGGACGAACAAATAATTGGAATATTTAACAAAAATTGAAAAGATATTGTTGTAGATAAATTTGAAAGAGGTTACTATCTAGATTTTAATGTTCCACCTCCCGAGAACAATTACATTGAGAGGAGGTTAATAATGTATCATAAGGAAGGCAAAACTGATAACCCTGCAATAACTTTTAATACATACTAGTATTCAATCCTTTGATTGTCATGTTCAAGGAACAAATCTGACCTTTTCTAATTACTGGGGATGCCGTCATACCAAACACCTTTGGCTTGTCTCCAGATTTGTGATAAAATTCCTTAACAAAGTATTAATCAGTAGAACTTTCAGTTATAGAAACTATAACTAAATATGGACATTAAAAAAACAGAAGAATGAATTAAAAAAGTTAAAATGACAAGTTGACAAATGCTATATAAAATATAAAGATAGAACCTTTCTGACTTCAAGTGATGTTTACCTTCATTATTTTTGCATAAGGGTGGTTACCAGTAGCACGGTGGCATTCGTCAAGTATCAATAAGCATATCATTTCCAAATTCAAGAATGCTTTCCTCAATGCATCCAACAGAATTTGAGGTGTCATAACCAGCACCTGCAAGGTAAGCAGAAAGAAAACAAAATTTGTACCACTATTACAATATTCTCACTTCGCACTGACATGTAGTTGGAAGATATAACGTTGCGTCAAGGAGACCTTTACTAACTGACTGCTTCATTCATAATTAAGCTATAAAAATTTTTACGACAGGGCAGTTGAATAGACATGAATTGCCTTCTTGATTATCTTCTCAAAGAATTCATGCTTCAGACCTTATGGGGAAAAAAAGCATTTAAATGCTAACTTTATTAAGAAAAGGAAAATAAAATTACATGTCATAATATCATTTTCAATGTATTAAGATGCGAGCCTCTGTAACCTTGAGCAAGGGTCCACGACCAAAACAAATCTTATTTTACCTTAATACATTTAAGTGGTAGATTAATGATATGCTCCCCCAAATAAAAGTAATATTGGAGTTAAAAAGCAACTCACATCATTTTCATTGACCTCCTTTTCCCAGGACTTGGCGTTCCAGTCATCAACCCCTTTGGCACCATAATATTGTTCAACTTGAAGCTCAGTATTGGACTTTATAACATTAAATTGCTGCGATGCACACATACCAACAATTTCTTTTCAACATCTGACAGGGTATTAGAAAGTATAGAACACATAGCAGTGAACTACCTTAAAGCACATTGATTCTTGGAAACAGAACAAAACGCGTAAATTTCATATAAAAACCGTAACTTTTCTCGATTGAAAAACAAGTACTTACAAAACAAAGGCACACAAGTATGGAACAAATAAATTGCGCGAATCTCAAAGTCAAGAATTGATAAAATCAAAGTGAAAAACATTAAATTTGATTAAAAATCAAGATTACAGATAAAGAACATTGGTTTTTGGAGAACATAACAAGCACGCATAATTATTCATGTAAAAACAAAAACTTCTCTAGACAGAAAACTAGTATTTCGGTCATTAGCGGAACATAAGTTGAGACAAGAAAAATTGGGGGAATCTTAAACTCAAGATGTAATAAATACCCATCCCAGCCGAAAAGGGTCACATAAAGTGAAACGAAACAAAGTTCATTAATATTAGTTAAGAAAAAAACAAAAGTTCAAATGGTAAAAGAAGATGCCTGGTGAACAAGCTGAACAGTAGGGGCCAAGAAAATTATCATTTTTTTATGACCAGACAGCTTGACGGATTGAGCAATTTCTTTAATCATCATGACTGCAATCAAGGTCTTTCCGGCTCCGGTTTCCAAATGGGCAATTGTGTTTCGCTGCATAGCAACTTCAAAGACCTTCAATTGATACCTAATTAAGGAATAACCATATAAGTCAACATATTAAGATCATAAACATGCTTAAAACACCTACATTAACATAAAATTTATAAATAAAAAAAAACTATAAATTCACAAAACATTTGTATCAGCAAACATAAAGTTGAATGTGGTATACAATAAAAATTATAACTTTAAGACCACACCATAAAAATATAATATAAACAAGTAATATATGCAAAAAAGAAATTAACTGAATTTCAAAAAGAGATAAACAGAAAAAGGAATAACCATATAAATCAACAAATTAATACCATAAAACGTGTTTTTAAACACCTACATTGGAATAAAATTTTAAAAAACTATCAATCCACAGAACATTCATATCAACAAACATAAAATCGGATGTGGTACCATAAAGATCAAAACTTTAAGACCACCCCATACATATATAACACAAACAAGTATACACATTCATATATAGGACCAATTATATATACATAAAAAAGAAATAAATTGAATTTCAGAAAGAGAAACAGAAAAAAGGGGCTTACTTTCTGGGTTTGAAGTTGAATACAGGAGAATCATCCACTTCCATCATATCTGCGGCAGGGGCAAACATATTATCAAAGCTTCTCTTTTTTGAGAGCTTAACTGCCTCAGGAGAATGCATGTTTACTGAGTTGAGAGAAAAACCCCAAAAACTAATTAATTAATTTAAAGAAAAATTTCAAGAATTTCTCTCTCTTCTCTCTCTCTCTCTCTAAACTGTAATCTACAAATTACAAATTTTCAATGATAAAGGAAGGGAAAAGCCCTAAAATGATGAACAATGAAAATTGTGTGAAGGAATAAATCAGTACTACTATACTAATCTTTATACTGAATACAACAACCAATTTCTGTGGGGTTTAAATGCATGACAGAATTTTTTTTGCCAAAGAGTAAATTACTTTTAATGGGAAAGAAGGAAAAAATAATTATAATGAAGGAAAAAGGTGAATTGGGTTGTACTGGGTTTTAGATTTTATATTAGTTTTCTGAAGGTTTTAGAAAGAGGAGAGAGAAAGAGGAGTGGAAGAGAACGATGTGCGTCATATATATAATTTTTTTATTTTTTTTTTGTTGAGAAGAGAAGTACTTTTTTGTTTGGGACTAGGAGACTTGGTTGGTGTGTTTTTTTCTAGTGTGACTGATTTCAGACTCTTTTTTTTCTTCGGTTACGCTTTGTTTCAGAATTTTGGACGGAAAAGGGAAGAAATAGAAAACTTAATTAGAATAGAAAATATGAAAGTTTTTCATTGTATTGTTTTTGAATTTTTAATAAAAAAAATAGAAAATTAAAAAAAAAATATTAATGAAAAGAAAAGAAATTATTATCTTAAATTATTGACCAATTTTAATGACAAAAAAAATTCTTTTAATGAAAAGAGAAGAAAATATCAATTTTATAATTTTACTAACTTAAATATAAATTATTATCTTAAACTATTGACCATTTTTCACTTTGGTGATCAAGGTTTTAATTTTTTTAACTATCAATTTTTTTCACATTGGTTCAATTATAACTAAGGGAGTGTTTGATAAAACTGAATTAAATAGTTCTGAATGTTTAAGTAATCTAAATGAGATGAATGAAGCATAATTTCTGAATACTGAATGAAAAAATTTGTATGATAATTGACATGTCTAAAACATCTAAATAACAAATATTTATTATTTGACCCCTCTGAAAAAATTCAAAATTATTATAAATTTATTTAATATTGCTTAATATAATAGTTAATATTGTAAAAAATATATATATAAAATACTTCATCCAGTCCATTCAGCAATAAAAATTACCCTAGACCATTCAATCCAAAATCTGACTAATTCAGTCATTCACACGATTTTATTCAAAACAAACGCACTAAATGGTTAGCTGATTTAGTCATTCAGCTCTAAACAAACACCCCTTAAGGTTGTAATCAAGTCAGACATTTTAGGCTCAACTCAAAAAATACGAGTCAGACTCGGATTTGTTAATAATATGATCCAAATCTAAGTATAAAAAATAGTTATAATAAAAATATGAGTAGAATCTAAGTAATATTATACTCGACTCGTTTAAGATTCAAACTACTCGAATTCTCGATTATGATTCGATACATACTCGATTGATATTGATTCGATTAGATACTCAATACATTTTCTTATATTATATACAAAATTCAATCAAGCTAGGATAATTAATTATTATTTACTTGTTTTTAATTTTAATTGTGATTTTATATTTGTAAAGTATAATAGTAATTATATATTTTTTTTATTTCTAAGTAAAACAACAAATTCAATTTATAATTATATTTATTATAAAACTAGGTATTCTATAGAGATTCGAATTCGAGCTTGAATTTAAAGCTCGCGCGAGTAGTTTGTGTAAGACCCCAACTTTTTAATAAAGATGATTTTTTTTATAAATATCATTTTTAAATATTATGAAATGAATTTGATATAATGTTATAGTTGTGGGTAATATTTATAAATTTTGTAAAGTACGCAAGTTGTTATATAATATTGATTGGTCGGAAAATATTCGTTTTAACAGGGAATATTAAATGCGGCCAAGACAATCATTGGTGGACAAAAATATTGTTTGGATTGAGAAAACGACAAAAATATTTTTATGAAAATAATCTATGAAGTTTTACGATTAAAACCTGCTGAACTACTCTCAGTAGTAAAAGTACAAAGATACGCTGTGATTGCATAGTAGCACCACGGATTGATTATTGATGCTTACGTGAGAAGTCACTCGCTTTTGTTCAATTATTGCTTCAAGAATTGTTGTATAAGATCTCACGTTATTTGATTAAATTATTATCGATATTTTATATATTATTAAATCAATAATTGAGATGACAGAGTTATTAATATTATTATTTGTAATATTAACGATGTCTGTAAGTTCGCGCCAGAGAGGTTTGGTCACCTAATTAATTGCGCCAATAGGAGAAAATCCTTATTGAAAGCCCTTTCTTTCCTGAGGAACGACCTAGTTGATTAATATTGTGAATTATAATAATAATGATAAATGTTGTTAGATATATTGAGGTGTCTTTTTATGAAGTCACGAAAGTTTATATATATATATATATGTTATATATGTACATTTTATTTTATTAGTATTATTAATGTAATAAAATGTAAAAGCTTTTTATATAAAATGTAATACTTTTATAAAGTTATTTGTTTTATTAGACAATAATTAGAATATATTATATTCTATTATGCATAGTGTTTTTGCATAGTAAAATCTTTTTTATATAAAATGTAATACTTTTATAAAGTTATTTATTTTATTAGCCAATAATTAGAATATATTATATTTTATTATGCATAGTGTTTGTATAGTGTCTGCATAGTGTTTGCATAGTAAAATCTTTTTATATAAAACAGAATACTTTTTATAAAGTTTTGTTTTATTTGATTATAAATAGAATATATTCTATTTTATTGCATAGTGCAGCATAGTATCCTTTCTATTTTCCTATAAATAGGATGCTTAGTTAGAATTGAAAACCACATCAGAAGTTCAGAGAATTCTTCTATAATCTTGAGCGTATTTCTTTAGAGTTTTAAGAAGCTTTGAGCGTAGTGCAAGTTTTCTTCAAGAATATCCTCGCCTTCTACCAAATTGAATACTCTTCTTTTTACTAAAGAAGGGGTATTATTTTTTTCTTTCGTCTTTATGAATAGAACTTTTGTTATTCCATTCTTTGTTATTATGTTGGAATAACCTATCTATGCGAAGTATCGCACACTTGGTGAAATTCTTCTGTTATTCCATTCTTTATTATTATGTTGGAATAACCTGTCTATTCGAATTATCGCATACATGGTGAAATTCTTCATTATTCCATTCTTTATTATTCTATTGGAACATCCCGTCTGCAAGCGCTTACGCACGACTGGTTCATTGTTTATTATTCTCATTAGAATATCTTGTCTGCAAGCTTACGCATTACTTGGTTCCATTATTTATTATTACATTGGAATATACCTCGTCTGCGTGCGCTACGCATGACCGTTCCATTATTTATTATTCTGTTGGAATAACCTGTCTGTGCGGTCTATCGCATGCCTGGTTATTTCTTTTGTTATTCTATTCTTTATTATACTCAGTTGGTTAAAGTTTTGACTTCTATACTCCATAAAATTAGTGGAATATCCTTGATATTTGCGCTTCATCTAGTATCTTTTCATGAAAATATTCTTCTGAGCATTCTTGAATTTTACTCCACAAAGAAGTATCATGTTGACAATTTGGACGTTATTAGTTCCTGGATAGATTAACTCTTGAACTTATTTTTATTGAATTCTTATATCATTGTCATCATCCTTATGTTTATATTATGTTAAAAGTCATCTGTGGCCTGTAGTGCATAGATGGACTTAGTATGATTATGACAAGGGATTATTCGGTATAATCATGACCGTAATATTACAAATGATGTGGTAAAAATTCTCATTGGCTCGTAGTTCATTGATGGACAGTTGTTGGCATGATCATGACCATTGATGAATACACGAATATCCTTGGCCCGTAGTGCATGGATAATTTATGGTTGTGATACTAATGAATATCATTGGTCAGTAGTGGTGGATGATGTGGTTTATTTATTAAGTTGAGTCTCGATGATAAAAGTGATGACAAACCTTTTAAATCATAAAAGATAGTAGATTTTATTCTCTACTTGACTCTTTTAATGGATTGCATATTCAACAAGCAGCTTAAACTTGATGTCTATTGTATTTTATCGCTTTAACATTGTTGAAGGCTAATGATAATTTATTCTCAGATTATCTTAGTCATAATATTTCTTCTTTGGGCTAGTTGAGCTCACCCTTTTACTTTCATTGTTCTCTTGAGAAATGAGAACGTGGCAGGACTAGTCGGGGAACTAGAGCGGGTGCCGGTCAGAACGATAAGATTAGTAGTCCTCACTATTCTATGAAATAGTGTGTAAATAAATATATTGAGGACTTATTTTGAGTTTTAATACTGTCTAGAAGATAATATTTGTATTAAAACTCACAGCTCATGTTGTATATTTAAGATTGTATTTGTATTCTATACCATGTATTTGGCGACTCAGAATAAGTGATGTATACCTATTTTGGGGGGTGTCACAGTTTGGATATAATTTAATCCGAGTTGAATTTAATTCGAGTAATAAATATTCAAGTCGAGTCGAATTTGAATAGAATTTTTCAAATACAATTCAAATTTGACTCTAATTCAAGTGTGAATTTAACGTTTCAAGTCAAATTCGAGTAGCTTTCTGTTCGCTTCGTCTTAATTCGTTTACGCCCTTAATTAGAACTGACATGTCACAAATTGGGGACATGATTAGGACACATAGAATATTTAGTGCTGATGTGTTTTCAAAAATCTTTTTTAAACTTATTTTTATCCTTTTAATGTTTTAAAAAGGGCAAAACCTAATAAAACATAATAATAATAATAATAATAATAATAATAATAATAATAATAATAATAATAATAATAATAATAATAATAATAATAATAATTGTGACGCCCCCAAAATAGGTATACATCACCCATCTTGAGTCGCCAAATACATGGTACAAAAATACAAATACAACTTAATAATACAACTGTCGTGTAAAATACGACAAAACATAAACTGAGAGTTTTAATAAGAATATTTTTACAATGAATGTGGGATATATGAATAAATGAGAAGGAAGAATATTTTTGTTACAATAAATATTAAAAACATATTTTTCATGTTTGTGGACCCCATTTCTTGACTGAAATTTGATTATAGCCTGTAAAATCGCCCGTTTGTGGATTTCGGTCAATTTTTGTTTGAAATTTGAAAAAACTTTCTTCTGCAAAGTTGTAGAGAATGGAATTTCCTATGGAAAGGACATAAGGTTCAAATTTTTCTAATAAAAGGGCTATTTATTATGAATTATTGAAGTTCTGAAGTTCTAAAATAATTGATTTTTTTAAGTTTTAATTATTTTTTGGAAGAAAAATATTTTTTCCATTTGTGGGCATGTGTTAAATAGCTGAAATTCAGATTTTCTAAGGTGGGCTTGAAAATTTATATATATATATATATATATATATATATATTAATATTTTATTAAATTTTCTGCTTTGGTGTTCTAAGCAATTTTCTATAAATAGGGTGCTTAGGTTAGAATTGAAAATCACACCGTAAATCAAGTTTTCTCTCTATATTATCGAGTGTATTCTTGTGAGTATTTTTATACTTTTAGTGTTCTTTATACTGATCTGCAAGTTTCCTTCAAATATATTATATCGATATTCCAAATGTAAGTCTTATTCTTTTGAGGTAAAAGATGTTATTTTTTTAGAAATGATATTATTTCTTTCAATATCATTATCTTAGGAATATTGGTAAGATTTTTCTTGTGAAATTCGATCTTTTCATGTCGAAGTTACTATTCACGAGTTATTATTCATGAGTTACTATTCACGAGTTACTATTCATGAGTTACTATTCACGAGCTACTATTCACGAGTACTATTCACGAAGCATGATGATTTTTCTTGTGAAATTTCTACCTTTTAGTGTCAGAGTTACTATTCACGTATACGACACTATTCACGAATACGATACTATTCACAAAAAAATTAAATTTTTTTTTGTGTGTCCAAGATTGTCTGTTATGGTTCCTATCTTTGATTGAATCTATGTTTTGATCTTCATTTTTTTTGAATTCTGCTCCACAATAGTTTATTATGGAGTATTTTTGATCTTTGATTGTTTAAAGTACGAATCCTTAATATTTGTTCTTTTGTCTCACTGGATTCGTTTTTTTTAAAAATATTTTTCATCATCCTCAGTCCTAAATGATGATATAACTGAACGTCTTTGGCCTGTAATGCAAAGATGAATGATTTCTTGATGAGTATCTTTGGCCCGTAGTGCAAAGATGAACATGTGTTGAGATGAACATGATCGACAGATTAATATCTTTGGCCTGTAGTGCAAAGATGACTATTTGATTCAAGATGTATATTGATTGATGTTACAAGGATAAAATATTGATGATGGACTTTTAAATTCATAGATGATAGTATATTTTATTCTCTACTTAACTCTTATAATGAATTGTTGTTTCCGCTGCAGTTGTTGATCTAAAACTTGTTGTCTATTGTATTCTATTAGATTTTTCCCTGTTGAAGACTAACGATAATTTGTTCTATATTACTGGGCTAGTTGAGCTCACCCTTTTCTTTTTTTGTTCCATTTTTCTTCTCAGGAGGCGAGAATATAGCGGGAACTAGTCGGGGTATGGAGTGATGGTTCAAGATAGTTGTTTTAGTAGTCCTCACTATTCTGTAAAATAGTGTATCAATAATTGTAATGAGGACTTTATTTGGGTGTGAATATTGTCTAGATGACAATATTTGTATTTAAACTCACAATGTATGTGCTGTCGTATTTTGTACGACAATTATAATAATGAGGTTGTAGTTATTTCTGTACCATGTATTTGGTGACTCAGAATGGGTTGGATGGAACGAACCTATTTTGGGGGCGTCACAGTTGGTATCAGAGCTTAGGGATATGATCTCTGGCGGAGATCGGGGAATAGAACTAGGAGGGGAGAGACGAGTAAATCCTTCGCTAATGTGTCCTACCTATGCTTATTTGTTGGTTGGTCAGAGTATAGGGTTATTATGTTGCACGTTAATTTCTTTAATTAACCCTTGTTTTATGGCAGTATTTAAGAATGGCAACTGATAATGTTAACAGTGGAGTAAATGAGACCGTGGAGACACCTTTACTCACCAATCAGGAGAACGTGCAACAGGCCGATAATGTTCCTCTTGTGAACAACACCACCGAAAGCGATTTATGAACAATGGGATGTTTAGAAACTTTTGCGCTTCATGCAAAATCGAGATTTGAGGAGACTTCGTGTACAAAATATAGGTGGAAATGATAAGAATGCACGGTTTGTCACGACCCAAGCGCTTCAAATAGTTGGGACCACCGTAATTCTAGGAAAATTGGATCCGATTAAAGCGAGACGTGGGTCAAGCAAATTACCAAGATATTCGATGTCTTGGGATGTACGGAGGAACAAAAGGTTCCATTCGCCACTTTTATGTTCCGTAATGAAAGCGATTCATTGGTGGAATCATGTGAAGCGTACCCATCCAAATTTCAATTTAGCATGTCTTGGGAAACGCGTTTTAGAAACTGTTCAATGACAAGTACTTTCCTGAAAGTATTCATCATATGAAGGAGGTAGAGTTTATTAGACTGGAACAAAACAACATGACGGTGTCCCAGTACGAGGCGAAGTTCGCGGCGTTATCCAGGTTTGCACCTCATTTGGTGGAGAATGAAGAACGTATGACGCGGATGTTTGTGAGAGGTTTGAAACCCGACATACGTCAATATCTCATTTCTCATAAATTTTCTCTATATTCAGATATTGTGAATAGGGCTCAGTTATTGGAGCGCGATAATGAGTCAGCTCAATCGAAGAATAACGACCTATAACTCGATGATAATTGTACCGATGGCAATGGTCATCAGAGCAAGGATAACTATCGTGGAGGAAATTATCGTGCCAGAAATGGTAACCACTTCGGTGGTAATCATGGCCAAGATAATAGAAGAAATAACTCAAGTGAAAATTTCAAGAAGAAGATTTAACGATGACGGAAGATGTCGGCGGCAAGACCAAAGACCAAAGACCAAAGAACAAATTCTAGAGGAGGAGAACGACCGCTAGTTAAATGCTACAAATGCGGAGAGGAGGGACATATAAGTCCAAACTGTTCACAGCCTTCTAAGGTATGTTATAATTGTGTAAAGGAAGGACATATCGCTCGAGATTGTACTGTAGCGAAACCAAGTCCAGCGGGGATGGTGACTCAAAAGGTCATTCCCGAAAAAAGTCAAAGTCAACGGTTCCTGGAAGAGCGTTTGTCGTGACTGGCCAAAATACGAGGAACCCAAATGAAGTTAGCACGGGTTAGTTAATTATAAATTCTTGGGAAGTTTATACCTTATTAGATACCGGTTCTACCCATTCATTTATCTCTCCTGCTTGTGCTCAACGTTTAAACTTGACTCTGGAGAAATTAGACTTTGACCTATCTGTGGAGACTCCGTTAGGATAAACTTTCATTACATCCGTTGTTTATAAATCTTGTTTGATCCAAGTTGGCACCATCACATTACCTGTTGATCTTATCTCTTTAAAGATACTTGCTTTTGATGTGATTTTAGAGATTGATTGGTTAACTACTCATCATGTCAAAATTGATTGCTTTCGTAAGGTTGTTAGTTTTCATATTCCTAAGCAACCTGTTATTCGAATTCAAGCAACCAAACCATTGAAGTCAAACTCTTTCATATCAAGCCATAAAGCCATTCGTCTATTGAAAAACGGATGTCAAGCTTTCTTAGCCCATGTCATGGACTTGAACAAAAATACGTCAGATTTGAATAATATTTCTATTGTTAGTAAATTTCCTGATGTATTTCTTGAAGAATTTCCTGGCCTACTCCCAGAGCGTGATATTGAACTTTGTATCGACTTTGAACCCGGTACAAAACCCATTTCTAAAATCTCATATCAAAATGCTCCTATTGAACTTCAGGAGTTAAAAACCCAACAATAGAAGTTGATAACCGAGCCTCTAACTGGTGACTTCCTTTGTGGAATGCACCGAAGCCAGACTCTCCGTAGGGTACACCATATTCGTGTGGGGGTAAACTGATAAGTGTCATTATGACGTGCTATCCAATATTGGGATATGAGTCACAGTTGAGAGCAACCTAAGTCAGTAATCGAAATACGTAGCTTTCTAGGCTTAGTTGGTTATTATCGGAGATTCGTGAAAAGATTTTCTCAAATCGCTACTCCATTAACTCAGCTGACTTGTAGAGATACAAAATTCGAATGTAGCAAGGAATGTGGAAAGAGCTTCGAAGAACTCAAGATGAGACTCATTTCGGCACATGTTCTGACCATACCATCCTGGAAAAGCGAACGTGGTAGCTGATGTGTTGAGTAGAAGATCGTATATGAGTACGAGTACGATATTGTCAAAGACCCATTTCGTATAACTTACAAATGATAGAGATAGAGTTAAAAACTCTAGGGACCCACGTGATGATATACGAGTAGAATCGACTTTAATCGATAGTTAAAACCGCTCAAGCTACACACCAGAGCTGATGAATATGAAGAAGGAGGTGCAAGAAGTTGTTATTCCAAAAGCAAGAATCGGTGATATGAGGAAAGCTCAAACCTTCGATTTATTAGTCCATTTGAAATCCTCGATCGATTAGGAACTGTGGCCTATAGACTCGCTTTATTACCAAGTATGTCGCGTGTTTATAACGTTTTTCACGTACCGATGTTACGTAAATATGTGGACGACCCGAACCACGTTATTGAGTTAAAATCAAACGAAATAGCCGTGATTTAACGTACGAGGAGGTACCTGTCAAGATCTTGGATAAGAAAGACCATGTCCTACGCACAAAGGTCATACCACAAGTTAAAGTTTTGTGGAGAAACCATGCTATTAAATGACCTGGGAGTTGGAATCAGAAATGAAAGCGAGGTATCCTAACCTTTCGAAACACCAGGTACATACGTCAATTTCGAGGACGAAATTTCATAAGGAGGGGAGGTTGTAAGACCCCGAATTTTTTTTATAAATAAAATGGAATTTTCTTTATTTATTATTTTGAAATAGTAAGATTTATTTGATTAATGTGGTTAGTTATGGGTAAAATGCGCAAATATTTTAAATAAGCAAGTGGTTATAAAATATTCATTGTTGTCGGGGAATATTCGTTTGGTCGTGGAATATTCTTACTGTCGGCAAATATTCGTACGACGGCCCAGCTTTGTGTGGGCCCCATAACGGAAAGCGATTGGATGAAGAAAACGACAAGTATAAGTTGTTTATAAATAACTATGTAAGTTATTACTGATTATCTTATTGGAATACCGGTGGTTAAAACACACGATGTACGGCGTTGTCAGCACAAAGAAGACACCAGTATTGCACCAATTATTGATTCTTACGTAAGAAGGCACTACTCAATAATTATTACAGTAATTACTGTTCAATATTATATTTTTTTGATTCAATAATTGCTACGTTGATATTTTATATTATTGTTGTTTCAATAATTGTCACTACACAGTATTTTCATTATCAGATCAATAGTTCATATTATTTGAATAATATTATTAGATAACATTATTAGCAATGTCTAGAAAGTTCTGTCTAAGGAGAGATTTGGTCACCTAATTGCGCGCCAGTAAGGAGAAATCCTTATTAGAAAGCCCACTCTTTCTTGAAGCGGCTACCGTTGTCGATGATTGTGATTACGTAATATTATTTGTGGATAATTAATTATTGATTTATATGATAAGGAAAATATTCATTTTATGTGGATAAAGATGGAGCAAATTTTTAATGTGACAATTGTTGAAAATTGATATTTTATCTTTTCTGATAAAATAATTCATTTAATTATATTATTATACTTTAATAATATAATAATGCTGATATTTTTACAATGAATGTGGGATATATGAATAAATGAGGAGGAAGAATATTTTTGTTACAATAAATATTAAAAATGTTTTTCATGTTTGTGGACCCCATTTCTTGATCGAAATTTGATTATAAATGTAAAATCGGCTGCTTTGAGGATTTCGGTCAATTTCTGTTTGGAATTTGGAAAAATTTTCTTCTGCAAAGTTGTAGAGAATGGAATTTCCTATGGAAAGGATATAAGGTTTGAATTTTTGTGATAAAATGGCTATTTATTATGAATTATTGAAGTTCCAAAGTTCTAGAATAATTGATTTTTGAAGTTTTAATTATTTTTTGTAAGAAAAACGTTTTTTTTCCATTTGTGGGCATGTGTTAAATGGCTGAAATTCAAATTTTCTAAGGTGGGCTTGAAAATTTATATATATATTAATATTTTATTAAATTTTTTACTTTGGTGTTCTAAGCAATTTCGTATAAATAGGGTGCTTAGGTTATAATTGAAAATTACACCAGAAACTGAAGTTTTCTCACTCTATATTATCAAGCGTATTCTTGTGAGTATTTTTATACTTTGAGTGTTGCTATACGGTGCAAGTCTCCTTCAGTGTTATATCTGATATTCCAGCCAGAAGTACTATTCTTTTGAGGTAAGGGATGTTAATTTTTTTAGAAATGATATTATTTCTTTCAATATCATTATGCCGGAATATTGGTAAGATTTTTCTTGTGAAATTCTGATCTTTTCATGTCGAAGTTACTATTCACGAGTTACTATTCATAAGTTACTATTCACGAGTTACTATTCATGAGTTACTATTCACGAGTACTATTCACGAAGTATGATGATTTTTCTTGTAAAATTTCTACCTTTTAGTGTCGGAGTTACTATTCACGTATACGGCACTATTCAAGTATATGACACTATTCACGAATACGACACTATTCACAAAAAAAATAAATTTTCTTTTCTATGTCCAAGATTGTCTGTTATGGTTCCTATCTTTGATTGGATCTATGTTTTGATCTTCATTTTTTTTGAATTTTGCTCCACAATAGTTTATTATGGAGTATTTTTGATCTTGGATTGTCTAAAGTACGAATCCTTAATATTTGTTCTTTTGTCTCACTTGATTCGTTTTTTTAAAAATATTTTTCATCATCCTCAGTCCTAAATGATGATATAACTGAATGTCTTTGGTCTGTAGTGCAAAGATGAATGATTTCTTGATGAATATCTTTGGCCCGTAGTGCAAAGATGAACAGGTGTTGAGAAAATCATGACCGGCAAATTAATATCTTTGGCCTGTAGTGCATAAATGACTATTTTATTTAAGATGTATATTGATTGATGTTACAGAGATAAAATATTGATGATGGACTTTTAAATTCATAGATGATAGTAGATTTCATTCTCTACTTAACTCTTCTAATGAATTGTTATTTCCGCTGCAGTTGTTGATCTAAAACTTGTTGTCTATTGTATTCTATCAGATTTTTCCTTGTTGAAGACTAACGATAATTTGTTCTATATTATCTTAGTCATAATGTTCTTTACTGGGCTAGTTGAGCTCACCCTTTTCTTTTTTTGTTCAATTTTTCTTCTCAGGAGGCGAGAATATAGCGGGAACTAGTCGAGGTATAGAGTGATGGTTCAAGATAGTTGTTTTAGTAGTCCTCACTATTCTGTAAAATAGTGTATCAATAATTGTAATGAGGACTTTATTTGGGTGTGAATATTGTCTAGATGACAATATTTGTATTTAAACTCACAGTGTATGTGTTGTCGTATTTTGCACGACAATTGTAATAATGAGGTTGTAGTTATTTCTGTACCATGTATTTGGCGACTCAGAATGGGTTGGATGGAATGAACCTATTTTGGGGCATCACAGTTGGTATCAGAGCTTAGGGATATGATCTCTGGCGGATATCGGGGAATAGAACTAGGAGGGGAGAGACGAGTAAATCCTTCGCTAGTGTGTCCTACCTAAGCTTATTTGTTGGTTGGCCAGAGTATAGGGGTATTATGTTGCACGTTAATTTCTTTAATTAACCCTTGTTTTATGGCAAGATTTAAGAATGGCAATCGATAATGTTAATGAAGGAGTAAATGAGACCGTGGAGACACCTTTTACTCACCAATCAGAGAACGTGCAACAGTCGATAATGTTCCTCTCAGAACAACACCACCGAAAGCGTACGATGAACAACGGATGTTTAGAAACTTTTTGCGCTTCATGCAAAATCGATCGAAGGAGACTCGTGTACAAAATACAGGTGGAAATGATAAAGAACGCATTTCGGTTTGTCACAAATGCGATTCAAAGAGTTGGGACCACCGAGTGCAGGGGGAAAGCGGGATCCGATTAAAGGCGAGACGTGGGTTAAGCAAATTACCAAGATATTCGATGTCTTGGGATGTACAGAGGAACAAAAGGTTCCATTCGCCACTTTTATGTTCCGTAATGAGGCGATTCTCGGTGGGAATCGTGAAGCGTACCCATCCAAATTAACTTTAGCATGTCTTGGGAAGCGTTTGAATCTGTTCAATGACAAGTACTTTCCTAAAAGTATTCGTCATATGAAGGAGGTAGAGTTTATTAGACTGGAACAAAACAACATGACGGTGTCCCAGTACGAGGCAAAGTTCGCGGAGTTATCCAGGTTTCAACCTCATTTGGTGGAGAATTAGGAACATATGACGCGGATGTTTGTGAGAGGTTTGAAACCCGATATACGTCAATATCTCATTTCTCATAAATTTTCTCTATATTCAGATGTTGTGAATGGGACTCAGTTATTGGAGCGCGATAATGAGTTAGCTCAATCGAAGAATAACGACCTACAACTCGATGATAATTGTACCGATGGCAATGGTCATCAGAGCAAGGATAACCATCGTGGAGGAAATTATCGTGCCAGAAATGGTAACCACTTCAGTGGTAATCATGGCCAAGATAATAGAAGAAATAACTCAAGTGGAAATTTCAAGAAGAGAAGATTTAACGATGACGGGAAGATGTCGGCAACAGCACCAGCACGAGCAACAAATTCTAGGGGAGGAGAACGACCGCCAGTTAGATACTACAAATGCGGAGAGGAGGGACATATAAGTCCAAACTGTTCACAGTCTTCCAAGGTATGTTATAATTGTGGAAAGGAAGGACATATTGCTCGAGATTGTAGTGTAGCGAAACCAAGTCCAGCGGGGATGGTGACTTAAAAGGCTGTCCCAGAAAAGTCAAAGTCAATCTGCCTAGAAGAAGCGTTTGTCGTCGCCAAAATAATGAGGAACTCGAACGAAGTTAGCACGGGTTAGTTAATTATAAATTCTTGGGAAGTTTATACCTTATTAGATACCGGTTCTACCCATTCATTTATCTCTCCTGCTTGTGCTCAACATTTTAACTTGACTCTGGAGAAATTAAACTTTGACCTATCTGTGGAGACTCCGTTAGGATAAACTTTCATTACATCCGCTGTTTATAAATCTTGTTTGATCCAAGTTGGCACCATCACATTACCTGTTGATCTTATCTCTTTAAAGATACTTGCTTTTGATGTAATTTTAGAGATTGATTGGTTAACTACTCATCATGTCAAAATTGATTGCTTTCGTAAGGTTGTTAGTTTTCATATTCCTAAGCAACCTGTTATTCGAATTCAAGCAACCAAATGAAGTCAAACTCTTTCATATCAAGCCATAAAGCCATTCGTTTATTGAAAAACGGATGTCAAGCTGTGTCATGGACTTGAACAAAAATACGTCAGATTTGAATAATATTTCTATTGTTAGTAAATTTCCTGATGTATTTCCTGAATAATTTCCTGGCCTACTCCCAGAGCATGATATTGAACTTTGTATCGGCTTTGAACCCGGTACAAAACCCATTTCTAAAATCTCATATCGAAAGGCTCCTATTGAACTTCAGGAGTTAAAAACCCAACAATAGAAGTTGATAACCAAGCCTCTAATTGGTGACTTCCTTTGTGGAATGCACCGAAGTCAGACTCTCCGTAGGGTACACCATATTCGTGTGGGGGTAAACTGATGACGTGCTATCCAATATTGGGATATGAGTCACAGTTAAGAGCAACCTAAGTCAGTAATCGAAATACGTAGCTTTCTAGGCTTAGTTGGTTATTATCGGAGATTCGTGGAAAGATTTTCTCAAATTGCTACTCCATTAACTCAGCTGACTCGTAGAGATACAAAATTAGAATGGAGCAAGGAATGTGGGAAGAGCTTCAAAGAACTCAAGATGAGACTCATTCTCTCTGTTAAGCTTTGCCAGACTTAGAAAAATAATAAGAAAAGAAAAGAGAAGACGTATACTAAATAAGGTGAACTGATGCGCATGATGGATGTCAGTTACCTATCATGGGTAACTGCTTCCAACCTCTCTTAGTGCCATGTTTGGCTAGCAAGAATGGGATTTAAAACTATTTAATTTAATAAAACTGTATCATATAGTTTAAATAATGTCACACCCATTATAAAATAAATCTAATATCTTATTTAATTTATTTAAATAAAATATAATAATTTCTCAATAATTCACATAGTCACATAATTAAATTTCTCATTTAATAATAATATCAAATTATTAAATCTCTAATTAATAATTAAATTAATTAAAAATAACATTAAGCTTATTAAATATTTCTTTTAATACAATAAGCTCACATAATCACATACTTCAAATAATAAAATTCTCCACATTAATTCAATAAATATAACACATATAATTAAATTAATCTACCATAACTTCATATTAATTATTTAATCTAATAATTAATTCATCGAAAATATTTATTCAATCCAATAAATATTAAAAATTAAATTACAAAATCTCGGTTGTCACATCTTTCCCCTCTTAAAAGGATTCTGTCCTCAGAATCACAACTCAATAATTCGTCCCGTTACATTCTCCCCCCTTTATAAAGATTTTGTCCCCAAAATCGCTTATTATAATCTAAGTAAATAAATGAGGATAATTCTTCATGATATTCTCTTCGATTTCCCACGTAGCTTCTTCAGCGTTGTGGTTCCTCCAAATTACCTTAACAGAAGGTATTACTTTATTTATCAGAACTTGTTCTTTGCGGTCGACAATTTGAACAGGAATTTCTTCGTAAGATAAATCTTTATCGAAATGTAGGGGTTCATATTCAATCACATGCTTGTAATCGGGTCTGTAGGATCGTAGGACTGAGATATGGAAAACGTTGTGGACATTCTTTAGAGCTGGAGGTAAGGCTACCTCATAAGCAACTTATCCGACCCTTTGTAGAACTTCAAAGGGTCCAATGAATCTTGGGCTTAATTTCCCTTTCTTTTCGAATCTGATCTTTCCCTTCTAGGGAGAGACCTTTAAAAACACATAACTACCCGGTTCGAACTCAACATTCTTACGTTGTGGATCAGTATATTTCTTCTGTCTATCTTGAGCTGCTGTCAATCTCGCTCGGATCACTTTGACTATTTCTCACATTTTGTTGTACCAATTAAGGCCTAGTAATTGTCTTTCGCCCACTTCATCCCAATATAAGCGAGTTCGCACTTTCTACCGTATAAGCGCTTCATAAGGTGGCATGCCAATACTAAGCGTGGTAATGCTTTGTTGTAGCCGAACTCTATGAAATGGTAGATGGTCATCCCAATTTCCTTTAAAGTCCATTATATAAGCTCTTAACATATCTTCCAATGTCTCGAATTGTTCTTTCGCTCTCATCCATCCGTCTGAGGGTGATATCTTCAGCTCATTCGCGCAATGTGGTACCCATGCATTCTCAGAGACGTTTCCGGAAATTCGACGTAAAACGCGGATCTCTATCGAAAACAATTGACACTTGGAACTCCGTGTCTTGAAACGATCTCTTTCACATATAACCTCGCTTGGTGATCTAAATTGAATCGATTTTGATCGAAAGGAAGTGTCTTGATTTCAAATCGATCGATCAAACAATAACCCATACTTAAGTCGTAGCCTTTCGAGTTGTTTCGGTGGGCCAACCACGAAATCCATTGTAATATGTTCTCATTTCCATTCCGGGATCTCTAAAGGTTGTAGTAACCCACTCGGCCTCTGATGTTCTGCTTTAACTTTTTGACATGTCAAGCACTTGGCAACACATTCTGCAACCTTTCGTTTCAAATTTGGCCACCAAAAATATTGTCGAAGATCTTGATACATCTTGGTGCTACCAGGTGAATCGAATATCTTGAGTTGTGAGCCTCGCTCAAAATTTCTTCCTTAATCTCTGGTACTGGCGGTGCCCAAATTCTGCTCTCAAATCTTAGTAGTCCCTCACTGTTTATTTTGAATCTCGGTTCAGTCCCTTCAGATATCTTCTTCTTCACTTTTTCACATTCTTCGTCCTGAAGTTGAGCCCCATTAACTTTATCCAGTAAAGTTGTACCAGCTTGTATCTGGAACAACTTCTCGTCGATCTCCATAGGATACTTCACTTCCAATTCCAGCTTTTCCATTACTAAAATTAACTCCTTCTGCTCGGTTAACATCATTAATTTCTCCCGACCCTTTCTATTTAAGGCATCGGCAACCACATTTACCTTACCCGGATGGTATAGAATCTCACAATCGTAATCCTTAATTAACTCCAACCACCTTCTTTGACGCATGTTCAAGTATTTCTGTGTAAAAATATATTTCAGACTCTTGTGATCTGTATATATTTCACACTTCTCCCCATAGAGATAGTGCCTCCAAATTTTCAAAGTAAAAACCACTGCAGCTAACTCCAAGTCATGGGTCAGATACCCCTTCTCATAATCTTTCAGTTGCCGTGACACATACGCAATGACTCTGCCATTCTGCATAAGCACACAACCAAGTCCTTTATGCGATGCATCACTATAAATCACAAAATTTCCTGTGTCATCTGGAAGAGATAACACAGGTGTTGTACTCAACCTCTTCTTTAATTCTTGAAAGCTTTCCTCACACTTCTCTGTCCAAACAAATTTGACCGACTTTCTAGTCAAATTTGTCAACGGAGTTGCGATCTTGGAAAAATCCTGAATGAATCTTCTGTAATAACCCGCTAATCCAAGAAAACTTCTTACTTCCAACGGCGTCTTCGACTGATCCCAGTTAATCACAGCTTCGACTTTGGAGGGATCCACCAAAATTCCGTCCCTATCAATCACATGTCCTAGAAATTGTACTCTTTCAATCCAAAATTCACATTTCAAAAACTTAGCATACAACTTCTCTCTTCTCAATACCTCTAATGTCATCTTCAAATGCTCTTCATGTTCTTCCTTGGTTTTCGAATATACCAAAATGTCATCTATGAATACCACTACGAATTTGTCCAAAAACGGTTTGAACACTCCATTCATTAAGCCCATAAATACTGCAGGAGCATTTGTTAGACCAAATGACATTACCAAAAATTCGTAGTGACCGTATCGTGTTCTAAACGCTGTCTTCGGTACATCCTCTGGTCTCACCTTCAATTGATGATAACCACTCCTCAAATCTATCTTTGAAAAGTATCTTGCTCCCTTCAACTGATCGAAGAAGTCGTCGATTTGCGGTAATGGATACCTATTCTTAATCGTGACCTTATTCAGTTTTCTGAGTCTATGCAGAGTCGCATTGTTCCGTCCTTCTTCTTCACAAATAAAAATGGCGCTCCCCACGGTGATACGCTTGGTTGGATATACTTCTTGTCCAGTAATTCTTGTAGTTGGATCATCAATTCTTTCATCTCTACCGATGTCATTCGGTACGGTGCCTTCGATATTGGAGTCGTTCCTGGAGCCAAATCGATTACAAACTCAACTGCTCTATCTGGAGGAAGTCCCGGTAAATCATCCGGAAATACGTCTGCGAAATCTCTCACTACTGGTATTTCATCTAATTTTGGATTCTCTTTACGTCTATCGACTATGTAAGCTAGATATCCTACAAAACCTTATCTTAACAATCTCCTGGCCTGCATCATCGTTAGACAACTCGCTTATCTAGGCGACTTGCTACCATAAAACACAACCTTTGACGGAGTCATAAGGTTAATACGCTTCTTCTGGCAGTCAATTACCGCCCCACAATTGGATAACCAATCCATACACAAAATAACGTCGAATTCTCCGAGTCGGATAGGGATAAGATCTACGTTCATGATATTACCCTTAATATCCACTCTACAGTTCTTGTGCACATACTTAACAGGGATTATTTCTCTATTCGCAATTTCTATGTTCATGGGGTATTCTAACTCGTCCTTAAACAATTCTAAGTTCTTAGCAAAGTCATCGGATATAAATGAGCAAGTAGCACCCAAATCAAATAATACATAAGCATTAATTTTATGGATCGGAATGATACCTGACACCACATCGTGAGGCATCGCATTTGCATCCTGCCCGTCATGTTGAATATTACATTTGTTGGTCTATTGGTTGCGGTTGGTCCTGCAATGGTCAGAGTGCTTCCACCAGTATTTCCTCTGTTTCCTCCTGAACTCATCCCTCTCGATCCCTTCTTAGGACAATCTCTTGCAAGATGGTCCTTTGAGCCACATGTGAAGCGGGCACCTTCTTTGGTTCGAGACGGTTTGGTGCTGCTGTGGCCTTCCCGACCACAATTGTAGCACACTCGCTTCCCTTTCATGCAAACTCCCAGTGAGTTTTTCCGCAGTTGGACACGCTTCTATCTTCTTCTTACCCTCCTGTTGACTTCCAAATAACGTAATTATCGGACCACTTCTCTTCTCGACTATGATTACTCCCAATACTACTCCCACCAGCTTTTGTTGTTGCCTTCATTCTCATTTTCTTCTTCTTCTTATCCTGATTGTACTTGAATTCTGATCGCTTTCCACCTTCAAATGAGTATGGCCTTCTCTAACACTCCTGCAAAAGTGTTCAATTGGAACATTAACACTTTGCTATACAACCAGGGCTTCAGTCCCTGTTCGAATCGTCTTGCCTTCCTCTCGTCGGTGTGCACTTGGTATGTGGCGAACCTAGCCAACTCGTTAAACCTTTCCGCGTAATCAGCTACTGACATAGTCCCTTGTTTCAACTCTAGAAACTGAACTTCCATCTGATTTTGTGAACTTGCCAGAAAGTACATCTCGGAGAACATTTCTTTGAATCTTTCCCAGGATATTACACCCTCACCTCCTCTCACTTTGTTTGCCTGCCACCAATAACTGGCTTCGAACTTCAGCATAAACGTTGCATACACGGTTTTATGATCCTCTCTTACTCGAGCGATGTCGAACACCTTCTTCATCTTTATCACCCAAGTCTGAGCGTCGATTGGGTTTATGGAACCCTTAAACTCTGGCGGTCCCACCGCCTTGAAGTCCTTAAACGAAGTGTTTGGTGGAGCTTGTGGTTGATTGTTAATTGCCCCAGCCAAAAGATTCACCAACTGCTGAACAGGATTAGCATTGGTGTCAGTGTTGTTCATTGGTTCTCCTTGTGCTTGCTGTCGATTTTGTCTTCTTCTAGGCGGCATATTTCTGTTAAGAAATATACGCTTATTAGGTCTTTATTCAATCTCTTAAACATTTAAGACTTAACTAAAACGTTTAATCACAACTCACTTAACACATCAATTCAAATAAACTTTGACATTCTCATTAAATTCAAAAGTTTTAACATCAATAGATAGCATCACTGCTATTTACATCCACTATCCCGAGATAAAGAATCTACAGGATTTAAAACATCAAAATATTCCTTTGTTTATAAACACATCGGAATTTACATCATTAACTATCAAATAGTTTTCACATAATTAAACTAATACTATCACTGCCTAATAAGACGTTGGATAGCCTTGCCACGTTCTTCTTCCATAATACGAGACATCGTCCTACGATTAAGCATGTATGATGGTAGACCTTCAAACTGGATTGGGTATTTCATAACTCGATCCTGGGCCATATCCGTTGCATTGTGAAATGTAGAGTACGTCTCCCTAAGCTTAGCCTTCTTTACATGGCAATCATCTTCTGCGAGATCAGCATGACGCGATTCTCTTACCCAGCCCTCCTCTGCTAATGTCAGTCCCTCTGAGCTTTCTTTTAGATCTTTCTTCAACTTTTCTATTTCTGCGGACTTATCCTCGGTTTGACCCTTCTCGTGAACCAGATCCCACTCCACGTTTCCTAAACGTGTGTGAAGAGTCACAATCTCCCTATCCTTCTGCTCAATAGTAATCTGCTGACTAACCGCCCGCTCAATCAGATCCCGGACAGTATCCTGCAACTCTATGTTACGATCATAAAGCGCATCATACATCTCAGCATCAATGGAGTTCGGTGGGAACTCCTCCTCTTCTTCTTCTTCTTCTTCTTCTTCTTCTTCTTTTTCTTTTTCTTCTTCTTCTTCTTCTTCTTCTTCAGGATCCTCCTCTGGATCAGTCTCAGGCTCAAGCTCCTGATCAACAACAGTGATCAATGGAGATGGCTCTCTCTGTACCAGCTGTTCCCTGACGATATGAATGTCTCGGGGCTCTCTCCTCTGTGGGTACTTTCTGGGTTCCTCCTCCCAACTCGACTAGCTCCTCCAACATCCGACATCCCGACAACAAAATTTTAAGTTTTAGTTACTTAATCATGTTTGTAGAACACATAGATTAACACATAAGCACATAAAGTTTTTTTTTTATCTTCAATGAATTCAGAAATTCATTTCTTAGAACTCGATAAGAGTTTACCATCACTATGTTCTCAATATCCTACAAGGCTACTACCTAAGGTTGTCCCCCACCTAAGGTTCATAACCTACAGCTTTGATACCAACCTGTGACACCGCTAAATCCGGTACTTCCATTTCCACAGGATTTGGTGCTCATTGAACAAACATCATCTATCTATCTACCCATAAATAAATGCAAACCATGCAATAGATAGAATAAATAATAATAAATCTCTCCCATTATGGGGTTACATCAACTGCTTAATAAATAAATCCCAAGTTACTCTAACCTTAAAACATCTGTGCGAAAACATAAACAAATAAGTCTTAAGTAACATCAATTCTAATCATCATTACATAACCATAATAACAAAATAGTCTTCATTACTTGCTAATCTTGCTCTTACCCTTACTAGTGGAAGGTTCGTCTACTCTTTCGTTCTTAACTGCAATGTTATTATTACGCAAGAGTGAGCACAATTGCCCACAAGTATAACAATATAACAAATGAATAATAACATGCGAATGAATTAACAACTTCTGATATAAAAGCTCAACTTTTGAATTAAGAATGAATAACAAGAATCAAAAGAACTTCTGAGGGTTATAAGACCTTGAACTATGTCCTAGGTTGTCAAGTGTTTATACTTGAAACCTTTAACATTCATAAGACTATGGACTCTTCTTCTCGTGCTTTGGGGGATCGTATTTTAGTACCACATCGTCATGCACAATATCTCTTAACGCTAACACGTAAGTAATCCCTATCTGAGGTTGTTCATCTCGGTTTGACATTCGAGTCCGCACTTTCAAGGAAGTTTAGTTTGGATAATTCATTAAGGGTTCTAAAATTTAGAATGCTCATCAACTATGGACTAGTCGAATCAATAAGGGTTCGCTAGTCTAATAAGGTTTAACAATAACTGATAATTTAACTTGGATAAAATCTCAAAAGTATACAATAGAATAATTATTGTATAACAACATCATGCTTGAAGGATTAATAAGCTTTAATATACGAAACAGACTTAATCAGTTATAATGAGAGTTTGCTCAATGATAACAAGTAGGGTTAAGAAAGTTGCTCAATGAAAGTTTAGGGTAAGAAACTTGCCTCGTGCGTAGATTACACGTTAATAAAACTCATTCTTTGATTTAAATCCTACATATCATTCATGTTCACAACACCAATCAATTATCACGTAATAAACATCACAAGTTTATTCTTTGTCTAACTCGAGTTCATGACTATACTTAGTCAATTACTACACTTATTGTCAAAAATTAAGACTTCACAAACAATAAGGTAACTATGCATTTGATCATTTAATTCGCACGTAATTGTGTTATGGACACGTTAAGAATTTATTTTAACACCTCATTATATGTCTAACAAGTTTTTATAATCATTAGACTAAGTTGCTATCACATTTCTATACTTGAACACTTAAAAATTATTTTCTCGGACAATCTATAAGTGGTATTATATTATTTCTTTTTTATACTATGTCTTGGCTCTGCGGCATAGGTGTCTGCATCATTTGCTTGGCGCGAGTCTCGAACTGAGTTGGCATCGCACGCGACGACACTCCGGTTTCTCAATTTCAGTTCATGAAGAACACATAATTCAGCGAAATAAACTCTACATGATCATTAATTTCACCAAATTAAACATACCCACATGCTAGAATTTATACATAACCATTACCCAACATATATATAGTGATTTAACCCATTAAAACACATAATTACATAATTAAATTATGCAAATTGTACTGTTCTTGATGTTCTTGAAGTGTAGAACATAAGTTCCTAAAATTCAACGCCACGGATTCATTATAAGACCAAATCCAACCATTCAAATTCCGTTTTGTTCATTTTATCATGCATAATCACATATAAGTGGAAATTTTGTAGAAAGATTTATGGTTGACATATTAAAATTACGTATAAGGGCCATATGGCCAAATAACATACTCTGAAATCTTTTATTGTATAATTTCATGAAACTGAAGATATGGAAACCCATATAATATATATTAAAACATTCTATGCTACACGAATTATTACATATATCACTAACATAGTTTCCCAATTTACAGAGACTCACAAAAAGTATGAAAGCCATTTCTTTTTCATAAAAACTACATGACGTAAAAAGAAATTGGGTTAAAGAGAATTACCCAGACGTATAGTGAAATAATAGGAGATGAATTGAAACCCTTCCCAAACCTTCTTCAATCACAATTCCCTCAACACTTCTCAATCTCTCTCTCAAAAATTTCTCAAACTCTCTCTGTATTTCTCTCTATTAAGCTTTGCCAGACTTAGAAAAATAATAAGAAAAGAAAAGAGAAGACGTATACTAAATAAGGTGAACTGATGCGCATGATGGAGGTCAGTTACCTATCATGGGTAACTGCTTCCAACCTCTCTTAGTGCCATGTTTGGCTAGCAAGAATGAGATTTAAAACTATTTAATTTAATAAAACCTTATCATATAGTTTAAATAATATCACACCCATTATAAAATAAATCTAATATCTTATTTAATTTATTTAAATAAATATAATAATTTCTCAATAATGCACATAGTCACATAATTAAATTTCTCATTTAATAATAATATCAAATTATTAAATCGCTAATTAATAATTAAATTAATTAAAAATAACATTAAAACTTATTAAATATTTCTTTTAATACAATAAGCTCACATAATCACATACTTGAATAATAAAATTCTCCACATTAATTTAATAAATATAACACGTATAATTAAATTAATCTACCACAACTTCATCAATTAATTATTTAATCCAATAAATATTAAAAATTAAATTACAAAATCTCGGTTGTCACAAATAGGAACTGTGATTTGGTATAACCATAATCTTTGATGTTTTAGGTAAAGACATGTGATGAAAAATATCTTCGTCTTGGATGAGAAGAGAAAATTAGAACTACAATTATGATTATGAGTTATTCACATGACTGTGAACAGGATCTGTTGATTAATGTTACAAGGTTAAAGCATTGTTGGTGGACTTTTAACATGGAGAAGATAATAGACTTTATGGTCTATTTGACTCTTCTAATGGATTGCTCATTCCGCTGCAACTATGGTTGAAAAGTTTTATCATCTACGACATGTTCTAAATCTCTGATTTATTACTGATGAAGGCTATTGATAATTTAATTATCTTTAGTCATAATATTCTTTCTTTGAGCTAGTTGTGTCTCACCCTTTTTTCTTCACAATTCCTTTAGGAAATAAGAGTGTTCTTTGGGTCGAGCGGGGATAACGAGGAGAATAAAACAGGCGGTCTATATAGTGCTGAGGTTCTCCCTAAATAGTATGAAAATAATTTTATTGAGAACTTTAGATAAGTGTGTGTCGTATTGTATACGTCATTTGATATTTAAGTTTGGTGAACCGAATAGGGTAAGGTGAACCCAACTTTGGAAGAGTGTTTGCCACTATCATACAAGATGTCTAATGACCTCTGAGTTATCATAAGGCGAGGTTGTGCACATCCACTTCTTTGAGTATATCTCTGAGCACTACCTATATGATCTTGGAGTTTATTTGAAATATAATTTTCAACCGAGAGCAGTGGAGATAGTTATATGTCGAGAGAAGACTCACCATTGGAAGGAACATGATAGTAATCTTCTCGTTTTTCTTTGGGGTCTATTGGATCAACCAAGGATAATTCTCTGGACATATGATATCTATCATAACTTAGATTAATGGCCTCCTATGTACGAAGATTTCCTTGAGCACTTCCCAAAGATTTTAATTTCTAAAACAGTTATTGACTGTACCTTTATGTAATGTATCAAGGTGAGGTGTTGTCCATAGTTGGGATATGAGTCACAGTTGGTATTAAAACTCACAGTATATGTGTTGTTGTATTTTACACGACAATTATAGTAGTAAAGTTGTAGTTGTTTTCTGTACCATGTATTTGGCGACTCAGAATAGGTTGGATGAATTGGACCTATTTTGGGGGCGTCATACTAGAGTGAATAGTAATCGGGTGAATAGTAACTCGTGAATAGTACTTCAACACAAAAAGTGCCCCGAATACCCGATTGAACAATATAACCTCCAGACATCAATTATTAGCGAAATAAATGTCGATTTTCACTAACACTAATAATTCCAACACAATGGAACTATCAAATTTATCTTTAATCAACACGAACTTATTTATCATTAATATTATAACTCACAATAATTAACAACCAAGTCGTTCCCAGGAAAGAGGGGGCTTTCCAATAAGGATTTCTCCCTATTGGCGCGCAATTAGGTGACCAAACATCTCCTTGACAGAACTTCTAGACATTGTAAACATTGCAATTTAATAATATGAACAACTTTGTCGTCTCAATTATTGATTTAATAATATATCATATTATCACGGATGATCTTTGTGATAATCGAATCAACAATATGAGAGATATGATGCATCAATTACTGGAGCAATAATTGAGTATAACTGAGTGACTTCTTACGTAAGCATCAATAACCAAAACCGTGTGCTACTATGCAACCACGCGTATTACTGTACTTTTACTACCGGGTAGTTCAACAGTTTTAACGGTAACACTTCCGCCGTTATTTTTTATAAAAAGATAATTCTGTCGTTTTCTTACTACGACAATACTTCCATTATGGGGTCCACCAATGATTGTGCCGTCATACGAATATTTCCTATTAAAATGAATATTTCTTGACCAATCAAATATTATATAACCACTTGCTTACTTTGCAAATTTTTTAAATATTACTCACAACTATAACATTATATCATATCCACACCATAATATTCAAAAATATACTTCGAGAGAAATCAATCTTTATTCATAAAAGTTGGGGTCTTACAATAATAGTTAATAAAATCAAACCAAATCGATTACTCTCTTCTTTTTCATCTCTTTTACCTCTCTCTTTAATCTATCGTCTCACCTCATCCATCCCTCAATCTCTCTTCTTTAGCAAAACTACAGAGCTTCCTTTCGAAGACTACGTGAGTGAATCTTTTTCAACTTCTATAAGTAGGGTTGAGTAAGGAACAAAATTGAAACCAAAATCACACCAAAAACTGGACAAATAATACTAATTAAAACTGCACCAACGGTTCTGGCGTATGTGGCGATTTTAGTTGGGTTGAAAAACCAAATTTACAGTTTTGGTTTGGTTACTAACCAAAACACCAAAAGCACACGCATAAAATTGAAACCAAACTGTGCCATAAAAATTAATTAAATATTCAATCCTATTATAGGAGAGATGTTTCAATTAACCTTGTGTAATGAACCTCTTTTACAACTTTAATATTGTGTGATGCTAAATTGTTAATTTAAATTGCATAAAATTTTGTTGTTTCAATTGGTTTTGGAATCGAAAACACACCAAATGAAAGCGCACCTCACAATTGAAAATCACACCGCACCAATCACAAGCGATTTTGGATTTGTCAAACTGTACTTAAGCGGTTTCATGTGCATTTTGGATTTCAAGCCGTACCATACTCACCCCTATCTGTAAGTGAGAGAAAATTCATTCAATTACCATTTTAGGTTTTACTCTTCCGAAATTTTGTTCTTGATTATATATATGTATATATATATATATATATATATATATACAGGATAATGTTACTAGTGTTGTAAATTGTAAATTGATTTTGGTTTATGTATAGATGGCTAGTTTGATGGCCGATGATCCTTCACAAATATATGAAGTACAAACTTTCTCATGATAAGCGTCCAGAGGAAGGTAGAGGTGGTGGCGGCTACCGGTGGTATTATTATAGAAAGGAAATTGAAGAAAATTCCCCTTATAGACTAGACGAAATCGATCTCAAGAACGAGATAATGAATCTAGGGGCACCTTTATGACCGTTAATGGATCTGGTAGCACGGTTAGGGTAGCGATGCACATGGATCTGGTGGAACAGTTCAGATGGTGGTGCATTGAAGATGATGATGGTTTGATGAATTTGTTAAAACAATTATTTTTGAAGATGACGATGGTTTAATGAATTTGTTAAAAACGTTAATAATTTTTAACTCTTTTCTACCCCTTTTAATTCCTTTAAATGATCTTAATTAAAGTAAAAATGAGTCTTACTTTGCCACATAATCACAAGCACACCACACCACATGTCATAACCACGTCATTCACATAACATTCCACCACGCTTCCTATATCAATCCCATATTAATATTCATAATATTCCACCATGCAAAATGTTATGATATAGGCTCAAACCTCTATTTCCTCCTGAAAAGATAGTTATCCAAAATTGGAGGTCCAAGCCTATATCAACCCCACATTTGTGATGCCCCGAAATAGGTCCACTCAACCCATTTTGAGTAGCCAAATACATAATACATAATTCAAATATAAATTTTTCTATTTACAACTATTAAACTGTTGTGCAAAATACGGCAACACATATTTTGTGAGTTTTAATACAAATATTGTAACGTATATAATACGACAATATCCATACTCAAATTAAGTCTTTATTATAATTATTATCACACTATTTTACAACATAGTGAAAACTTCTATAGTAAGTATCTCGGACTATTACTCCACTCCCCAACTAGTCTCAGCTACACTCTTATTTTCTAATAAGAACATTAATGGAACAAAAAGGAAAAAGGATGAGCTCAACTAGCCCAATAAAGAATATTATAACTAAGATAATGAATAATAAATTATCTATAGTTTTTAACAATGGTAAATCAGATATTTTAAGACAATATAAGTTTTCAAAGATAACTGCAGCGGAACAAACAATCCATTAGAGGAGTCAAGTAAAAGCACGATGTCTACCATCTTCTATGATTTAAAAATTCATCATCAATATTTTATCCATGTAACATCAATCAGCAGTTCCTGTTCATAATTATGCAAATCAACAGTTTATCTTTGCACTACGGCCCAACGATAATCATTTGTATCACCAGTAGTCATGATCATGCCAAAGAACAGTCAATCTTTACACTACAGACCAAAGAGAACTCTCACCACAAATATTTTTCTGTAACAACAAAGATCATGATTATACTAATACACAATTCCTGGTCATAATCATACCAATCAATAGTCTATCTTTGCACTACGGGTCAAAGATAACTTCCCATCACAATTTAAGTTTAAGGATGATGACAATGATATAAATAATGAATAGAAATAATAAGATAAAGATTAAACATTATAGATTTATAATTTAATTTATCCAGAATTTAAGAAAGTTCAAATTGTCAACATGATGACCAAAACTTGGATTCAAATTCAAGAATTTTAAGATTTTTATTTTAAAGATAATTTGAACAAAAAAGGCTAACTCCGGTATGAATAATACTCCAATATGAATAGTACTCCGACATGAATAGATTACAAATTTAATAAGAATGTTTAAGCAAATATTCAAGTGAAATGATATTAGATGAAGCACAAACCTTAAGAATTTTTCATCGTCATTTCAGGAATTATATAAACAATACTTATCATAGTAAGTTTAGATTTAGGAATATGAAATGAAATAATATCACTTATATAATATGGATTATGAAAGAAAATGATATCCATTACGAGTATTGAAAGAAAATAATATCATTTACCTTAGTAGAAAACTAGATCTGATTGGTATAAAAGAGATTATCTTGAGGAAATCTGGCACTATTAGCTACACTCAAAATATATTTATACTCAAAAGAAATACTCACAAAATCGAAGTATTAGAGTTTTTGTAAGACCCCGAATTTTATGAAATAAAAGTATTCAATTTTTCTTATAATTATTATTCCGTAAATGGTTAAATTGATAAAAATTTAAAGTTAAGGCCGATACATATAAATTTTTTCAAAATAAGCAAGTGGTTATAAAATACTAATTGTTGTCGGGGAATATTCGTTTGGTCGTGAAATATTCTTCTTTGTCGGAGAATATTAAATGCATTTACGGCAAGCGCAAACATTTGTGTGGGCCCCATAATGAGAATAATTGTCGGATGAAAAAAAAGCGACAAGGTTGAGTTTTTATAAATAACGGCGTAGTTGTTATCGTTAACAACTTTTGGAATGCGGTGGGTTAAAATACGATGTCTGGCGTGGTTGTCTGATAACAATACGGTATTACACAAAGATTTTTGAATTATTGATTATTACGTGAAGACACTTACTCAAATAATTGTTACGGTAATTCTTGCTTCAAAATTTTATTTTATTGATTCAATAATTCTTTGCGTTGATATTTTATATTATTGTTATTTCAATAATTGTCACCGCATGATTTTCATTATCGGATCAATAATTCATATTATTTGAATAATTTATTAGATAACATTATTGGCAATGTCTAGAAAGTTCTGTCTAAAGAGAGGTTTGATCACCTAATTGCGCGCCAGTAAGGAGAAATCCTTATCGGAAAGCCCCACCTTTCCTGGGAACGGCTTGATTGTCATTATTGTGATTCTGTAATTTTATTTGTGAATAATTAATTATTGATTTATATGATAAAGAAATATTTATTTTTTATGTGGATATGAATGAAGGAATTAATGTTGAGATGTTTTATCAGTATTTTGTCAGAATGGAGGTATTAAAAATCAAAACAGTGTTCTTAAAAGCTCTATTGTATGAATTATAATTTTAATCCGACCGTTGGATAGTTGTGATTTTTGGATATGTTATACATATATAAGTTGAGTATATGTTCATAAATTTTGAACCGTTAAAAATTAACGTATGATTTGCTATGAATTTTAAAAGGTATTAAAAATTTGTCCGTTTGTGGAATTCAGATATTTTTTGTTTAGAATTTGGAAAAACTTAAAGCTACAAATTTTAAATATTAACGTATGATTTGTTATGAATTTTCAGTTTAGAAATTTAACTTAAGCATGAGGATGATGACAATGACATAATACTTCAATAAAACAAGTTCAAGGATAAATTTTAAAGATTTATAATTTAATTTATCCAGGAATCAATAACGTCCAAATTGTCAACATGATACTGCTTTGTAGAGTAAAATTCAAGAATAATATTCACGTACCAAAAATAATTTGGACAGAAAAGAAATATATTTTTCGGGCAAATAGTGCCCTGTGAATAGTAACACGTGAATAGTAGCTCATGAATAGTACTCTGACACGAAAAGTGCCCCGAATACCCGAGTGAATAATACTAGAGTGAATAGTAACCGGGTGAATAGTAACCCGTAAAAGAAAAATACTAAATAAAATGATATTCCATGACGAGTACAAAAGAAATGATATCTCATACGAGTATAATAGAATATACGAAACTGTAAATGAATTTTCACCCGCCATGCGGTAATCCACGTAGATAGATCATTTCTACAATTTAATAAAGAATGAATACGAAGGATCATTCACCATGCATGTGGTAATCCACATAGACGAGTTATTCAAATGAATAATAAAGAATGGAATAACGAAGAATTCACCGGCATGCGATAGAATCGCATGCATGAAAAGTTATTCCCAATGAATAATAAAGAATGGAACCAGTCATGCGTAATCCGCATGCATGTGGATATTCCAAAAGAATAATAAAGAATGGAACCAAAGTTATCGTAATCCACACGTATATGATATTTCAAATGAGAATAATAAAGGATGGAATAACAACGAAGAATTCACCGGGCATGCGATAGATCGCATGCATAAAGTTATTCTAATAGAATAATAAAGAATGGAATAACAGAAGAATTTTACCATGTATGCGGTACTTCGCATAGACAGGTTATTCCAACATAATAATAAAGAATGGAATAACAACCCTTACGAGTATTGAAAGAAAATAACTCTCTTCATGAATACAAAAGAATAATACCCTTTACCTTAGAAAAAAGCGGATCTTTGGAATAGTGAGGTAGTGACTTACTTTCTTTTTTTTCTCTCTATAATTTCTCTCTATAATTTCTCTATAATAATTGCTCTTGTGAGACTTAGTGAATTGGTGAGAAATGAAGGAAGAATGAGCTTCTATTTATAAGAAAATATAGTTTCAATAATTGCACATTTTGGGGCTCAAAATATTATAGTATAATACGTCCCTCTTTTTCTTCATTTTTAATTAAGTCCTGCAAGTATTATCAATCTTGCACCACCTCCCCTAATAGTAAATCATCTGAATCAATAGTAAATCATGTGACTCAATAGTTCTAAACATGTGAAAAAATTAATTATAGTATAGTACCTTCAACTATACCTCTATTTTTAAATTAGTCATGCAAGTATTATCAATCTTGCACCAACTCCCCTAATAGTAAATCATGTGAATCAATAGTACACAAATGTGAACACATAGTTATAAACATGTGAATTAATAGCAATTAATTGCTCATTTATCCGGTTAAATACCCGATTGGTCAATATAACCTCCAGACATTAATTATTATCGAAATAAATATCGATTTTCACTAACACGAATAATTCTCACACAATGGAATTATCAATTTCATCTTTAATCAACACGAACTTATGCATTATTAATATTATAACTCACAATATTTAACAACCAGGTCATTCCCAGGAAAGAGGGGGCTTTCTAATAAGGATTTCTCCTTATTGGCGCCTTGATTAGGTGACCAAACCTCTCCTCGATGTAACTTCTAGACATTGTCAATATTACAAATAATAATATGAATAACTTTGCATTCTCAATTATTGATTTAATAATATAACATATTATACAGATGATACTGTGACAATAATTGAATCAATAATATGAGAGATATGATCAAAGAATTAATGTAACAATAATTGAGTAAAACCGGGTGACTTCTTACGTAAGTATCAATAATCAATCTGGTGTCTACTATGAAACCACGCGTATTCATCGTACTTTTACTTCTACTAAGAGTAGGTAAAACAGCTTTTTAACTTGAACACTTTCGTAGTTATTTTTATAAAAAGATAATTTTGTCGTTTTCTTACTACGACAAAACTTCCGCTGTGGGGTCCACCAATGATTCTGCCGTCGTACGGATATTCCCCGACACAACTTGATGTCACAATCTTCCCTCCTTATGAAATTTCGCCCTCAAAATTTACGTACGCACGCACGGTATCTTAGAGAGGGTGAGGATACCTTGACTTCATTTCAAATTCTAACTCTTGAGGTATAACCTTTGAGTGTTGAATACGATCCTTCTTATACAAGATTTTAACACGTATCTCCTCATATGTTAAATTTTCTGCTATCTCGTCTAGTTCTAATTTAATAACGTGGTTCGGGTCATCCACATATTTACGTAACATCGATACGTGAAAAACGTTATGAACACGCGACATACTTGGCAGTAAAACGAGTCTATATGCCATAGTTCCTACTCGATCGAGGATTTCAAATGGGCTAATTAACTCGAGGGTTGAGATTTCCCATATTCATCGATTCTTGCTTCTAGAATAACGCCCTCTTGAACCTTCTTCTTCACATTCATCAGCTCTGAGTATGTAGCTTGAGCGGCTTTAACTTTATCGATTAAAGTCGATTCTAATCATATATTCGTTATCTTCACATGGGTCCCTAGAGTCTTTAACTCTATCTTCATCATTTGTAAGTTATACAAAATGGGTTTTGTGTTAACAACGTCACACTCGTAACCGCATACGATCTTCTACTCAACGCGTCAGCTACCACGTTCGCTCTTCTACGATGATATTGAATGGTATAGCTATAATCTTCAACAGCTCGAGTCAACGTCTTTGGCGCATAATACGTTCGTTCTAGGTGTAGAAATATTTAAGGGTTTTAGAAATGGGTTTTGTACTGGGGTCAATACAAAATTCGATTTCACGCTCTAGGTTTAGGCTAAGAAGTCTTCAAGAATACGCCAGGAAATTTATTAACGATAGAAATATCATTCAAAACTGTGATCCTCATCCAAGACTTGGATAACATGTCACATTGATACCTATCAACTTGCCACCGTTATTCATGACGTCCCCTATGGATATTCTAGCTTCGGTGTATTCAAAGACTTGGAAGTCACCAGCGAAAGGCTCGGGGCTCTTTACTTATGGCTTGATATGACAAGGATTGACTTTAGTGGTTTGGTTGCTTGAATTCGCATAACAAGTTGGTTAGGAGTATGAAAGCTAACAACCTTACGAAAAGCATGATGAGTAGTTAACCAATCGATTCCTAAAATCGCATCAAAGGCAAGTATTTTCAAAGAGATAAGATCGACAGGAAATGTGAAAGTGTCGATTTGAATCAACAAGATTTATAAACAGTGGAGGTAACGAAGGTTTCTACTAACGAAGTTTCGACCGATAAGTTAAAGTCTAATTTCTCTGGAGTTAAATTTAAACGTTGAGCGCATGCAAGAGAGATAAAAGAATGGGTAGAACCGGTATCTAATAAGGTATAGACTTCGTAATAATTTATAATCAACTAACATGTGCTAACTTCGTTCGGGTTACTCGCTTTTTGAAAATTCACGAAAAATGCTCTTCCTGAAACCACCGACTTTGTTTTATCTGTATCCGCCTTTGGTGCCACTGTCCCAGCTGGACTTGACTTTGGTGCACGACAAAATCGGGCTAGGTGACCTTCTTTTCCATAATTGTAACATGCTTTGGACTGCATCACGCAGTTTGGACTGATATGTCCCTCCCCTCCGCATTTGAAGCATACAATTGGTGATCGTTCTCTTTCCTTGAAAATAAGTGTTGGTGTTACTGTCTTTCCATCGTTGTTGAACCTTCTCTTCTTGAAATTTCCACTCCTATTATCTTGGTCATGATTACCACCGAAGTGGTTACCATTCTTGGCATGATAATTTCCCCCACGATGGTTATCATTGTTCCGATGGTCGTTGTCACCGGTACGATTATTATCGTGTCGTTGGTCGTTGCCTTTTGGTTGTGCTGACTCATTATCGCTCTCCAATAACTGAGCACTATTCACAACATCTGAATATAAACAAAGTTTGTGAGAAATGAGGTATTGACGTATATCGGGTTTCAAACCTCTTAGAAACATTCGCGTCATTCGCGCCTCATTATCTACCAAATGGGATGAAAATCGGGACAACTCCGCAAATCTAGCCTTGTATTGCGACACGATCATATTGTTTTGCTCCAACTTGATAAACTCCACCTTCTTCATATGACGAATACTTTCGAGAAAGTACTTGTCGTTGAACAACTCTTGGAACTTCTCCTAAGACATCTTGAATGCGTCAGGTTGGGTACGCTTTACAGATTCCCACTAGTAATCTGCCTCTTCACGCAACATAAAGGTGGCAAAGGGAACCTTTTGCTCCTCGGAGCATCCCAAGACATCAAATATCTTGGTGATCTACTTTAACCATGTCTCTGCCTTAAGTGGTTCTGGCTTTCCCAAAAACTCCGGTGGTCCCAGCTCCTTGAATTGCTTAGCGATGACTGACCGTGGGTTCCCATTATTTCCTCCTATATTTTGAACAGGAGTCTCTCTTACCTGATGTTGAATGAATTGCATAAAGCCTCTGAACATCTCATCGTTCATCATTTGATTGGTGTTGTTGTTTACCAGAGGATTATTGTCTTCCTGTTGCATATTATCCTGGGTATTGATCGTTGGTGACTCAACGGTCTCATGTGCTTCATTGTTGATCTCAATATTTTCAGATGCCATTTTCAAACACTGTCACAAAACAAGGGTTAATTAACATATCACCTATTATCCCTATACTCTGACCGACCAATTAAATACCAAATAAACTTAGGTAGGTCATACTAGAGAAGGAATTCCCCGTCTCTCCCCTCCTAGTTCTTGTCTCACATCTCAGCCAGGGATCATATCCCTAAGCTTTGATACCAACTGTGACGCCCCCAAAACAGGTATACACCACCCATCTTGAATCGCCAGATACATGGTACATAAATTTAAATACATCTTAATTATACAACAGTCGTGTAAAATACGACAAAACATAGCTGAGAGTTTAAACACGAATATTGTCATCTAGAAAATATCTACACTCAATGGAGTCCTGATTATAATTATTATCACATTATTCCGTAGAATAGTGTGAGGACTACTAAAGCCATTTATCCTGGACCATCACTCCATTCCCCGACTCGTTCCAACTATATTCTCATTTCCTGAAGAGAACAATGAAAGAAAGGGTGAGCTCAACTAGCCCAATAAGAAATATTATGACTAAGATAATGCAGAATTAATTATCCTTAGCCTTCAACAGTATAACAACTGATAGAATACAATAGACAACAAGTTTTAGATCAACAACTGCAGCGGAATAAGAAATCCATTAGAAGAGTCAAGTAGAGCATAAATCTACTATCTTCTATGATTTAAAAAGTTTTTCATCAACTTTATCGCTGAGACTCAACTTAATAAATAAAATCAAATCATCCTTGCACCACGACCAAGGATATTCATGTAATCATCAATGGTCATGATTATACCGAATAATCCCTGGTTATAGTCATACTAACAACTGTCCATCAATGAACTACAGGCCAATGAGGACTTTCACCAAATCATTCGTCACATTACGGTCATGATTGTACCGAATAACTCTTGGTCATAATCATACTAAGTCCACATATGCACGTAAGTCAAAGATGACTTTCATCACAATATAATCATGAGGATGATGACAATGTCATAATAATTCAATAAAACAAGTTCAAGGATAAATTTTAAAGATTTATAATTTAATTTATCCAGGAATCAATAACGTCCAAATTGTCAACATGATACTGCTTTATGGAGTAAAATTCAAAAATAATATTCATGTACCAAAAATAATTTGGACAGAAAAGAAATATATTTTTCGGGTAAATAGTACTCCGTGAATAGTAACTCATGAAAAGTAACACGTGAATAGTAACTCATGAATAGTACCCTGACACGAAAAGTGCCCCGAATACCCGAGTGAATAATACTAGAGTGAATAGTAACCAGGTGAATAGTAACTCGTAAATAGTAACTCGTAAAAGAAAAATACCAAATAAAATAATATTCCATGACGAGTACAAAAGAAATGATATCTCATACGAGTATAATAGAATATACGAAACTGCAAATGAATTTTCACCCGCCATGTGGTAATCCACGTAGACAGATCATTTCCACAATTTAATAAAGAATGAATCTGAAGGATCATTCACCATGCATGTAGTAATCCACATGAGACAAAGTTATTCCAATGTAATAATAAAGAATGGAATAACAAAAGAATTCACCGAGCATGCGATAGACCACACGAGCGGTGTTATTCCCAATGTAATAATAAAGAATGGAACCCGAGTCATGCGTAATCCGCATGCAGACGGGATATTCCAATAGAATAATAAAGAATGGAATAACAACAGAAATTCACCGGGCATGCGATAGATCAGCTGATACGGAGTTATTCCAACACAATAATAAAGAATGGAATAACGTAAGAATTTCACCATGTATGCGGTATTGATGGGCAAAGTTATTCCAACATAATAATAAAGAATGGAATAACAACCCCTACGAGTATTGAAAGAAAATAACTCTCTTCATGAATACGAAAGAATAATACCCTTTACCTTAAAAAAAAACTGGATACTAGAATAGTGAGGTAGCAGACTTCTCTTCTTCTTTCTCTCTATAATTTATCTCTATAATTTCTCTATAATAATTACTCTTGTGAGACTTAGTGAATTGGTGAGAAATGAAGGAAGAATGAGCTTCTATTTATAGGAAAATATAGTTTTAATAATTGTATATTTTGGGGCTCAAAATATTACAGTATAATACCTCCCTCTCTTCTTTTATTTTTAATTTAGTCCTGCAAGTATTATCAATCTTGCACCACCTCCCCTAATAGTAAATCGTGTGAATCAATAGTAAATCATGTGACTCAATAGTTCTAAACATGTAAAAAAATTAATTATAGTATAGTACCTTAAACTATACCTCCATTTTTAATTTCATGCAAGTATTATCAATCTTGCACCAACTCCCCTAATAGTAAATCATGTGAATCAATAGTACACACATGTGAACACATAGTTATAAGCATGTGAATTAATAGCAATTAATTGCTCATTTATCCGGTTAAATACCCGATTGGTCAATATAACCTCCAGACATTAATTATTATCGAAATAAATGTCGATTTCCACTAACACTAATAATTCCCACACAATGGAATTATCAATTTCATCTTTAATCAACACGAACTTATTCATCATTAATATTATAACTCACAATATTTAACAACCTGTGTCGCTCCTGGAAAGAGGGGGCTTTAAATAAGGATTTCTCCTTATTGGCGCCGCAATTAGGTGACCAAACCTCTCCTCGATGCGAACTTCTAGACATTGTCAATATTGCAAATAATAATATGAATAACTTTGCCGTCTCAATTATTGATTTAATAATATATCATATTATGCAGATGATACTGTGACAATAATTGAATCAATAATATGAGATATATGATGCAGCAATTACTATAGCAATAATTGAGTATAACTGAGTGACTTCTTATGTAAGCATCAATAATCAATACCGTGTGCTACTATGCAACCACGCGTATTACTGTACTTTTACTACCGAGTAGTTCAACAATTTTAACGGTAACACTTTCGCCGTTATTTTTATAAAAAGATAATTTTGTCGTTTTCTTACTACAACAATACTTCCGTTGTGGGGTCCACCAATGATTGTGCTGTCGTACGGTTATTTTCCGACAAAAATAATATTCCCCGACACAACGAATATTTTATAACAACTTGCATACTTTGCAAAATTTATAAATATTACCCATAACTATAACATTATATCAAATCCACACCATAATATTCAAAAAAATAATTCGAGAAATTTAAATCTTTATTCATAAAATTTGGGGTCTCACAATCTCCCCTCCTTATGAAATTTCACCCAAAATTTATGTAAGTACCTGGTAGTTCGAAGAGATGAGAATACCTTGCTTTCTTTTCGGATTGTACCTTCCCGGTTATTTCCTACGTATCATGATTTTTCCATTGCTCATCTCCTGTATTCCAGATATCATTCTAGAATATAGTTTCAAAATAAGAGTTAATTGACATGTCACATATTATCCCTATACTCTGATCGACCAATTAAATACCAAATAAACTTAGGTAGGTCATACTAGCGAAGGAATTCCCCGTCTCTTCCCTCCTAGTTCTTGTCTCACATCTCAGCCAGGGATAGGGGTGGGAATTCAGTTAATAACCGAACCGAATACATATTTCGGTTATAACCGAAAACCAAATTTAGACTGTTTAGAATATCCGAACAATTACCCGAATTACATGATAACCGAATAACCGAATAACCGAACTAATTATTCGGTTATTCGGTTAATAACCGAATTTAACAGTTTACTCTTACTTTGCATTACACACAAGACCACGTTAAATCTAGTGAAAACTCTGCAATTCAAAATTAAGACCCCAATACAACAAAACAGAGTTTCAGGAAAATGAAATTGAACAAGAAAATCGAACTTTGAGATATTTGATAATGTGCAGTACTTGGCAGTGTAAGCATACATATGACTAGATCTGAGGCAAATGGAGCTTGTAAGCAATCTGTTACAGTAGTCTAGTACCACCTCCTTCAAGTGGTGTACCTTCGTTGACATCTGAATTAGACGAAGCATCAGATAGAAATTTGGAATAATCTAATTCTATGGAAATTCCGGTGAGCTCTTTTTCTTCCTCAGTTAATAATAAATGCTCGTCGGATTCATAAACTAATTTATTATTTTTGGTGACATCTGTTCGCCGTAGGTGAGCTCTTTTTCTTCCACGTGCTCTGCCCGTGCCTCACTAGCATGACCCTCTTCGTTGCGTCGTAGCCTTAGTCGTCGAAAAAGGGGCCTAATCTCGTAGCTTCGAACTAAAGGTGTGACAGATCTGAGTTTGAGAGAGAGAGAGAGAGAGGGTTTGAAGGATCTGAGTTTGAGACTTGAGAAGGGTTTGAGAGAATTCTAGATCTGAGTCTGGGGTGGGCTATCGGGAGTGAGTATTATTTTAAGTTAAGTGCTTTTGTTTGGTTATATTATTTTTTCAACTTTGCAAAGCTTTGTTCTCAAAAGTGATACCCGTACAAACTAACCGAAAACCGTAAAAAAATTCGGATATACCCAAAATTTTAAAAATAACCGAATTATCAAAAAAATTCGGTTAAATTAATTCGGTTCGGTTCGGTAATTCGGTTATAATTGTTTTTTGCTCAGTCCTAGCCAGGGATCATATCCCTAAGCTCTGATACCAACTGTGATGCCCCCAAAATAGGTATACATCACCCATCTTGAGTCGCCAAATATATGGTACAAAATACAACTTAATTATACAACAGTCGTGTAAAATACGACAAAACATAGCTGAGAGTTTAAACAAGAATATTGTCAGACAATATCCACACTCAATGGTGTCCTCATTACAATTATTATCACATTATTCCGTAGAATAGTGAGGACCACTAAAGCCATTTATCTTGGAACATCACTCCATTCCCCGACTCGTCCCAACTATATTCTCATTTCCTGAAGAGAACAATGAAAGAAAGGGTGAGCTCAACTAGCCCAGTAAGAAATATTATGACTAAGATAATGCAGAATAAATTATCCTTAGTCTTCAACAATGTTAAACTGATAAAATACAATAGACATCAAGTTTAACTGCAACGGAATAAGCAATCCATTAGAAGAGTCAAGTAGAGCATGATATCTACTATCTTCTATGATTTAAAATGTTTTCATCAATTTTTATCGCGAAGACTCAGCTTAATAAATAAACCACATCATCGAATCATCCCTGCACCATGGGCCAAGGATATTCATTAAATCATCAATGGTCATGATTATACCGAATAATCCCTGGTCATAATCATACCAAAAACTATCCATCAATGCACTACAGGCCAATGAGGACTTTTACCACATCATTCGTCACATTATGGTCAGGATTATACCGAATAATTCCTAGTCATAAACATACCAAGTATGACTCCCCCAAAATAGGTATATATCACCCATCTTGGGTCGCCATGTACATGGTACAAAATACAAATGCAAACTTAATTATACAACCGTCGTGTAATATACGACAAAACATAGCTGAGAGTTAAAACAGGATGTTGCCTTCTAGACAATATCCATTCTCAAAAAGAGTCCTCATTACATTTATTGTCACACTATTTTATTGAATAGTGAGGACTACTAATACACCATCTCGGACCATCACTCCGTTCCCCGACTAGTTCCGGCTACGTTCTCATTTCCTGAAGAGAACAATGAAAGCAAAAGGGTGAGCTCAACTAGCCCAGTAACAAATATTATGACTAAGATAATGCAGAATAAATTATCATTAATCTTCAACAATGTTAAAGTGATAAAATAAAATAGACATCAAGTTTAACTGCAGCTGAATAAGCAATCCATTAGAAGAGTCAAGTAGAGTATGATATCTACTATCTTCTATGATTTAAAATGTTTTCATCAATTTTTATCATTTGAGACTCACTTTAATAAATAAACCACATCATCGAGTCATCCTCGCACTACGCCAAGGATATTCATTAAATCATCAATGGTCATGACTATACCGAATAATCCTTGGACATAATCATACCAAAAATCGGCCCATCAATGCACTTTCACAGTGCCATCGAGGACTTTTACCACATCATTTATAACATTACAGTCATGATTATCTTTGAATAATCCTCGGGTCATAATCATACCAAGTCCATCTATACACGTAAGTCAAAGATGACTTTCATCACAATATAAGCATGAGGATGATGACAATGACATAATAATTCAATAAAACAAGTTCAAGGATAAATTTTAAAGATTTAAAATTTTAGTTTATCCAGAAATCAATAACGTCCAAATTGTTAACATGATAATTCTTTGTGGAGTAAAATTCAAGAATGCTTAGAAGAATATTTTCATGAAAAGATACTAGATGAAGCGCAAATATCCAGGATATTCTACTAATTTCATGGAGTATAGAAGCCAAAACTTAAACCAACTGAGTATAATAGAATATATGAAACTGCAAATAGATTTTTGCCCGTCATGCGGTAATCCACATAGACAGATAATTTCCACAATTTAATAAGGAATGAATACGAAGGATCATTTACCATGCATGCGATAATTCACATAGACATGTTATTCCAACAGAATAATAAAAAATAGAATAACAGAAGAATTCACCAGCGCGCGTAATTACGCATGCATAGTTTATTCCAACGAATAATAAAGAATGGAACCGGTCATGCTTAAACCGCATGCATGTGATATTCCAAATGTAATAATACTGAATGGAACCCGTGTCATGCGTAAACCGCATGACATGTAATATTCCAACGAGAATAATAAAGAATGGAACTGGTCATGCGTAAACCGCATGCATGTGATATTTCAATGTAATAATAAAGAATGGAATAACAACGAATTCACCAGGCATGTGATAGATCAAGCATGCATGTGAGTTATTCCAATGTAATAATAAAGAATGGAATAACGTAAGAATTTCACCATGTATGCGGTATTTAGACATACAAAAGTTATTCCAACATAATAATAAAGAATGGAATAACAGCTCTTACGAGTATTGAAAGAAAATAACTCTCTTCATGAATACGAAAGAATAATACCCCTTACCTTAGAAGAAACTGGATATTGGAATAGTGAGGTAGCAGACTTCTCTTCTTCTTTCTCTTTATAATTTATCTCTATAATAATTGCTCTAAAGCTTTAGTGAATTGGTGAGAAATGAAGGAAGAATGAGCTTCTATTTATAGGAAAATATAGTTTTGATAATTGCACGTTTTGGGGCTCGAAATATTACAGTACAATACCATCAGCTTTTCTTTCATTTTTAATGTAGTCTTGCAAGTATTATCAAACTTGCACCACCTCCCCTAATAGTAAATAATGTGAATCAATAGTTCAATCATGTGAATCAATAGTTATAATCATGTGAAAATACGAATTACAGATATAGTACACCAGTAAAGACCTCAAATTTTATGAAAAAAAAAGTATTCAATTTTTTTATAATTATTATTCAGTAAATGGTTAAATTGATAAAAGTTTAAAGTTAAGGGTGATATATGTAAAATTTTTAAAATACGCAAGTGGTTATAAAATTCTCATTTCGCTTGGAGAATATTCGTTTGGTCGTGGAATATTCTTGTTGTTTGGGAATATTAAATACGACGGCAGCTAGCGGATCATTTATGGGCCCCATAATAGAATAACTGCTTGATGAAGAAAATGACAAGTTTGAGTTTTTATAAATAACGACGTAGTTATTACTGAATTAACACTTGTTGGAATACCCGATGGTTAAAATACGTGTAATATGCGTGGTTGCACAAGAAGCACCTTTGCGGTATTGCATGATATTTTTGAATTATTGATTCTTACGTAAGAAGGCACTACTCAATAATTGTTACGATAATTATTGCTCAATATTTTATTTTATTGATTCAATAATTGTTGCGTTGATATTTTATATTATTGTTGTTTTAATAATTGTCACTACACAGTATTTCCCATTATCAGATCAATAACTCATATTATTTGAATAATATTATTAGATAACATTATTGGCAATGTCTAGAAAGTTCTGTCAAGGAGAGGTTTGGTCACCTAATTGCGCGTCAGTAAGGAGAAATTCTTATCGAAAAGCCCCTTTTTCACAGGAACTACTGGTTGTCATAATTGTGATTCTCGTAATATTATTTGTGAATAATTAATTATTGATTTATATGATAAGAAAATATTTATTTGATGCGGATATAAATGATGGATTTATTTATGTGGTTATAAATGAAGGAATTAATATTGAGGTATTTTATTAGTATTTTTGTCGAAAATGAGGTATTAAAAATCAAACCAGTGTTCTTGTGATATATTACGTGAGTTATAATTTTTAATCCGACCGTTGGATCGTTGTGATTTTTGGATATGTTATACATATATAAGTTGAGTATATGTCCACAAATTTTGAACCGTTAAAAAGAAACGTATAGATTGTTATGAATTTTAAGAGGTGACTGGTTCAGAAATTGTTGAAGTTTTGGAATTTATCATTTTGGTAGAAAATTCTAGAATGCGTGGGCCCCACCTATGGTTGGTGAAGAAATATGCTGAAATTCTAATTCAAATGTGGTGGGTGAAAATAGTAGCGAGTAAAGCCATCGTAGTAGCGAGTCAAGTCTGCTTTGCCAAGTCTTAACATTTTCCTATAAATAGAGGCTTAAGTTAAATTGAAAATCACACCAGAAACATAAGATTTCTCACTTTCTCTCTTTCTCTCTCTATATTATCGAGCGTATTTTGTGAGTATTTTTATACTTTGAGAGTTGTTAATGAGTGCAAGTTTTCTTTCGGTAATCATATCCTATATTCCAATCGAAATATTTCTTTTTTTAAGGTAAGGGATTTTAAGGGTTAATATGTTTCTTCAGTTTCGTAATTTTTCTGACCTTCAAAAATTCAAGAAAAATTTAAAATGATATTTTGATGAGTTTTCTCGATTGTGTCCAAAAATGGCGATTTTTGGATGTATAGATTAGGAGTAATGGATTTTATGAGAAAAGACTATTTTAAAAGTAAACCCTTATAACTCCTTGTGGTTAACTCCAAAATTGGTGAAATTTTTATTGGGAGTATATCTATATAACATCAGTATATTCTGTAAATTTTGGAATTTTTGGACAAAAGTACAATTTATGATAAATGTCTAAATATTCGGCAGTTTTAGCATGTAAAAAATAGTAAATAAATTTTAAAAATTCCAAGAAAAATATATGTTCAATATGGGACTATATTCTGCTAAATCCCAGAAAAAAAATATTTTTGGAACTGATTTGGTATTTTTCATGAAAATGGACTAGTTATGAGTAAATGAATTAAATATGTTATGTGAAGTAGCAAAATTGGAAAATAGGATTTTATGGCTTGGGAATCCTATATAAGATATATGTAGATTTTTTATGAGGGTTTTGGTTATTGGTGATGAAATTTTATGATTTTGGAATTTTAGGATGATTAAATGCATTAATCGGTAAAGTGTAAACAATTAAAATAAATTATTTATAAGTTTAAGAAATGATTAAAATATAGTGGTAATATTAATAATATTAGATTATGAGATTATTAAGTGATTTATAACATTTGGATTAAGGTGTTATGAAATCATTGATTCATGAATATTACTCTTGAAATTAAATGCAGTTGTTGATCGTATTGTTTTTATTATCATATATAACATTTTTATAATTCTGATGATGAAATTTCTCTTTGACTTAAGTATAAAGATGTGTAGATTATTGGTATGATCGTGACTATGGGTTCTCTTTGGCCAGTAGTGCAAAGATGAATTGTTGACTGGTATGATCATGACCATTGAATTTACAATTGAATATTTTTAGCTTAAGAGCAAAGGTGAATTGATCAACATGGTTATAATTATTATTTATATAAATTCTGAAATTATTATATATTTTTTTGAAATATTAACATCTTTGGCCTATAGTGCAAAGATGAATTGTTGATGAATATCTTTGGCGTGTAGTGCAAAGATGACCTGTTGTTGAATATCTTTGGTCCGTAGTGCAAAGATGACCTGTTATTGAATATCTTTGGCATGTAGTGTAAAAATGAACTGTTAATGAATATCTTTGGCCCGTAGTGCAAAGATGAACTTATTAGTATGATTATGAGCAGAGAACTGTGATTGGTATAACCATGATCTTTGATGTTTCGGTAAAAAGACATGTGATGAAAAATATCTTCGCCTTGGATGAGAAGAGAAAATTAGAACTACAATTATGATTATGAGTTATTCACATGACTGTGAACAGGATCTATTGATTAATGTTACAGGGTTAAAGCATTGTTGGTGGACTTTTAACATGGAGAAGATAATAGACTTTATGGTCTATTTGACTCTTCTAATGGATTGTTCATTCCGCTGCAACTATGGTTAAAAAGTTTTATCATCTACCATATGTTCTAAATCTCTGATTTATTACTGATGAGATAATTTAATTATCTTTAGTCATAATATTCTTTCTCGAAGCTAGTTGTGCTCACCCTTTTTTCTTCACAATTTCTTTCAGAAATAAGAGTGTTCTTGGGTCGAGCGGGAATAACAGGGAATAGAAACGTTGGTCTATACATATTTGTTGAGGTTCTCCCTAAATAGTATGAAAATAATTTTATTGAGAACTTTAGATAAGTGTGTCGTATTGTATACGTCATTTGATATTTAATTTTGGTGAACCGAATAGGGTAAGGTGAACCAAACTTTGGAAGGGTGTTTTTCCACTATCATACAAGATGTCTAATGACCTACGAGTTATCATAAGGCAGGGGTTGTGCACATCCACTTCTTTGAGTATATCTCACGAGCACTACCTATATGATCTTGGAGTTTATTTGAAATATAATTTTCAACTGGAGACAGTGGAGATAGTTATATGTCAAGAGAAGACTCACCATTGGAAGGAACATGATAGTAATCTTCTCATTTTTCTTTGGGGTCTATTGGATCAACCAAGGATAATTCTCTAGACATATGATATCTATCATAACTTAGATTAATAGCCTCCTATGTACGAAGGTTTCCTTGAGCACTTTCCAAAGATTTTAATTTCTAAAACAGTTATTGACTGTACCTTTATGTAATGTATCAAGGTGAGGTGTTGTCCATAGTTGGGACATGAGTCACAGTTGGTATTAAAACTCACAGTATATGTGTTGTTGTATTTTATACGACAATTATAGTAGTAAAGTTGTAGTTGTTTTCTGTACCATGTATTTGGCGACTCAGAATAGGTTGGATGAATAGGACCTATTTTGGGGCGTCACACCATTTATACCTCCATTTTTAACTTAGTCATGCAAGTATTATCAATCTTGAACCAACTCCCATAATAGTACAAGAATGTGAATCAATAGTACACACATGTGAACAAATAGTTATATAAGCATGTGAATTAATAGCAATTAATTCCTCATTTACCCGATTACTTACCCGGTTGGTCAATATAACTTCCAGACATCAATTACTATCGAAATAAATGTTGATTTCCACTAACACTATAATCCCAACACAATGGAACTATTAAATTCATCTTTAATCAACATGAACTTATTCATCATTAATATTATAACTCACAATATTTAACAACCAGGTCGTTCTCAGGAAAAAGGGGGCTTTCCGATAAGGATTTCTCCTTATTGGCGCGCAATTAGATGACCAAACCTCTCCTTGACAGAACTTCTAGACATTGTAAATATTAAAATTTAATAATATGAATAACTTTGTCGTCTCAATTATTGATTTAATAATATATCATATTATGCGATGATAATTTGTGACAATAATCAAATCAATAATATGAGAGATATAATGCAAATTCTTATCGTAATAAGAATTGAGTATAAGCGAGTGACTTCTAACGTAAGTATCAATAATCAATACTGCGTGTGCTACTATGCAACCACGCCAGACATCTTTATACTTTTACTACTAATGGGTAGTTCAACGGTTTTAACGGTAACACTTGGTAGATTATATTTAATAAAAGATAATTACATGCGTTTTACTACTTACAATACTTACATTGTAGAATCCACCAATGATTATGTCGTCGTACGAATATTCCCTATTAAAACGAATATTCACCAACCAATCGAATATTATATAACCACTTGCTTACTTTGAAAAATTTATAAATATTACCTACAACTATAACATTATATCAAATCCACACCATAATATTCAAAAAAAATATTTCGAAAAATTTAAATATTTATTCATAAAATCTGGGGTCTCACAATCTCCCCTCCTTATGAAATTTCGCCCTCGAAATTTACGTACGTACCTGGAATGTCGAAGAGGTGAGGATACCTTGAATACCTTTATCGTCGAAAACATTACATGTTGCATACGTGCATGCCCGATGTCCTCCTATTACCTCTGAAAGCACATCAGTCCCTAAAATAGCCATTTTAGGCCTTGATACCGACCTCAAATCTCAAAACATAAAGAATGAAAGTTTTAGGTCTATTCGTTATCTTTCCGAATCATCCTGAATCACCTCAATCGGGGTTCGTATGAAAACGTTATGCCCAATTTACTAAAGGACGTCCGGATAGATTTTTGCTTAACACTTGACCAGCGCCTAGGCGCCCAAATTTGGCCTTGGGAAAGCGCCTAGGCGCCCAAGAACAGATTCTAAGCACCGAGCCTAGTGCCTAGGCGCTCGACCTATGGCACTTAACTCCAATTTTCTAGATTTTGCAACTTTTGAACACATACTTCAAATCTTCATAACTTCTTCATCCGTTATCGGAATTAGTCCGTTTTCGAGGCTATGGAAAGCTTGTAACATGCTCTATAAAACCCCCATGATTTCATAATATTTTAGATTCATTAATTATTCCAAAATTTGGCTCCAAAGTCCCCCAAGACTAAGTTTTTACTAACAACGATACGTGAAAAACGTTATGAACACGCGACATACTTGGCAATAAAACGAGTCTATAGGCCACAGTTCCTACTCGATCGAGGATTTCAAATAGACCAATAAAATTAAGGGTTGAGAGTTCCTCTCTTCATCGATTCTTGCTTCTAGAATAACGCCTTTTTGAACCTTCTTCTTCACATTCATCAGATTTGGGTGTGTAGCTTGAGCGACTTTTAACTTTATCGATTAAAGTCGATTTTACTCGTATATTTGATATCACCACATGGGTTCTTAGAGTCTTTAACTCTATCTTCATCATTTATAAGTTATACAAAATGGGTTTTTGTGTTAACAACGTCACACTCGTAACCGCATACGATCTTCTACTCAACGCGTCAGCTACCACGTTCGCTCTTCCACGATGATATTGAATGGTATGATCGTAATCTTCAATAGCTCGAGCCAACGTCTTTGGCGCATTATACGTTAGTTTTAGTTGAAGAAATATTTGAGGGTTTTAGAAATGAGTTTTGTACTGGGGTCAATACAAAATTCGATTTCACGCTCTGGGGTAGATCAAGAAGTATTCAGGGAATACATCAGGAAATTTATTAGCGATAGAAATATCATTTAAAAACTGTGACTCTCATCCAAGACTTGGATAGTACATGAAATGAATGTTTCTACTAACGAAGTTTCAACCAATAAGTCAAAGTATAATTTCTCCGGAGTCAAATTTAAACGTTGAGCGCAAGGAGGAGAAATAAAGGAATTGGTAGAACTGGTATCTAATAAGGTATAGACTTCACAAGAATTTATAATTAACTAACACGTGCTAACTTCGTTCAGGTAACTCGCTTTTTGAGAAGCCACGAAAAACGCTCTTCTTGAAACCATCGACTTTGTTTTGTCAGTATCCGCCTTTGGTGCCACCGTCCCAGCTAGACTTGACTTTGGTGCACGACAAAATCGGGCTAGGTGACCTTCTTTTCCATAATTGTAACATGCTTTGGACTGCATCGTGCAGCTTGGACTGATGTGTCCCTCCTCTCCGCATTTATAACATACGACCGGCGGTCGTTCTCCTTCCTTAACAGGTGCTGGTGCTGCTGTCTTTCCATCGTTGTTGAACCTTCTCTTCTTGAAATTTTCACTTATATTATTTTGGCCATGATTACCACCGAAGTGGTTACCATTCTTGGCATGATAATTTTCTCCACGATGGTTATCATTGTTCCGATGGCCGTTGCCACCGGTATGATTATTATCGTGTTGCTGGTCATTACCTTTTGGTTGTGCTGACTCATTATCGCGCTCTAATAACTGAGCCCTATTCACAACATCTGAATACAAACACAATTTATGAGAAATGAGGTATTGACGTATATCGGGTTTCAAACCTCTTAGAAAAATTCGCGTCATTCGCTCCTCATTATCGACCAAATGAGATACAAACTGGGATAACTCCTCAAATTTAGCCTCGTATTGCGACACGGTCATATTGTTTTGCTCTAACTTGATAAACTCCACCTCCTTCATGTGACGAATACTTTCGGGAAAGTACTTATCGTTAAATAATTCTTGGAACTTCTCCCAAGACATCTTGAGTGCGTTAGGCTAGGTACGTTTTACAGATTCCCACCAGTAATCTGCCTCTTCACGCAACATAAAGGTGGCAAAGGGAACCTTTTGCTCCTCGGAGCATCCCAAGACATCAAATATCTTGGTGATCTGCTTTAACCAAGTCTCCGCCTTAAGTGGTTCTGGCTTTCCCAAAAACTCCGGCGGTCCCAGCTCCTTGAATTGCTTAGCAGTGACCGACCGTGGGTTGCCATTATTTCCACCTACATTTTGAACAGGAGTCTCTCTCACCTGATGTTGCATGAATTGCATAAAGCCTCTGAACATCACATCGTTCATCATCTGATCGGTGTTATTATTTACCTGAGGATTATTGTCTTCCTGTTGCACATTATCTTGGGTATTGATCGTTGGTGACTCAACGGTCTCATGTGCTTCATTGCTGATCTCAACATTTTTAGATGTCATTTTCAAACACTGTCACAAAACAAGGGTTAATTGACATGCAATATATTATCCCAATACTCTGACCGACCAATTAAATACCAAATAAACTTAGGTAGGTCATACTAGCGAAGGAATTCCCCGTCTTTCCCCTCATAGTTCTTGTCTCACATCTCAGCCAGGGATCATATCCTTAAGCCTTGATACCAACTATGACGCCCCCAAAGTAGGTATACATCACACATCTTGGGTCGCCATATACATGGTACAAAATACAAATACAAACTTAATTATACAACCGTCGTGTAATATACGACAAAACATAGCTTAGAGTTTAAACAGGAATATTGCCTTCTAGACAATATCCACTCTCAAATAGAGTTCTCATTACATTTATTGTCACACTATGTTATAGAATAGTGAGGACTACTAATACACCATCTCGGACCATCACTCTGTTCCCCGACTAGTCCCGGCTACGTTCTCATTTCCTGAAGAGAACAATGAAAGAAAAAGGGTGAGTTCAACTAGCCCAGTAAGAAATATTATGACTAAGATAATACAGAATAAATTATCATTAGTCTTCAACAATGTTAAAATGATAAAATACAATAGACATCAAGTTTAACTGTAGCTGAATAAGCAATCCATTAGAAGAGTCAAGTAGAGCATGATATCTACTATCTTCTATGATTTAAAATGTTTTCATCAATTTTTATCGTTGAGACTCAGTTTAATAAATAAACCACATCATCGAGTCATCCCTGCACTACGTGCCAAGGATATTCATTAAATCATCAATGGTCATGACAATACCGAATAATCCATGGTCATAATCATACCAAAAAATGTCCATCAATGCACTACAGGCCACTGAGAACTTTTACCACATCATTTATAACATTACAGGTCATGATTATACCGAATAATCCCTGGTCATAATCATACCAAGTCCATCTATGCACGTAAGCCAAAGATGACTTTCATCACAATATAAGCATGAGGATGATGACAATGACATAATAATTCAATAAAACAAGTTCAAGGATAAATTTTAAAGATTTAAAATTTTAGTTTATCCAGAAATCAATAACGTCCAAATTGTCAACATGATAATTCTTTGTGGAGTAAAATTCAAGAATGCTTAGAAGAATATTTTCATGAAAAGATACTAGATGAAGCGCAAATATCCAGGATATTTTACTAATTTCATGGAGTATAGAAGCCAAAACTTTAACCAACTGAGTATAATAGAATATATGAAATTGCAAATAGATTTTTGCCCGTCATGCGGTAATCCACGTAGACAGATCATTTCCACAATTTAATAAGGAATGAATACGAAGGATCATTTACCATGCATGCGGTAATTCACATAGACATGTTATTCCAACAGAATAATAAAAAATGGAATAATAGAAGAATTCACCAGGCGTGCGTAATTTGCACAGATAGGTTATTCCAACAGAATAATAAAGAATGGAACCGGTAATTAAATAAACCGCATGCATGAACGGGATATTCCAAATGAATAATAAAGAATGGAACCAAGTCATGCGTAAACCGCATGCATACCGATATTCCAAATGAATAATAAAGAATGAAATAACAACGAATTCACTGAGGCATGCGATAGGCCGCTATGCAGACGAAGTTATTCAATGTAATAATAAAGAATGGAATAACGAAAGAATTTCACCATGTATGCGGTACTTGCATGAGACAAGTTATTCAACATAATAATAAAGAATGGAATAACAGCTCTTACGAGTATTGAAAGAAAATAATTCTCTTCATGAATACGAAAGAATAATACTCCTTACCTTAAAAGAAACTGGATATTGGAATAGTGAGGTAGCAGACTTCTTTTCTTCTTTCTCTCTATAATAATTGCTCTAAAATTTTAGTGAATTGGTGAGAAATGAAGGAAGAATGAACTTCTATTTATAAGAAAATATAGTTTCGATAATTGCACATTTTGGGGCTCGAAATATTACAGAACAATACCTTCAATTTTTCTTTCATTTTTAATTTAGTCCTGCAAATATTATCAAACTTGCACCACCTCCCCTAATAGTAAATAATGTAAATCAATAGTTCAATCATGTGAATCAATAGTTATAATCATATGAAAATACGAATTACAGTATAGTACCTCCATCTATACCTCCATTTTTAACTTAGTCATGCAAGTATTATCAATCTTGCACCAACTCCCATAATAGTACAAGAATGTGAATCAATAGTACACACATGTGAATAAATAGTTATATAAGCATGTGAATTAATAGCAATTAATTACTCATTTACCCGATTAATTACCCAGTTGGTCAATATAACTTCCAGACATCAATTACTATCGAAATAAATGTCAATTTCCACTAACACTAATAATCCCAACACAATAGAACTATCAAATTCATCTTTAATCAACACGAACTTATTCATCATTAATATTATAACTCACAATATTTAACAACCAGGTCGTTTCTAGAAAAGAGGAGGATTTTCGATAAGGATTTCTCTTTATTAGCGCGCAATTAGATGACCAAACATCTCCTTGACAGAACTTCTAGACATTGTAAATATTGAAATTTAATAATATGAATAACTTTGTTGTCTCAATTATTGATTTAATAATATATCATATTATGCAGATGATACTGTGACAATAATCGAATCAATAATATGAGAGATATGATGCGTGAAATTATTCTTGTAATAATAATTGAGTATAACCGAGTGACTTCTCACGTAAGCATCAATAATCAATACCGTAATGCTCTTATGCAACCAATGCCAGACATCGTAATTTTACTACCGAGTAGTTCAACAGGTTTTAACGGTAACACTTCCGCCGTTATTTTTAATAAAAGATAATTACATAGCTTTCTTACTACGATGATACTTGGTTGTGGAATCCACCAATGATTGTGCCGTCATATGAATATTTCCTGTTAAAACGAATATTCCCCGACCAATCGAATATTATATAACCACTTGCTTACTTTGCAAAATTTATAAATATTACCCACAACTATAACATTATATCAAATCCACACCATAATATTCAAAAAAAAATATTTCGAGAAATTTAAATATTTATTCATAAAATTTGGGGTCTCACAATCTCCCCTCCTTATGAAATTTCGCCCTCGAAATTTACGTACGTACCTGGTATGCCGAAGAGGTGAGGATACCTTGAATAACTTTATCGTCGAAAACATTACACGTTGCATACGTGCATGCCCGATGTCCTCCTATTACCTCTAAAAGCACATCAGTCCCCAAAATAGCCATTTTAGGCCTTGATACCGACCTCAAATCTCAAAACATAAAGAATGAAAGTTTTAGGTCTACTCGTTATCTTTCCGAATCATCCTGAATCACTTCAATCAGAGTTCGTATGAAAAAGTTATGCCCAATTTACTAAAGGACGTCCGGACATATTTTGGCTTAACACTTGACCAGCGCCTAGGCGCCCAAATTTGGCCTTGGGCAAGCGCCTAGGCGCCCAAGAACAGATTCTAAGCGCCGAGCCTAATGCCTTGACACACATACTTCAAATCTTCATAACTTCTTCATCCGTTATCGGAATTAGTCCGTTTTCGAGGCTATGGAAAGCTTGTAACATGCTCTATAAAAACCCCATGATTTCATAATTTTTCAGATTAATTAATTATTCCGAAATTTGGCTCCAAAGTTCCCCTAGACTAAGTTTTTACTAACAACGATACGTGAAAAACGTTATGAACACGCGACATACTTGGGAGTAAAACGAGTCTGCATAATATGAACAATATTCACGTACCAAAAATAATTTGGACAGAAAAGAAATATATTTTTTGGGTAAATAGTATCCCGCATGAATAAGAACTTTCGTGAATAGTACTCAAACCTAAAAAGTGCCTGTAATACCCGAGTGAATAATACTATAGTGAATAGTAAATCGGGTGAATAGTAACTTGAGTGAATAGTAACTCGTAAAAGAAAAATACCAAATAAAATGATATTCCATGACGAGTACAAAAGAAATGATATCTCATACGAGTATAATAGAATATCTGAAAATCAGAAATGGATTTTCACCGTCAATGCAGAATCCACGTGAGACGAGATCATTTCCACAATTTAAGAAAGAATGAATACTGAAGGATCATTCACCATGCATGCGATGAGTCCATACGCAGACGAGTTATTCCAAATGATAATAAAGAATGGAATAACAAAAGAATTCACCGGGCATGCGATAGAATAACATGAGCATGTGTTATTCCAAAAGAATAATAAAGAATGGAACCAAGTCATACGTAATTCATTTTACGAATATTCCAACGTAATAATAAAGAATGGAATAACAACAAAATTTACTGGGCATGCGATGAATCGCACATACAAAAGTTATTCCAATGTAATAATAAAGAATGGAATAAAAGAAGAATTTCACCATGTATGCGATGATTGTGATGTATAAAGTTATTCCAACATAATAATAAAGAATGGAATAACAACCCTTACGAGTATTAAAAAAAATAACTCTTTTTATGAATACGAAAGAATAATACCCCTTACCTTAGAAAAAAATTGGATACTGGAATAGTGAAGTAGTAGACTTCTCTTCTTCTTTCTCTCTATAATTTCTCTATAATAATTGCTCTTGTGAGACTTAGTGAATTGGTGAGAAATGAATGAAAAATGAGCTTCTATTTATAGGAAAATATAGTTTCAATAATCGCACATTTTGGGGCTCAAAATATTACAGCATAATACCTCCCTCTTTTTCTTCATTTTTAATTTAGTCCTGCAAGTATTATCAAACTTGCATCACCTCCCCTAATAGTAAATAATGTGAATCAATACTTCAATCATGTGAATCAATAGTTATAATCATATGAAAATACTGAATTACGATATAAGAACTCCATCTATACCTCCATTTTAACTTAGTCATACAAGTATTATCAATCTTGCACCAACTCCCCTAATAGTACAAGAATGTGAATCAATAGTACACACATGTGAACAAATAGTTATATAAGCATGTGAATTAATAGCAATTAATTCCTCATTTACCCGATTAATTACCCGGTTGGTCAATATAACTTCCAGACATCAATTATTATCGAAATAAATGTCAATTTTCACTAACACTAATAATTTTCACACAATGGAATTATCAATTTCATCTATAATCAACACGAACTTATTCATTATTAATATTATAACTCACAATATTTAACAACCAGGTCGTTCCCAGGAAAGATGGGGTTTTCCGATAAGGATTTCTCCTTATTGGCGCGCAATTAGGTGACCAAACCTCTCTCGATGTAACTTCTGTACATTGTCGATATTGCAAATAATAATATGAATAACTTTGTCGTCTCAATTATTGATTTAATAATATATCATATTATGTAGATGATACTGTGACAATAATCAAATCAATAATATGAGAGATATGATCAAAGAATTATCGTAGCAATAATTGTGTATAATCGAGTGAATTCTTACGTAAGCATCAATAATCAATACCGTGTCTTCTTACTACGCAACCACGCCAGACATCGTACTTTTTTACTACCGAGTAGTTCAACAGCTTTTAATTCAGAACACTTTCGTAGTTATTTTTATAAAAGATAATTCTGTCATTTTCTTACTACGACAATACTTCCGTTGTGGGGTCCACCAATGATTGTGCCGTTGTACGGATATTCCCTGACAAAAAGAATATTCTCCGACACAAGGAATATTTTATAACAACTTGCATACTTTACAAAATTTATAAATATTACCCACAACTATAACATTATATCAAATTCACACCATAATATTCAAAAAAATAATTCGAGAAATTTAAATCTTTATTCATAAAATTTGGGGTCTCACAGCAAAGATGACCTGTTGTTGAATATCTTTGGCTCAGAGTGCAAAAGATGAATCATTAATGAATATCTTTGGCCCGTAGTGCAAAGATGAACCTATTAGTATGATTATGAACAGAAACTGTGATTTGGTATAACCATGATATTTGATGTTTCAGGTAAAGACATGTGATAAAAATTATCTTCATCCTGGATGAGAAGAGAAATTTAGAACCACAAATATGATTATGAGTTATTCACATGATTGTGGACAGGAACTGTTGATTGATGTTATAGGGATAAAACATTGTTGGTGGACTTTTAACATGGAGAAGATAATAGACTTTATGGTCTATTTGACTCTTTTAATGGATTGTTCGTTCCGCTGCAACTATGGTTGAAAAGTTTTATCATATACCATATGTTCTAAATCTCTGATTTATTACTGACGAAGACTATTGATAATTTAATTATATTTAGTTATGATATTCTTTACTGGGCTATTTGTGCTCACCCTTTTGCTTCACAATTCCTTTCAGGTAATAAGAGTGTAGCTGGGTCGAGCGGGGATAACAGAGTTATAGTGTGATGGTCCGAGACTGTCAAAATTTCTCAACACATTATAAAACGGCATGACATACAATATATAATTGTATTGAGGACCTAAGATGCGTGTGTCGTATATTATATGTCACTTAATAATTGATTTTGGTGAACAACAATAGGATGAGGTGAACCCAACTTTGGAAGGATGTTTTGCCACTATCATACAAGATGTCTAATGACATACAACCTCGTGTTATCATAAGACAGAGTTGTGCACATCCACTTGCTGAGTATATCTACGAGCACTACCTATATAATCTTGGAGTTTGGTTAAAATATAATTCTCAATTGCAGACAGTGGAGATAATTATATGTCAAGAGAAGACTCACCATTGGAAGAAACATGATAGTAATCTTCTCGTTTTTCTTTGGGGTCTATTGGATCAACCAAGGATAATTCTGTGGACATATGATATCTATCATAACCTAGACGCATGGCCTCCCATGTACGAAGGTTTCCTTGAGCACTTCCCAAAGATTTTAATTTCTAAAACAGTTATTGACTGTACCTTTATGTAAGGTGAAATTGTGAGGTACTGTCCACGGTTGAGACATGAGTCAGAGTTGGTATATATTTGTATCAAACTCACAACGTATGTGTTGTTGTATTTTGCACGATAATTGTATTAATAAAATTGTTATTTTTTGTACCATGTATTTGGCGACTCAGAATAGGTTGGGTGGATTGGACCTATTTTGGAGACGTCACAATTTTTATATTGTGACGGTGTAGTGCAATTGAGGGAGAAGGTTTGGCAGATAATTAGGTAGGTTTGAAAAATATTTGCGACCACCAACCAACTATCATTCACCAACCATTCAATCTCCACCAATCAAGTGGCCCCCATGTTTACCACTAACTAATAATTTGGAAAAATGGATTGCAGGAGAACTTATTCTACCCACCAATTTGAAAAAAGAACAAGCAAGAGAGAAGTGCACGGGAAGTTTTGAAAAGCTTAATAATTTGACAAAGATAATATTATAATATTATATTAAAACATTTTTATAAAACTATACTATTATACTATTATAATAATATATTTGAATGAATATTAATGTCGGAAAAAGATAATTGTGGTTCTATAAAAAAATATGTCAAACTTTTAACAAATGTCTCATGCTAAATTCCCCCATCAAAATTAAATAAATATTTACTTATCACATTTATCAACAATTTTTATTCATCAATTATTTACAACTCTTCAATCTTTCAATAATCATTCCTAATTATTATTATAAACTCGCAATACTGACAAACAGATCGTTCCAAAGAAAGAGGGAGCTTTCTGATAAGGATTTCTCCTTATTGGCGCACAATTATATAACCTAACCCCTTTTCTCGATAGAATTTTTTAGACATTGTCAATAATGCTGTTTAATAATATCATTTCAATAATATGAGTTACTGTGTCATGACAATTATTGATTTAATAATGTGAAATACTATTCAGTTGTTACTATGACAATTATTGAGTCAATAATATGAAATACTATACAATTATCACTAATTATTGAATCAATAATATGAATTACAGTGCAATACCGTGTACTACTGTGAAATAACGCGTATTACTGTACTTTTACCACTGGATATTTTCAACAGTTAAACGATAAAAATTCTGCCGTCAATTTTTAAAAAAGTTATTTATGTCGCTTTTGATATCAGACAGTTATTCCGTTGTGAGACCCATCAATGATTGGTTATTTCGGCGTCGTCGTACGAATATTTCCCAACAAAACGAATATTTTTCGACAACTGTTTACTTTGTATAATTTATAAATATCACCCACAACTATAACATTTATTAAATCAACACTTTACTATTTAGAATAATATATAAAAAAAATTAAATTTTATTCATAAAAAATTAGGATCTTACAACATTGATATTCATAACATTCCACATTGATAACCAAATTGAAAGATCGATCATCGAAGTGAAAAATAATTAATAGTTTAAGATAATGATTTATATTTAAATCAATTTTACCCTTATGTTATATGTAATATACCAATTATAATTATAACCACTGAATTATGAATCATTCAACGTTTTGGGTTTTAATTTTCCTATACAATAAGCCAATATCCTTAAACCCAAGAAATAAATTCATAGAATTTAGATGATGCAAGTTTTATAGATATATCAACTACATATTTCTGAATAGCAAAACTAGAACCATTATCAAAAGAAGCGCAGGCAATGGAACATTCATAAAAATGCAAAACACAAATGAGCTCATCCTTTTAACTTGTCCAGTAACTAAATCAGGAAGAATACTTTGCAAAAATAAATAAATAAATCAGGAAGAGTAAAAGATAATTAAGAAAGGTCCGTACATTAATATTATATTACTTTCCAAGAGAAGAGAGACCCTTAATAATTAGAGAATTAATGTTTATACTGACATTAAGAGTATTAATTACATATAAGTTGTTGGCTTGTGTAATTGACGGTCATACCCCTATAGTTTTAACTAAAATCCGTGCTGCACTGCACTCTTTTATTTCCCCATAAATATACCCACATTTGTTGTTTCATATTCATATTCATATTCATATTCCTTTAATCAATGAGACAATTTGTGTGATACTACCTCCGTTCTTAAAAGATTATCGTTTAAAATTTTAACACATGAATTAAAAAAGTATCATTTATCAAGTAAAATTTATTTAAAATTCCATCACTAGCTCTATATGGAAAGTTAAAAACTATTAATTCAAGGGAAAAAATTTATTGGGACAATGAGAGAAGGTAGGGGTAATATAAGAAAGTAAATAATTTATTCTCCTTAAAAATTATAAACGACAAACTTTTTGAAATAAATTTTTTCTTCTAAAACGATAATCTTTTAAGAACTGAGGGAGTAAATATTTTGGAATAAGAGTCTTTCAATATGGAGTATGATGATAACGAGAGACAATAGGTGTGATAAATATTTTGGTATAAGAGTCTTTATGATAACGAGAGACAATTGGTGTGATAAATATTTTTGAATATACTCCCTCAATATAACTTGTTTTAAAGAAATATTTTTGTCATTTAATATTATTATAAGTTATTTGAAAATTTCAAGTACGTATTAATAGTTTAGTTTTTAATATTATTCTAAGTATTAAATATAACTTTGCTTCTCTCATTCAATAAATAATATTCTCTTTTTTCAATACAAGGACAATATAGATAATTGATATTATATTTAATGTTATATAATTATTTTCTTATGCACAACTTTAAAACGACTTATATTAAGGGACGGGAGTAAGAGAAAATTAAAAATAATTTCACTCTAATTTATAAATTTTATTCATGGAATCCAAACGTAGAATAATATGGTTCACCATAAAGATGATAAACATAACTTGGTCTCCTAATCCCAAGTTTGATCTTGTTCGTTGAAGTCAATATAGGGAACAAGATATTCTTTTCAATAGTAATTTGCTCAACACCTAGACATGCGATACGACATCGTCTGCACTAACAAGTACACTGATGACCACTGACATTTCATAGTACAACTGACAAGCTTTTTGGCCAAAGGAATTCAGTCCTTCTAGGAGTATCGGGAACAACTTCAGTCCAAATTTTTTTTTTATTTTTTTATTTTTGACTCTTAAAAAATATATAATATTTATTTTCAATTAAAATTTTTATAAAATTCAGTAATTTAGATACATATAAAAAATAATATTACACAGAGTGTACAATATTATTTTTTATATATATCTAAATTACTCCTAAATCATTAAATTCTATAAAAATTTTAATTGAAAATAAATATTATATATTTTTTACCTTTCACTTCTCCTGCAATTCCCCCTCCCCAGTCTATCTCTAAAAATCAACAAATCTTTGCCACCCTCTACCATATCTCCAATACAATACTCTATGCATTCTCATGTAAATATGACTTGTAGATGTTTGGTATATGCTTTTCTTCAGACTTGATCAAACATAGCCCTAAGTGATTTGGAAGTTGTTTATGAATCACTTGTAAAAGTTTTTTATGAACTTGAGTTTTGTGTAACCTTTATCTCTACATCCCTGACCACCCTACTCTTAGAATATAAAAAAAAAAAGATGAGACTGAATTTGTATGATTGCTTCTTGCAATGCTTGCCATGATTTATACTGGAATAAACTTTGGCATACAAACAACTAGAGGGTTAATAATAAATTGAATTTATAGTTTTAGTTGACATCATTAATTTTGTCCTTCATAAATAAGAAATTACCATTTTTTTAAGAGACTAGAGGGTGAATCCTTCAAAATGGGAAGAAGCACTGATTATCGATAAATATGTGGAATGCGCCTGAGAATCCAAGATGCTTTTCGGTACTGATAGTTGCTGCTCAGAGTCTTAATTAGATGGAAAACTGTGATTGGAAGAACAGACCGTTTGAAGGAAAAAATATTCATTCAAGTAAATAACTTAAGAAAAACAAAGTAACACTAAAAATCATTTTTAACTTCTCCCTGAAACACAGGCATTAGGCTAATATTTCAGTACAAATATATTTAATTGAGACGCATGGATGGAGATAAGAAGAGGTAACTTACATCATGCTTATTGATCTCCATTTCCAAGCATTCGGCATTTCACTCCTCAACAACCCCTTCGGTTCAATAATCTTCTTCTATAACCTCAGACTAGTCTGGTACATCGCAAACTTATTTTCACCAGCTGCCAGGGTTAGTAGAAACTAGAAACCACATACCATATATATATACCAATGAACTACTCTCAAGCACATCGATTCTTCAACAAGATAACAAATATGCATAAATTACGAATAAAAACCATAACTTTTTGAGACTGAATACTAGTATTTCCATGATTAAGGACACGTAAGTTGGGAAAAATAACTTGGAAATCTCAAGCTCGAGAACTAATACAAACAGTCTCAGAAAAAGGAATATGCAAAGGGAAACAAAGTCATTTACAGTTAATTATCTAGAATTCACAAGATAAAGAACATGCCAGGAGAACAAGATGACCAGTAGAAGCCAATAAAATAATCAATTTCTTTTATGTCCAGTGAGCTTGACAGATTGAGCAATATCTTTGATCGTGATATATTAATTTAAAAGTGAGCTTGACAAATTGAAGACCACCCCCATAAAATTAAATGCATGTGATTATTGTGATATATGATCAAGCCTATCCCAACTAGCTTGGGATTAAAAGGCTTTATTAAGTTGAGTTGAGTGATATATGATCACATCAAGAAAAAATAATATATGCATAAGCACTCATATAAACAAGCATAAATTCCTTGACGAAAGGGAAAGAAAAAGGATTACTTTCTGGATCGGAAGTTCTGGAGAGGAGAAGGGTCGGCTTCCATCATGACTGTTCCAGGCTTGGAATTCATGCTTTAAAAGTTTCTCTTTTATAATAGCTTAACTTCTTCCGGAGAATGCATGTTCAAAAGTAAAGCACAAAACATGGCCTAGAATTTGATCGAGTTTAATCATCACCAGAGAACAGAACTGAGGGCACCAAGTCACAACTAAATCACATATCCTTATTCTGACATAAAATTTCATACAGCGCCATCCTCAATTTGATATTACCAGAAATCTCCACAAGAACATGTTCCACAACTGAAGCGATGGAAGCGATTTGCATCTCTCAACAAGATTTCACGTTGGAACACCTTGGATATATATTTGATTGCATTATGGCAATCCCCACAAACTCTAAGGTTTTTAATGATTCGGATTGTTGTAGATGGAGGAGTGCTTAGGAGCCCAAAAGCTATAGCTAGCTTTTCACTATGGTAATAGAGTGAGCGCTCTTTTTCTTCATCCTCCATATCAAGCAACACATAATCTTTATCAGCCACGTATCCATCTTCTTTTATCATCCTTATCATATCCTCCACCTTGTCATATATCATATCTGCCTGGGGATGGGATTTATCATCTACCACAAACAAATGCACTTTATTTTTCACATCTATCCAACTAAAACCGGGATCCTTCTTAACATTTTTCCTCTTCATCATTTTTCTAGCATCAGATACCTCATCCCATTGGTTGGAAGCTGCATAGATATTTGATAAAAGAACATAAGCTGACGAGTCAGAGGGCTCCAAAGCCAAGAGCTGGGTTGCTACCCGCTTTCCTGTTTCCGTATCCCCTTGAATCCTACAAGCGCCAAGCAGAGCTGTATACATTGAAGAAGAAGCATTGTACGGCATTGATTCAATCAGTTTTTCTGCCTCTTTAACACGGCCTGCACGACCAAGGGCATCAACAAGGCAGGAATAATGCTCGATCTCTGGTCGAATACCATAATCATTATACATTGAGTCGAAGTACAAATTAGCTTCAGAAGTTAAGCCAGAATGACCACAGGCTGAAAGAACTCCAACAAAAGTAACCACATCAGGTTTAATACCAAGAAATATCATATTATGGAAAAGTTTAAGAGCCTCTACGCCATGTCCATGTTGCGCTAAACCAACTATTATAGCATTCCACGAGCCAATTTCTTGCACATTTACTCTCTTAAATAAGTTATATGAATCTTCTATGTTCCCACACTTCGCATACATGTCAATTAATGAAGTCCAGACGAAAGGGTCTGAAGCACAAAAAGACTTGATCACTTCGGCATGAATTTGTCGTCCTTGTTCTAACGCAGTTAAGCAAGAGCTGGCTTTGATGAGGGTAGCGAAGGTGTATTCATCCGGTTCTATACCAGATTCCCTCATCCGATGATATACTAGAAGAGCACGATCCTCATCACCATTTTCCACGCATCCTGAGATCATAGCGGTCCATGCAACATGATCAGGTGTAGGCATCCCTTGGAAAACTCTGTGTGCATCCACCATGGCTCCACACTTAATATACATATCAAGGATTCCACAACCAACAAACAAGTCTGAATCAAACCCAATCTTTACTACATAGGCATGAATTTGACTCCCTTGTTCCAACCCTATCAAACAACTGCAGGCCTTAGCTGCAGTTGCGAATGTCATCTCGTCTAATCTCTCTCCACTTTTGTGCATCGAAGCGAATAGTTCCAATGCTTTCCCACTATTTTTGCAAGCTATATATCCAGACATCATAGCATTCCAAGATGCTAAATCAAACTCATCTTTATCTTGTACAAGGGACTGTGCCTCATTCATTTTTCCGTTTCTAGAATAAACATCTATAAGCGCTGTGCAAACAAAATTGTCAGCAATGACTCCAGTTTTCAATGCAAGAACATGAATTTGCTCAGAAAGAGACAATCTTGCTAGCAGAGAGCAAGCCTTCAATACACTTGCCAATGTAAAATGATCAGGGCTTAATCCATCAGATAAAAGATCTACAAATAAGGTTATCGATTCCTCCTCCAACCCACTCTGTACATAACTTGCTATCATTGAGTTCCATGAAATCAAATCCAATTCCTCCATGTTAGCGAATATTTTTTGTGCAGAAATTAACTCATCGGTCTTTGAATACATGTTAATAAGACTATTAGAAACACTAACATCAATATCTAAACCTGATTTAAAAGCCATGCCATGAAACTGTTGCCCCAACCCTAAATTATTAACATCTGTAACTGTAGCAAGAATAATGACGAATGTAACATTATCATAGCCTACTTTTGATCTATTCATGTCCATAAAGCATTCAACAGCAGCCATATTCTCACCAGCTTGATGATACTCAGACAAGGTTCTATTCCACAAAATCACATTATGGAAAGCATGATCATACAGAAATAGTTTAGTAGCATAAGCTTGAACTTGGTGCATAAACATCACGCCTTCATCAAAATCAACACCAGGAAACCCACTAAGAAAATAACGGACACTAGCAGCATCCGCAAATCCGCTCCTATGAAACTCTGAGAAAAAACGAAACACTTCTTCCTGAAAACCCATTTGCACGTAAGCCTTAAGCATTACATTCCACAACACGGCATCCCTATCACTTTCAATCACATCATCAAACAAAACTCGAGCATCCCTAACTCGACCAAACTTGCAATAAATATTAACAAGAGCACCCGAAACAAACAAATCCAATCCCAAGCCAACTTTAGTGGAAAACCCATGAACCATTTCCGAGGCCCACACATACCCAGATATTAAACATAAATTCAAGACAGGAGCCAATGTGTGTTTACTAACAGAAAGACCAGATGAGCTGCCAAGAAGAAGACGAAAGATATGGAAACCCTCTTGGATATTATGGTTATCAAGGTCAGCAGACAGGGCATAGGCAGCTAGAATAGAATTCCAGGTAACAAGGTCCCGGTCAGGACTTTTATTGAACACGTTGTGTGCGGAAGAAAGGGAACCACATTTTGAATACATGGTTATGAGATTGTTGGTTAGTAAGCGGTTTGCAGTGTCGCCGGAGGTTATAATAACCGCGTGTATGGATTTTCCGAGGAGTAAGTCGGCCGTAGAAATGGCGGTGCGGAGGAGAGAGAACCATGATGAGGATGAAGAAGATGATGATAAAGGGCGACAGTAGAGGGTTTTCTTATAGGAATGAGAGATGTGGTTGAGGAGAGAAGAGAAGTATTGACTGTGAAGAAGGAGAGTGTTGTAAATCGGTGCTCGCCGGGATCGGAGTAGAGTTGGCCGGAGGTTAAATTGCACGGGCTGCATTTATTTACCGATTTCCCTCCAATTTTCAGTTTTACCTCTGCTTTTATAGTTGAGATGGGAGGGTTTTGTTAAGCTAATCCTTAGTTGAACGACGTCGTTTTATTCACTAACTTCAACAGTAACCGAGACGTGGAGTTTTGTAATTGACATTTTAGTTTAACAGTCTCTTAAATACTTCCCCGGTCTGAAATTGTAATTCAGTTTGAATTTACTTTTTTTGGAAATATTTATTAGCATGAAAAATTATTAAATTTTAACATCGAACAAGATTCTTTAAAAAAAATTTGTTTCCATTTTTGCAAGAAAATGTTGTAAGAAAAATTATTTATTTTTCTGATCATAATTTGCCAAGAACTTACTCTCCTTTTCTCTTTTTCTTTTAATCATGCTCATTGGTTTGGGATTGTTCTTTATTCAAATTAAATGATACTTTCTTAATCCACTATTTTGGGTAAAACTTTTAAATGTCCATTTCTTTTAATAAATTTTTAGGTTTAACATTGAACAAGATTCTTTAAACCTTATACGAACTTACATTTTTGCAAGAAAATGTTGTAAGAAATGAGCATTATTTTTATCATAATTTGCAAGAAACTTGCTCTTCTTTTTATCTTTTTCCTTTTAAAATCATGCTCAATGGTTTGGGATTGTTCTTTATTATTTTTTTCAAAAGAACGCGAGTATTCTCCTCTATGGAATATATATCCTTTATTAGGTACTATGACTAGGAAAGGAAAATATCAAACTCTACAGCCGTTCAAGAAGATGGTAAATGCTTGGTGAAAATTTGAGCTATCATGTAAATGAATTCTATCAGTTACATCTGAGGACCAAAAACTGTATCCAAAGAAAAGGAAATGAAAAAAAAAATAACAAAAACAAAAATAAAGGTACAAAATCATCAAAAATAAAGTCACAAGGCTACCCTTATCTAGGGCTAGCAATGGCTCTACCAAAATGTTGAACTGCTGTTGACTGATGATTAACACCTAAATGATACACTTTCTGCCTTTCACCTTTTTCCAGACTTGCACTACTATCTTCCATTTCCTCCCCATATACATACAAGAAAATTTTTTGATGATTGATTTCATGGGTTATGATGTGTGTCAAAAACTCCTATACCTCCCTGTCTCAATATATCACAACTCGGAGCAGACCCGGCTGGGGCTCGGAGAAGTCGAGGCCTTCTTCCTCGAGCAGGTAGCGCTGGACTGCGGTGGGCAGTCTGGAGGAGTGCGAGAACCTCTTGTATGGTGGCCAGTTCCAACACATATATAAACCTGCAAGCATTGTTCTGCTGACCTAGCTGCACTCCTCAACATTGTCAGATCACGCTCAATACATGAATGGCTTCGCTCACATGGAGCCCGTGCAGATCTATTAATCTCTCCTGTCCTCTCCCGTTTCCTTGTATTTCTGCACCAAGTGGATTCCTGCCAAATTTGGAAAGGAAAAGAAAAACAAACACAATGAAATAATGCACTCAAAAGTAAAAGAAAATGAGAAGCCAACAAATCACTGTAACTGTTTAAGTTGACATATATAAGCTTTGAAAAAGCACAAGCTTTGCCATCACCAGTGCACTTGCAATGAAATTATTTCAATAGAGTATAAGAAAAATGAGAAAAGCTTAATAATCATAATCCAATATATTGGCTCTGTAAAAGCCCAAAGCACGACCATGAGGTCCCAATAATGGAACTGTTGTAGCCATGGGCCCCTTCTTAATTAGTGGTGTACAAATGTTCGCCCATTGCTAAGCTTGCATAGAAGCATATGCACCTCAAAAGCAAAGACAACAAAAAGAGATGGGGAGGTTTTAAGATTATTCACATTTTTAGGTTCAGCAATTTGTTGGTCGAAATATGCTACTAAGAGATGCCCAGAACCCCATTCAGGCATTCAGAGCAGAATAAATGTTTGAGAGCAGCAATGAAACTACAAACCTCTGCCGATAAATGGAGTCTAGAGCTTTTGCATGAGCTGCCTTCATCTGCATGTTGTGCAGCTGTCCTTTCACACTTAGTTCTTTCGCCAATGCCTTGTTACCAATGAGGTACGCCTGTCGAGCCTATTTTAATACAAATTAATATTGTAGTTAATTAAAATACTCCAGAGTAAATGCGATAGGCTCAAGCAGAATGTCCTAACAAGAATCTAGACGAGCAGTTGCCCCAAAACTAATCTAGGACTAAGACAGCTATATAGATCAGCAGCAGTTGTTCCTCCCAGGTTCTAAACTAAAAATGGCTTAATTTATATTGTCAGATATCATCTATCATCTTGGAATGTTGAAAATTCTTCGATTTTCTTTCCATATCCGCTAGGGCTATATTTGGAGCTTGAAAAACACAATGGAAAAATAAAGGAAACAATATCCTTTATTTTTAGAGCTTTAATTAACCATCATCAAACCACACAGAATTTATAGTTGATATTTGATTTTTTATGGTACAAGTACTTGGATTTATGTTCATTAAGGGAGAGTTTTTATTTTTTGGATTTCTTTTCTTTTTCTTTCATTTCTCACTCATTGTCCAAATGTAAGCATACGCTTGAATTTTTATTTTTTTCACTTTCCATTGTGGGGAGAATTGGAGGAATGAGCTCTTAGTAGTAAATTTCTTTTCTAATAATGTAAACATAAATTTATTCCACAGCTGAAAGTATCCACTCTACTAAAAAGACAAAAGTAGTCAAAAAACAACAAAACCACTAATAAAATTCTCAGAGTTCTTTTCTAGAGGAAAGGACTATTGACTCAACCTACGTGCTCCTCTTGACCATGTTTGCACCACCAAAAATATCCTGTTTACCCAGACAAATATGCCCCAACTGTTTTGACCTCAAGGTGTTGCATTAAAGAATCTATGGATGGACTTCTCTTACAACTAGAAGTCAAATTCTCATCATTAAACCTTCTTTAAAAAAGCTAGGGCCTAATTTTTTCCCAATTTCAATTGAAAATTTAATCCATGTACTAAAGATTAGGACTTTGTTCGCTTGCATTTATTATAACCAGACATGACAACCTTAACCATATCACTATCCATAACGTAAAGCCACATACCTAATATTCCATTTGTAGAATTAGAATTCAAAACTTCAAGCTAGTAAAAGGCCATACTAGAAATGAAGACTTCTCTTCAAAGTTTTGGAAAATAGAAAAGGGGAGGGGGGGAAATTGCAAAAAGATGGTTGTTGACAAACAAGTATCAAAGACATTATATACACGCGCACAAACACAAATAGGTCATGCTTTACATACTACCAAAGTACATGAATAACCTCCATCTTCAATATTTATGAATAACATTAACCAAACTACTACTTCGTACCAATCTGAAGTACTGATGTGACCAACTAGCTGTCCTTTGAAAGAATTCACTAGAACAAAACATGCATAAAAATTCAACCTAAAACAAGTAAGGAAGGGAAGAGAGAGAAGAAGAAGAAGAAGAAGAAGAAGAAGGGGGTGGGGATGTTAGCAACATGAACTATGCCAAAATCCTGTAAGACAAACCTGTTCAAAATAAGCATTACGTAGACGAGCGTGGTCACGAGCTTCCTCCCGTGTTTCAGTATACATATTTGCTGCGATCTCAACAAAGTTAAGCTTACAAATGTGCACAAGGTATTCTCCAACAGTTAAAGGTTAATAAAAGTAAGTTTGTTGCTTCAAGAATATTACCCACAGCTTCTCCTGTTTCAAGCCAAACAGGAGCTGCACGAGATGAACTTCGACCTTGCAACCTATCACCATAAATGCCCCTCCCTTGCCCGCCATTGTAAGAGCTAGCTAAAACATGTGAACTTCTACTTGAACCAACGTTCGCATCTGCAGAACCATTTCTATCATACTTCCATATACCAGAATCCTGAGACGCCATTTTTCTCACAGCCGAAGCAAAATCTATGACCCCTCTGGATGGAATGGAAGAGCTAGATTTGAATAAGAGCAAGTTTTCCTTCTCGGAAGCTTGATAAGGACTAACATTTTGTTGGAGCTCATCTCCAGAGAATTTTGGCATTCCATTGTGACCATCTACAACAGATAGTGCAGGAAAATCTAGTGCACTAAGATTTGGAGCTGACAAGGCCTTTGAGTTGAGATTCTGATTTAAACCACCTTCAACTTGAAGCTACAACCAGTAATACACATAGTTCACATTCTACAAAAACAAATTACATCTCCAAGTTTTTCCATCTAAATCTCCATATTTCAATCACCTGTCACCTGTCCTAGTTATTGGAAGCTAACATAGGACTATAGTTAGACCAAGTTGGAGTGATCTTTTCCCTACCAACAGAAGCCATCAGCGAGATAGCTCACACCAGTCGGGGGAAATATTGTCTGGTTCATCTATTGAAATATTTGAGGATGTGATAAAATACTTTCCGTCCATTATAACCATCATAACAAGTGTGTGTGTGTGTATTAAATTAACACAGGGAATGGCAGAAATGGCAGAGGCCTTGAGGAATAACCTCAAGGTCACCAATGTTCCAATCCATAATTAGGGACAAAATTACTTATCTGTTTATGTGTGTGCTTGCTCGTGAGTGTGTGCATGTATAAAAGTAAACAGCACAGAAACATTATGATCCACTGTAAAAGTTTCTGTTTCTTATCTGTTAAACAACCAAGCTTAAATCCAAGTCAAGTAAGACTGCACTAGGTAAAAATAATAAAATTAGGTCATGTCTTACGAAATCTGACACTAAGATGTTACAGTTGGGAAATTTTCAACTTGAAACACGTTGTATCAGATGATGTTGTGTGCAATTGAGCACAATTTCTACACAAAGATAAGTGTCTTTGAAATAAGGATGTTGAGAGACTATATAATTTGAACATATGCATTCACAGATAAATTGTGTCATGGAGGAAGGGAGGGAAGGAGGGCGGAGGGAAATGCACATCATGGTTTGGCTGCATGTAACATATACTATATTAACATAATCGAAAGAAGTGAATAAATTCAAGTTGAAGGCCAGAAGGATGTTTGGTGAGGCCGTAAAACAAAACATAATTGCTTCAAATATAGTCAATGATATGACTTGACAAATAGCTGATCAGATAACAAAGAATTAATGGTCTCAAACATACGACAAAGGTACAACACTATATACTAACATCTAGGAAAGGTACAAAAGTAAGAAAGTAGAGATACCTCAAGCTGAGTAAGCATCTCAATTGTCAGGTTCAAATCACCCCTGTTAGCAAAGTACACCTCAGCAAGGCTATCAGCCGCAAAACCAGGAAATTGTGAAGCTAAAAACTCGAGAGGATTTACATCTGTACCATCCAGCATCTGTTGCTCATACAACACATCATTTAGGAACCTCTTCCCAGAATTCCCATTGTAAGGGGTGCCCTCTCTAACACTGTTAAAAAGCTGATCATTACTCACAATTTGCCTGTCCCAAGGTTTAGCATGCAAATTAGGAAAACCGGCTGCGGATGGATCTTCACCATATGATGCAACAGAAAATCCCATCTTCTCGGAAAAGCTACCACCATTGATTCGATGAGGAGATAATTCCTGCTGTCCGTTCAATATCAAGCCGCTACCCGGTGAAGTGGGAAACCTTGACGTTTCGTTGACATCGATTAAGGATAAGTTTGAAAAGGGCAGGATATTAATACCTGGAGTGTCATCCTCCCCTGTGACCTTAAAGTCAGGAGTGATATCGTCAGGGAGCTGGCAGCGCCAGTATTGGTGTGCCTCTTCATCAGAGTTATTTGTAGCAGATGACTCTGACCTATCTAGTACTGCTTTTCCTGGTGGTGCATTGCCAGTGGTAGAAAATCTTGATGATGCATCTGCTGCACTAGTACTTCCAGGGGATGATCTAAGAGCAAAGGGGACAAATTCTACAGCATTTGGATTCAAAGGTGTAACCTTGGCTGCAGTATTTAGCTTTTTGTCAGAGGTAAGAGCCTCTTTGTTGTTCAAGCTCATTCTATTTATTTATTTATTCGTAAAGCAAAACGGATTATACTTGCATAAGGAGACTTTGAACAGGAAAAAAAAACTGCCCGTTGTAGCAGATGTTACCCAAATCCTGCAAAAGAAAGCAAGTTTATGGAAATTGGTTATTCCGTGATAAAATTCATATTCATAATGTACCAAAATTGGTTTATTCCGAGATAAAATTCCTTTTACTAAAGCACCATAATTGGATATTCCGGGATATTATTCCTTTTCAAAATGCACCAAAATTGGTTATTCCGGGGTAGAAACCCTTTTCATATTGCACCAAAATGGTAATTCAAGGATAAAATTCCTTTTTACAACTTACCGGATGAGAGGAGTCTGTTCCTTGCCAGAATTCAACAAAATGACCTCATACTAACAAATATTGAAATTGCGGAAAGAAAGAAAAAATGATAAGCATACATTGGACTTAATTGACACCAATTCAAACATAAATGATTCCATGCAACCACTAACAAACAAACTTAATCGCAGATACAGAAAGAATTAACAGAACTCAGTGTGAAAGGCTTCATTGATAAGCAAGTACCTATGACAGAAGTTTAAAGCCTTTAAATATGATATGCAATTCAGGAGAAATTGACGGTTATGACAATCATTACATGACATCCTCTCATAGGCGTGGTATCATGTGGTTTGCATGTGTTTATGCATTAACATCATGCCAAAATAGTTTCCAATTTAAGATACTAAATAAACTCCATAATTCTGTAATATTGAACAGCATCACAAAATCTCAACTGTAAATATTGACAAACTACAAGTCAAACAACCACAGCAGGTCTAAAATCTACTAACCAGTAAACATCTCACCAAGATATTCACAATTCAAAATAATGAGTTACTAGAACAGAAAAACAAACAAACAAAAAGAAAGTAATTGCAGTAAGCAAATCTGCATTAACCAGCAAAATTTTGCATTTAATACAATCCAAATAGACAGTAAGCAGGGGCAAAAAGCATCTCATAAATCCACACAAATCCTCTAACATAATTCACTCGATGAATACTAAATATTCAAGTTAACAGCTAATTAAAGCAAATAGTACGGATTCCCGGTCCCTACTTTACTCACAGAAATAAACCATCAATCTGAAATCATAAACCCCAAAAACTAAAACAGAATTAACAAGACAAAATAAGCTTAAACTTGCATTGATTTGAGCAATGAAATTGAAGAGATCTCAACAAATCAGACCTCAAACAAAAAGCAAAAAATAAGCAAACAAAATATAAAGTAGATTAAAAAAGAAGAACAAACAAGAAGTGATAAGATCTGACTATAGCAAAAGCCTGTGTCTTTATTATACCTTTGCGAAGCTCTATGATTGAAGAAACCATAGCAAATGGATCCATCAACTGAAGAAGATAAGGTACGGCAGCAAAAAAAAACACACAAATACACGCAGTAGACGGGGAAGAGAAGAAGATTTTTCTAGGAGGTTCGAGCTTTGTAGATTATCTATCTATCTATCTATATATCCTCAGCTTCGTTCTTCAGGCTATTTTGTTATTCTTCGTGGTTTTGTTTTTGGTTTAATTGTTCGTTTTATTTATTTATTTATTTATTTTCTTTGTCTTGGCAACCACAAAATAAATAAGAGTAGAAACTCGACCCTTCGCCACTCGATATGACAACTCTCCATTTCTTTCTCTCTCTTCGCCTCTACATATCTATCTGAATATTCTCTCTCCTCCTGACTCTCTTACCCCATAAGTATGATTTATTTCTAAATAAATGTAATACCATACCCTCCATTTCTTTTTAATTGATATTTAAAAATAATAATTTTAAAAAATAAAATTAATACTTTTTAATTGATTAAATTAGATATAAAATTTTAATATTATCTTTTAAAAATTACTCTAATATTTAATATAAGAATAATATAAAAATTAAATCATTAATACATTATTAAAATCTACAAACTATATTTAAAAGGATAAATTTCACTCTTTAAAAAATATAGACAAAAAGAAATAAAAAAAGTAAAAATATTCCCCTAGGGCCCTCAGGTTATAAATAAATGTAATACATTAATACTCCTCCCCTATGGGCCCCTCTACACTGAAAATAATTCTATTTATAAATTAGTAATATGATGTATTTTTATTTAATAATAGTTAATATTGTCAAAATGAAAATGATATTAACATAATAATGGTTGAAGAATTCATCTCAAAATTAATTAATATTAGGAGAGACTCCTCAAAAATGTATATAACAAGTTTTTAGATCAAACTTAATACATTGTAATTTTGATACTATGTTAGAACATCAATAAGTTATACCCCTTCGTCTCAAAATAAAAATTTAAAAAAAATTAATAAAAATCCTCTTATGTATCGGCTATAATTATTAAAAATAATTGTGAGTTGACTCGAAATATTAACATTGTCATGATTGTTTGTGTACCGCAATTGTAGTTAATTTGATTCCTAATTAATAGTGGGTGAACTCAAGTGGGAACGAGTTATATTGGGTAATTTTTTAATTAATTTGAATAGTCACATTGACAATAATAAATCGATTAAAAATAATTAATAATTACTTATATTGGTTGTTCACGTCTTTTAAAATTAATATATACGTGTCAAGGTGAAATGACTTTTGGTATAATCGAAATTGGTATGTGCATATTAATGAATGTATTCATGAAACTAACTATAAGGTCTTATAATATAGATGAGAACAAAATTATTAATATTGAATTTTAACCGTTATATTTAAACCGTGAATCATATATATTATTCTTGAACTTGAATCAATATTATGTATATCATGTTAACAATTTAGATATTATAAGACTCTGAACAAATTAAATTATAAATTTATAGTGTTTATTATTTATCTTATTATTTTTGTTTATCCTTTATATCATTGTTATAATCACCATAACATAAGTTGTGGTGAAAGTTCTATTTGATTTGGGTGAAAAGAGGAATTGTTAATTGACATGATCATGAGCATTGATATTACGTTTGAATGTCTTTAGCCTGTGTGCAAAGACAATGTAAGACCCCAACTTATTATAAATTAAATTAAATTTACTCTATTTATTATTTTAAAATAGTAAGAGTTGATTTGATTAATGTGGTTAGTTATGAGTAAAATGCGCAAATTGATTATTGATGCTTACGTGAGAAGTCACTCAGTTTTGTTCAATTATTGTTTCAGTAATTGTTGCATAGTATCTCACATTAATTGATTCAATTATTGTTGATATTTTATAATTGAGATGACGAAATTATTAATATTATTATTTCTAATATTAACGATGTCTAAAAGTTCTGCCAAGGAGAGGTTTGATCACCTAATTGCGCGTCAATAAGGAGAAATTCTTATTGGAAAGCCCCCTCTTTCCTGGGAACGACCTGGTCGATTAATAGTATGAATAATAATAATGATGATGAAGTTTTGTTTTATTAGTATTATTAATGTAATAAAACAGAAACGTTTTTTATATAAAACAGAATACTTTTATAAAATTATTCGTTTTATTAGGCTAATAGTAAAATCTTTTTATATAAAATAGAATACTTTTATAAAGTTATTCGTTTTATTAGACAATAATTAGAATATATTATATTTTATTATGCATAGTGTTTGCGTAGTCTTTGCATAGTATTTGCAGATAGTAAAATCTTTTTAAAAGTTATTCGTTTTATTAGATTATAAATAGAATATATTATATTTTATTGTAAACCAATCTGATAGTCTGTTTAAAGTAAATTGATTTGGACCGTTCATGGATTGGTTACTATTAAGTTCATTCTTCTATAAATAGAAGTTCATTCCTTCATTATTTCTTACGAATTCAATTGAAACTCTGAGAGAGCGTAGAGAATTATTCTTCTATCTTGGCGTATTTCTTTAGCGTTTAAGAAAGCTTTGAGCGTAGTCTGCAAGTTTCTTCAAGTATATCCCCGCCTACCGTTAGAAAGTACTCTTCTTTATAAGGTAAGGGGTATTATATTTTTTCATATTCATGAAGAGAACTTTTGTTATTCCATTCTTTATTATTACATTGGAATAACTCAGTATCTGTGATCTACCCTATACTTGGTGAAATTCTTTGTTATTCCATTATTTATTATTCTGCTTTGAATAACTTTGTCTACGCCAAGCAATCTGCATACATGGTGAAATTCTCATTGTTATTCCATTCTTTATTATTACATTGGAATATCTTGTTCTGCATGCGTTTTGCGGGACTGATTCCGCCTTTATTTTTACATTGTAATATCCTCGTCATGCGCGTTTTACTGTTGGGACTGAGTTCCGTTATTTATTATTCTCATTGGAATAACTTGTCTATGCGAAGTACCGCATGTATGGTAATTTCTGTTGTTATTCCATTCTTTATTATTATGTTTGAATATCTTGTCGATGCGTATTACGCCTGACCTGGTTCCGTTATTTTTTATTCTGTTGGAATAACCTGTCCATGCGAATTACCGCATGCATGGTGATTTTTTTTGTTATCCCATTCTTTATTATACTCAGTTGGTTAAAGTTTTGACTTTTATACTCCATGAAATTAGTGGAATTCCTTGATATTTACGCTTCATCCAGTATCTTTTCATGTAAATATTCTTCTCGAGCATTCTTGAATTTTACTCTGAAAGAAGTATCATGTTGACAATTTGGGCGTTATTAGTTCTGAATAAATTAATTCTTGAACTTGTTTTATTGAATTCTTATATCATTGTCATCATCATCATATTTATATTTTGTTGAAAGTCATATGTGGCACTGTAGTGCATAGATGGACTTGGTATGATTATGACTGTGGATTATTCGGTTATAATCATGGCCGTAATGTTACAAATGATGTGGTAAAAGTCCTCATTGACCAGAGTAGTGCATTGATGGACAAATTTTTGGCATGATCATGACCATTAATGAATACACAAAATATTCTCGGCTCGTGAGTACATGGATAAATTATGGTTGTGATACTAATGAATATCCTCGGGTCAGTAGTCTTGAGGGATGATGATGTGGATTATTTATTTAATGAGTCACGTGATAAAAGTGATGAAAACCTTTTAAATCATAAAAGATAGTAGATTTTATTCTCTACTTGACTCTTTTAATGGATTGTATGTTCACCGCAGCTTAAACTTGATGTCATTATATTTTTCGGTTTAACATTGTTGAAGACTAATGATAATTTATTTTGCATTATCTTAGTCATAATATTTCTTACTGGGCTAGTTGATCTCACCCTTTCTTTCACTGTTCTCTTCAGGAAATGAGAACATAGTCGGGACTAGTCGGGGAATGGAGTGACGGTCCAGATTATAGTATTAGTAATCCTCACTATTCTGTTAAATAGTATGTTAATAAATGTAATGAGGACTTATTCTGAGAGTGGATATTGTCTAGAAGACAATATTTGTATTAAAACTCACAGCTCTCTTGTTGTATATTTAAGATTATATTGTATTTTGTACCATGTATTTGGCAACTCAGAATAGGTGATGTATACCTATTTTGGGGGCGTCACAACAATAGCACACGGTATTGCACCAATTATTTATTCTTACGTAAGAAGGCACTACGCAATAATATTTACAGTAATTACTGTTCAATATATTATTTTATTGATTCAATAATTGCTACGTTGATATTTTATATTATTGTTATTTCAATAATTGTTACTATACAGTATTTTTCATTATCGGAGCAATAATTCATATTATTTGAATAATATTATTAAATAGCATTATTGGCAATGTCTAGAAAGTTCTGTCTAAGGAGAGGTTTGGTCACCTAATTGCGCGCCAGTAAGGAAAAATCCTTATTGGAAAGCCTTCTCTTTTCCTGGGAACGGCATGTTGCCAGTATTGTGATTCTGTAATATTATTTGTGAATAATTAATTATTAATTTATATGATAAGGAAAATGTTCATTTTGTGCAGATATAGATGGAGAAAATTTTAAAGTGACAATTGTTGAAAAATTGATATTTTATCTTTTCTGATAAAATAATTCATTTAAATATATTATTATATTATAATAATATAATAATGGTGATATTTTTACACTGAATGTGTGATATATGAATAAATGAGTAAGAAGATTATTTTTGTTACAAAAAATGTTAAAAACATGTTAAACATGTCGGTGGACCCCATTTCTTGATTGAAATTTGATTATAGCCTGCAAAATCGTCCGTATGTGGATTTCGGTCAATTTCTGTTTGGAATTTTAAAAAAATTTCTTCTGCAAAGTTGTAGAGAATTAAATATAATATGGATCGGACATAAGATTTGAATTTTTCTGATAAAAGAGCTATTTATTATGAATTATTGAAGTTCCGAAGTTCCGGAGTTCCGGAATAATTATTTTTTAAAAAGTTTTAAATTCTTTTTAAAAGAAAAACGTTTTTTACACTTGGGTGGGCCCCACATGAGTGGTTAACATGTTGAATTCAGTTTTCTTAGTGTGCGTAGGAAATTTATATAATTATAATAATATTTTATTAATTTTTCTGCTTTGGTGTTCTAAGCATTTTCCTATAAATAGAGTGCTTAGGTTAACATTGAAAATCACACCAGAAACTGAAATCTTTTATCTCTATATTATCGAGTGTATTCTTGTGAGTATTTTGATACTTTGAGTGTTGTTATACGGTGCAAGTTCCCTTCAGCACTATATCCAGTATTCTAGTCAGAAGTATTGTCTTTTCGTGGTAAGGGATGTTGTTTTTTTTATAAATGATATTATCTCTTTCAATATCATTATGCCGAAATATTGGTAAGATTTTTCTTGTGAAATTCTTGTCTTTTAGTGTCGGGGTTACTATTCATGTATACGGCACTATTCACGTATACGACACTATTCACGAATACGGCATTATTCACAGAAAAATTAAAATTTCATTTTTTTGTTCAAAATATCTATTATGGATACAAGCTTTGATTGTATCCATATTTTGATAATTCTTGAATTTTACTTCACTATGGTTATTTATGAAGTATTTTTGAACTTGGACTGTTTAAAGTACGAATCCTTATTATTTGTTCTTTTGTTTCACTGGATTCGCTTTTCTTTAAAATATTTTTCATCATCCTCACCCTAAATGATTATATTCTTGAATATCTTTGGCTGTAGTGCAAAAAGATGAATGATTTTCGATGAATATCTTTGGCCCGTAGTAGTCAAAGATGAACAGGTGTTGAGATGAACATGACCAACTGATGAATATTTTTGGCCTGTAGTGCAAAGATGAATATTTGATTCAAGATGTATATTGATTGATTCAAAAGGGATAAAATATTGATGATGGACTTTTAAATTCATAGATAATAATAGATTTCATTCTATACGTAACTCTTCTATGAATTATTATTTCCGCTGCGAATATTGATCTGAAACTTGTTGTCTATTATATTCTATCAGATTTTTCCCTGTTGAAGACTAACGATAATTTGATCTATATTATCTTAGTCATAATATTCTTTACTGGGATAGTTGAGCTCACCCTTTTCCTTTTTGTTCCATTTTTCTTCTCAGGAGGCGAGAATGTAACGAGTACTAGTCGGGGTATGGAATGAAGGTTCTAGAAAGTCATTTTAGTAGTCATCACTATTTTGTAAAATAGTGTATCAATAATTGTAATGAGAACTTATTTGAGTGTTGATATTGTCTAAAAGACAATATTTGTTTTTAAACTCACAGTTTATATGTTGTCGTATTTTGCACGACAATTGTATTAATAAAGTTGTAGTTGTTTCTGTACCATGTATTTTGGCGACTCAGAATGGGTGTTGTATACCTATTTTGACGAGTAAATCCTTCGCTAATGTGTCCTACCTAAGCTTATTTGTTGGTTGGTCAGAATATAGGGATATTATGTGATATGTTAATTCTTTAATTAACCCTTGTTTTATGGCAGTATTTGAGAATATCAACCGAGAATGTTAACAGTAGAGTAAATGAGACCGTGGAGACTCCTTTACCCACCAATGAGGAAAACGTCGTAAATTGCCTGCAATGTTCCTCCTATAAACAACACCACCGATCGAGACGATGAACGATAGAATGTTTAGAAGCTTTTTGCGCTCATACAAAAATCGACGAAGGAGACTCGTGTACAAAATACGGTGGAAATGATAAGAACGCATACGGTTTGTCACAACAAATGCGATTCAAAGAGTTAGGACCACTAGAATTCTGGGGAAAGTCAGATCCGATTAAGGCGGAGACGTGGATCAAGCAAATTACCAAGATATTCAACGTCTTTGGATTCACGGAGGAACAAAAGGTTCCATTCACCACTTTTATATTCCGTAATGAGGCGATTCATCGGTGGGAATCATGAAGTGTACCCATCCAAATTAAGACTCAAAGATGTCTTGGGAGACATTTCAGAAACTATTCAATGACAAGTACTTTCCTGAAAGTATTCGTCATATGAAGGAGGTGGAGTTTATTAGACTGGAGCAAAACAACATGACGGTGTCCCAATACGAGGTGAAGTTTGCAGAGTTATCCAGGTTTGCACCTCAATTGGTGGAGAATGAGGAACGTATGACACAGATGTTTGTGAGAGGTTTGAAACCCGACATACGTCAGTATCTCATTTCTCAAAAAAATTCTCTATATTCATATGTTGTCAACAGGGCTCAATTATTAGAGCGAGATAACGAGCACGTTCAACCGAGGGACCACAACCATGGTCATACCGGTGACAGCAGTCATCGGAGCAACGATAACAAGCGGGGAAAGAAAAATGCAGACAAGAACGGCAACCACTCTAGTGGTAATCATAGCCACGAAAATAGAAGAATCGAGTCGGGGGAGATTTTAAAAAGAGGAGATTCAACAATGACAATGTGAAGATGTCGAAGACCAAAGAAAGAATCGGTTCTAAGGAGGAGAACGACCACCAATGCGTGTCTTATAAATGCGGAAAAGAGGACATATCATATCAAACCGTCCACAATAGTTCAAGGTATGTTATAATTATGGAAAGGAAGGACATATCGCTCGAGATTGTACAATAGCGAAACCAAGTCCAGCGGGGATGGTGACTCAAAAGGCTGTCCTAGAAAAGTCAAAGTCAACGGTTCCTGGAAGAGCGTTTGTTGTGACTGGTCAAAATATGAGGAACCCAAACGAGGTGATCACGGGTAAGCTAATCATAAATTCTTACGAAGTTTATACCTTACTAGATACCTGGGCTACCCATTCATTTATCTCTCTTTGCAGGCTCAACGCTTAAACTTAACTCCTGATAAATTAGACTTTGACTTATCTGTGGAGACTCCGTTAGGAGAAACTTTCATTACATCCACTATTTATAAATCTTGTTTGATCCAAGTTGGCACTATCACATTACCTGTTGACCTTATCTCTTTAAAGATACTTACTTTTGATGTGATTTTAGGGATTGATTGGTTAACTACTCATTATGCCAAAATTGATTGTTTTCGTAAGGTTGTTTGTGACACCCCCAAAATAAGTATACAATGCCCATTCTGAGTCGCCAAAATACATGGTACAGAAGCAATTACAACTTTATTAATACAATTGTCGTACAAAATACGAAAACACATAAACTGTGAGTTTAAATACAAATATTGTCATCTAGACAATATCCACACTCAAATAATTCCTCATTACAATTATTGATACATTATTTTACAAAAATAGTGAGGACTACTAAAACAACTCTCTAGAACCATCATTCCACACCTCGACTAGAACTCGCTATATTCTCGCCTCCTGAGAAGAAAAACGAAAAAAAAGGGTGAGATCAACTAGCCCAGTAAAGAATATTATGACTAAGATAATATATAACAAATTATCGTTAGTCTTCAATAGGAAAAAATCTGATAAAATACAATAGACAACAAGTTTTAGATTAATATTTGCAGCGAAAATAATAATTCATAAATGAGTTACGTAGAGAATAAAATCTACTATAATCTATGAATTTAAAAGTTTATCATCAATATTTTATCCCTGTAACATCAATCAATATTCATCTTGAATCAAATATTCATCTTTGCACTACAGGCCAAAGATATTCATCAGTTGGTCATGTTCATCTCAACACCTGTACATCTTTGCACTACGGGCCAAAGATATTCATAAGAAAATCAACTATCTTTGCACTACAGGCCAAAGATATTATGTAATATCATCATTTAGGACTGAGAATGATGAAAAATATTTTAAAGAAAATGAATCCAATGAATCAAAAGAGAAAATATTAAGGATTCGTACTTTTAACAGTCCAAGTTCAAAAATACTTCATTAATAATCATAGTGAAGTAAAATTCAAGAATGATCAAAACATGGATATAATCAAAGCTAGTATCCATAATAGATATTTTGGACAAAAAACAAAATTTTAATTTTTCTGTGAATAGTCTGTCTTCATATTAAATAAGTCGATATATCGTGAATAAAGTGCCTTATACGTGAATAAGAACCCTGACACTAAAAAGACAAGAATTTCACAAGAAAATCATACCAATATTCCTAAGATAATGATATTAGAAGAAATAATATCATTTAAAAAAAATATCCCTTACCTCGAAAAACAATGATACTTACGATTTGGAATACTGGATATAGTCTTTGAAGGATCTTGCACCGTATAACAACACTCAAAGTATCGAAATACTCACAAGAATACGCCGATAATATAGAGAGAAAACTTCAGTTTCGTGTGATTTTCAATTCTAACCCAAGCACCCTATTTATAGGAAAATGCTTGTACACACCAAAGCGAAAAAAGTTTAATAAAATAATAATATAATTACAAAATTTCAAGCCCACCTTAGACCAACTGAATTCAGCACATTTATATCACATGTGAGCCCACTTAATTGCAAAAAAAAACATTTTTCTTAAATAAAACCATTAAAACTTCCAAAAATCAATTATTCCGGAACTTCAGAGCTTCAATAATTCATAAGAAATATCCCTTTTATCAGAAAAATTCGAATCTTATGTCCATTCCATAGGAAATTCCATTCTTTACAACTTCGTAAGTTTAAGTTTTTCTAAATTCCAAGCAGAAGTTGACCGAAATTCACAAACGAACGATTTTATGGGCTATAATCCAATTTCAATCACAAAGTGGGGCCCACAAACATGTTTAACATATTTTAAATATTTTTTATAACAAAAATACTTTTCCTCCTCATTTATTCATATATCACACATTCATTGTAAAATATTACCATTATTATATTATTAAAATATAATAATATTTTTAAATGAATTATTTATCAGAAAAGATAAAATATCAATTTTTCAACAATTGTCACTTTAATATTTTCTCCATCTATATCCACATAAAATAAATATTTTCCTTATCATATAAATTAATAATTAATTATTCACAAATAATATTACAGAATCACAATACTGGCAACCAGGCCGTTTCCCAAGAAAGAGGGGGCTTTCCAATAAGAATTTCTCCTTACTGGCGCGCAATTAGGTGACCAAACCTCTCCTTAGACAAAACTTTCTAGACATTGCCAATAATGTTATCTAATAATATTATTCAAATAATATGAATTATTGATCTGATAATGGAAAATACTGTGTAGTGACAATTTGAAACAACAACAATATAAAATATCAACATAACAATTATTGAATCAATAAAATAAAATATTAAACAGTAATTATTGTAATAATTATTGAGTAGTGCCTTCTTACGTAAGAATCAATAATTGGTGCAATACCGTGTGCTACTGTGTTTTAACCATCGGGTATTCCAACAGTATTAACGATAACAACTACGCCGTTATTTATAAACAACTTATATTTGTCGTTTTCTTCATCCAATCACTTTCCGTTATGGGGCCCACACAAGGCTGCGCCGTCGTACAAATATTCCCCGACAGTAAGAATATTCCACGACCAAACGAATATTCCCCGACAACAATGAATATTTTATAACCACTTGCTTATTTGAAATATTTGCGCATTTTACCCATAACTAACCACATTAATCAAATCAACCCTTACTATTTCAAAATAATAAATAGAGGAAATTCAATTTCATTTATAATAAGTTGGGGTCTTACAACCTCCCCTCCTTATGAAATTTCGTCCTCAAAATTGACGTCGTGACGCACAGTGTTTCAAAAGGTGAGGATACCTCGCTTTCATTTCCGCTTTCCAATTCCTGTGTCATTTCCTCAATAGCATGGTTCCTCCACAAAACTTTGACTTGTGGTATGACCTTTGTGCGTAGGACATGCTTCTTCCTATCCAAGATCTTGACAGGTACCTCTTCATACGTTAAGTCTTCAGCTATCTCGTCTGGTTCTAACTCAATAACGTGGTTCAGGTCTTTCACATATTTACGTAGCACAGATATATGAAAAACATTATGAACACGAGACATACTTGGAGGTAATGCGAGTCTATAGGCTACTTTTCTTACTCGGTCAAGAATCTGAAATGGACCAATAAATCGTGGATTGAGCTTTCCTCGTTTCCCAAATCTTGTAACTCCCTTCCATGGAGCAACACACAACAATACATGATCCCTAATACTAAATTCCACGTCCTTTCGATGAAGATCCGCATAACTCTTTTGTCGATCTTGTGCCGTTTGTATACATTATCGAATCATTTGGATCTTTTCTGTAGTAATATGTATCAACTCAGGTCCCAACAATGTTGCTTCACCCCCCTCATCCCAACATATTAGAGAGCGACACTTTCTTCCATACAATGCTTCGAATGGAGCTACCCCTATACTTGTCTGATAACTGTTGTTGTAGGAGAATTCCACCAATGGTAAATACTTATCCCAACTCCCTTTGAAGTCTAGGACACAGAGTCTTAATAGATTTTCAAGAGTTTGAATAGTCCTCTCTGATTGTCCATCCATTTGAGGATGGTATGCCGAACTGAATCGTAAATCCGTGCCCATAGCTTTTTGCAAGCTAACCCAAAATCGTGAAGTGAATCTTGGGTCACGATCCGAAACAATGGATACTGGCATGCCATGCAATCTCATAATCTCATTCACGAGCAAGATGTTCAAGGGAATAAGTCTCCCGTATCGGCAAGAAATGAGCAGACTTAGTTAACCTATCAACAATAACCCAAATCACATCTATGCCTTAAGAAATCGTGGGAAGACCCGTAACGAAATCCATGGTAATGTGTTCCCACTTTCATTTCGGAATTTCAAGTGGTTGTAATGGACCCTTTGGCACTTGATGCTCCGCCTTTACACGTTGACAAGTTAAACACCTCGAGATAAAACTTTGCAATCTCTCTCTTCATATTGTTCCACCAAAATGTATGTCAAGATCACGATACATTTTGGTACTTCCAGATGGATTACGATCGTATGTATTGTGTGCTTCCATCATGATCTTGTACTTCAAATCGTAGTCGTTAGAACACAAATTACGGAGTGTACTCAAGTATTCCTTCTTCATCGATTCTTGCTTCCGGAATAGCACCTTCTTGTACTTTCTTCTTCATAATGCATTAGCTCCGAAGTCGTGGCTTGAAAGCAACTTTAACTTTATCGATTAAAGTTGGTTCTATGCGTATACTTGACATCATCGCACTCGTTCCTCGTATGATCTTCTACTCAACGCGTCGCCTACCACGTTTGCTTTTCGGGATGGTATTGAATGGTGTGGTCATAATCTTTTAACAGCTCGAGCCAACGTCGTTGCCGCATGTTGAGTTCCTTTGGGTGAAGAAATATTTGAGGCTTTTATGGTCTGAATATATCTCCACTTTCTCCCCATATAGATAGTGCCTCCAGATCTTTAGCGCAAAAACGACTGCTGCCAACTCTAGATCATGAATAGGATAATTCCTCTCATATTCTTTAAGTTATCGCGAGGCATAGGCTATGACTTTCCCATGTTGCATGAGAACACATCTTAACCCTTTGCCTGAAGCATCGGCCAGAAATAACAAATCCATCCGAACCAGATGGTATTGTCGAATCAGTCTGCGAAATGAGTCTCCTCTTGAGCTCTTGAAAACTCTTCTCGCATTCCTCGCTCCATACGAATTTTGTATCCTTTCGAGTCAACTGAGTTAACGGAGTAGCGATTCGAGAAAACCCTTATAACTCCTTGTGGTTAACTCCAAAATTGATGAAATTTTTATTGGGAGTAAATCTATATAATATCAGTATACCATGTAAATTTTGGAATTTTTGGATAAAAGTATAATTTATGATAAATGTTTAAATATTCGGCAGTTTTGACCATGTGAAAAATAGTAAATGAATTTTAAAAATTTCGAGAAAAATATATATTTCAATATGAGATCAGATTATGCTAAATCCTTAAAAGAAATATTTTTGGAACCGATTTGGTATTTTTCATGAAAATGCACTAGTTATGAATAAATAAATTAAATATGTTATGTGAAGTAACAAAATTGAAAATAGGATTTTATGGCTTGGGAATCCTATATATATGGTATATCTGATTTTTGATGAGGTTGTTGGTTATTGGTGATGAAATCTTATGAGTTTGGCATTTTAGTATGATTAAATGCATTAATTAGTAAAGTGTAAACAATTAAAATAAATTGTTTATCAGTTTAAGAAATGATTAAAATATTGTGGTAGTATTAATAATATTAGATTATGAGATTATTAAGTGATTTATAACATTTGGATTAAGGTGTTATGAAATTATTGATTTATGAATCTTACTCTTGAAATTAAATGCAGTTGTTGATTATATTATTTTTATTATCATATATAACATTTTTATAATCCTGGTGAAAAAATTTCTCTTTGACTTAAGTGTAAAGATGGATAGATTATTGGCATGATTGTGACTATGGGTTCTCTTTGGACAGTAGTGCAAAGTTGAATCATTGACTGGTATGATCATGAGCATTGAATTTACAATTGAATATTTTTAGCTTAAGTGCAAAGGTAAATTGATCAACATGGTTATAATTATTGTTTATATAAATTCTGAAATGATTATATATTTCTTTGAGATATTAATATCTTTGGCCCGTAGTGCAAAGATGACATGTTGTTAAATATCTTTGCTTTATAGTGCAAAGATGAATTGTTGATGAATATCTTTGGCCCGTAGTGCAAAGAGACACATGTTGTTGAATATCTTTGGCCGTAGTGCAAAATGATGATCATTCTTGAATATCTTTGGCATGTATTGCAAAATGAATGTTAATGAATATCTTTGGCCCGTAGTGCAAAGATGAACTTATTAAATATGATTATGAGCAGGCTGTGATTTGGTATAACCATGATCTTTGATGTTTCGTAAAGACAGTGATGTAAATTATCTTCGTCTGGATGGGAAGAGGAATTTGGAACTACAATTATGATTATGAGTTATTCACATGACTGTGAACAAGATTTGTTGATTGATGTTACAGGGTTAAAACATTGTTGGTGGACTTTTAACATAGAGAAGATAATAGACCTTATGGTTTATTTGACTCTTCTAATGGATTGCTTCGTTCACGCTATTTATGGTTGAAAAGTTTTATCATCTACCTTATGTTCTAAATCTCTGATTTATTACTGATGAAGGCTATTGATGATGTAAATTATCTTTAGTCATAATATTCTTTCTTTGAAATTTAGTTGTGCTCAACCTTTTTACTTCACAATTCCTTTCGTGTAATAAAAGTGTATTGGGTCGAAATGACGGGGATAACCTGGAGAATAGTGTGGTGGTCCGAGACTATCAAAGTTTTTCAACACATTATAAAAGCGGCATGACATACAATATATAATTGTATTGAGGACCTAAGATGTGTGTGTGAGTATATTATCGTCACTTAATAATTGATTTTGGTGAACAACAATAGGGTGAGGTGAACTGAACTTTGGAAGGGTGTTTTGCCACTATCATACAAGATGTCTAATGACATACAATCTCGTGTTATCATAAGAAAGGGTTCTGCACATCCACTTCACCGAGAGTATATCTACGAAATCTACCTATATGATCTTGGAGTTCGGTTGAAACATAATGTTCAATTGCAGAGCGATGGAGATAGTTATATGTCGAGAGACTCACCATTGGAAGGAACACGATAGTAATCTTCTCGTTTTTCTTTGGGGTCTATTGGATCAACCAAGGATAATTCTATGGACATATGATATCTATCATAACTTAGATTCATGGCCTCTTATGTACGAAGGTTTCTTGAGCACTTCCCAAAGATTTTAATTTCTAAAAGCAGCTTCTAGATTGTACCTTCATGTAAGGTATCAACTTGTGAGTCTTATCCATAGTTGGGACATGAGTCACAGTTGGTGTTAAAACTCACAGTATATGTGTTGTTGTATTTTGCACGATAATTGTAGTAATAAAGTTGAAATTATTTTCTGTACCATGTATTTGGCGACTCAGAATAGGTTGGAAGGATTTGACCTATTTTGGGGGTGTCACAACAGATGACTTTCAACAAAATATAAATATGAGGATAATGACAATGATATAAGAATTCAATAAAACAAGTTCAAGAATTAATTTATTCAGGAACTAATAATGTCCAAATTGTCAACATGATACTTCTTTGTAGAGTAAAATTCAAGAATGCTCAGAAGAATATTTTCATGAAAAGATACTGGATGAAGCGCAAATATCAAGGATATTCCACTAATTTCATGGAGTATAAAAGTCAAAACTTTAACCAACTGAGTATAATAAAGAATGGAATAACAAAAGAAATCACCATGCATGCGGTACTTCACATGTATGCGGAGTTATTCCAATAGAATAATAAATAATGGAACTGAATCAAAGGTAATGTCTGTACAAGCGTGATATTTCAACAAAATAATAAAGAATGGAATAACAACGAAATCACCATGCATGCGGTACTTGATGTATAAAAGTTATTCAATATGTAATAATAAATAACGGAACCAGTCCGGCGTAAAAAAGCATGCATGTGGATATTACTAACGTAATAATAAAAGGCGAAACCAGGCCTGGCGTAAAACGCATGCATACAAGATATTCTAACAGAATAGTAAAGATTTTAAACCGGTCCCACAGAAAAAGCGCATGACAGGATATTCCAACAAAATAATAAAGAATGGAATAACAACATAATTCATAGACAGGTTATTCCAGCAGAATAATAAATAATAGAATAAAAGAAGAATTTCACCAAATATAGGGTAGACCACATATACAGGTTATTCCAACAGAATAATAAAGAATGGAATAATAGAAGTTCTCTTCATGAATATAAAAAAAATATAATACCCCTTACCTTATAAAGAAGAGTACTCCGACGGTAGGGCGGGGATATACTTGAAGAAACTTGCACTACGCTCAAAGCTTTCTTAAACGCTAAAGAAATACGCTCAAGATAGAAGAATAATTCTCTCTACGGTTTCTCTCTTTAGAGTTTCAATTGAATTAAATGAAATAATGAAGGAATGAGCTTCATTTATAGAAGAATGGGTGAATAAGAACCAATCCATGAAACGGTCGAGATCGATTTACTTTAAACAGACGGTCCGTTTGGTTTACAATAAAATATAATATATTCTATTTATAATCTAATAAAACGAATAACTTTTAAAAAGATTTTACTATGCAAATACTATGCATAATAAAATATAATATATTCTAATTATTATCTAATAAAATGAATAACTTTATAAAAGTATTACATTTTATATAAAAAGATTTTCTTATTAGCTTTAATAAAACGAATAACTTTATAAAAGTATTACATTTTTTATATAAAAAGCTTTTCTGTTTTATTACATTAATAATACTAATAAAACAAAACTTCATCATCATTATTATTATTCACACTATTAATCGACCGAGTGTCGTTCCTGAGAAAGAGGAGCTTTTCAATAAGGATTTCTCCTATTAATAGCCTTGATTAGGTGACCAAACCTCTCGATAAGCGTAACTTTTAGACATCGTTAATATTGCAAATAATAATATTAATAACTTCGTCATCTCAATTATAAAATATCAACAATAATTGAATCAATTAACGTGAGATACTATGAATAATTCTTCAAGCAATAATTGAACAAAAGCGAGTGACTTCTCACGTAAGCATCAATAATCAATACTGGTGTCTTTCTTATACAACCACGCGTATTCTGTTTCTTTTTAACACCGTGTTTCAACGATTAACGATAAAACTTCCGTCCTTATTTTCATAAAAATATTTTTGTCGTTTTCTCAATCCGACAATAATTTCGTTGTGGGGTCCACCAATGATTGTGCCGTCGAACGAATATTTCCCGACCAATCGAATATTATAAACAACTTGCGTACTTTGAAAAATTTCTAAATATTACCCACAACTATAACATTATATCAAATTCATTCTATAATATTTAAAAATGATAATTATAGAAAATTCATCTTTATTCATAAAAGTTGGGGTCTTACAATCTCCCCTTCTTATGAAATTTTGCCCTCGAAATTAAGGTATGTACATGATATGTCGAAGAGGTAAGGACACCTTGATTTCATTTCAGATTATAACTCCCAGGTCATTTCCTCAACATCGTGGTTCCTCCATAAAACTTTGACTTGAGGTATAACCTTGGAGCATAGAATATGTTCCTTCCTATCAAAGATTTGAACAAGAACCTCTTCATACGTTAAATCTTCCGCTATTTCGTCCGGTTCTAACCCAATAATGTGGTTCGGGTCTTTCACATATTTATGTAACATGGATATATGAAAACGTTATGAACACGAGACATACTTAATGCAGAAAGCGAGTCTATAAACTACGATCCTACTCGATCGAGGATTAAAATAGGCCAATGAATCGAGGATTGAGCTTTCCTCTCTTTCCAAATCTCGTAACTCCTTTCCATGGAGCAACACGTAACAACACATGATCTCGATGCTATCGAATTCCACGTCCTTTCGATGAAAATCGGCATAACTCTTTTATCGATCTTGAGAGGTTTTTATACGTTCTTGGGATCGTTTGAATCTTTTTCGTGATCATACGTACCAACTCCGATCCCAACAACGTTGCTTCACCCACCTCATCCCAAAGATCTTTGAAAGCGACACTTTCTTCCATACAACGCTTTGAATGGAGCCATGCCAATACTTGCTTGATAGGCATTGTTGTGAAAAACTCCACCAATGGTAAGAACTTGTCCCAACTTCCTCAAGTCGAGGACACGAGTCTTAATAAATCTTCAAGAGTTTGAATAGTCCTCTCGATTATACGTCCGTCAAATGCGAGGATGATATCTTGAACTAAATCGTAAATTAGTGCCATAGCTTTTTATAAACTAACCCAAAATCGTGAAGTTAATCTTGGGTCTCGATCAAAAACTATGGATACTGGCATACCATGCAATCTTATAACCTCGTTTATGTACATACGAGCAAGACGTTCAAGTGTATAAGTTTCTCGTATAGGTAGGAAATGAGCAGACTTGGTCAATCTATCAACAATGACATAAATTGCATCTATGCCTTGAGAAACCTTGGGAAGACCAGTAATGAAATCCATGGTAATGTGCTCCCACTTCCATTCTAGAATTTCAAGTGGTTGCAATGGAACTTTTGGTACTTGATGTTCCGCCTTGACTCGTTGACAAGTTAAACACCTTGAGATAAATAGCGCTATCTCCCTCTTCATATTACCCCACCAAAATGTATATCGAAGATCATGATACATTTTGGTACTCCCAGGATGGATTGCAAACGGTGTGTTGTGCGCCTCCATCATGATTTTATACTTTAACTTCGGTCGTTAGAACACAAAAGTCCAGAGTTGACTCAAGTATTCCTTCTTCATCGATTCTTGCTTCCCAAGCATAGCACCTTCTTGTACTTTCTTCCTCATATGCATCGGCTCCAGTGCGTAGCTTGGCGACTTTAACTTTATCGATTAAAGTCGGTTCTACTCGTATATTCGCCATCATCACGTGGGTCCTTGGAGTTTTTATCTCTATCTCTATCCTTTGCAAGTCATACAAAATGGGGCTTTGCGTTGACAATATCGCACTCGTACCCACATATGATCTTCTACTCAATGCGTCAGCTACCACATTTGCTTTTTCAGGATGATATTGGATGGTATGATAATAATCTTTCAACAGTTCAAGCCAACGTCGCTGTCGCATTTGAGTTCCTTTTGAGTGAAGAAATATTTGAGGCTTTTATGATCCGTAAAGATCTCCACTTTCTCCCCATACAAGTAATGCCTCCAAATTTTAAGTGCGAAGATAACAACTGCCAACTCTAGATCATGAGTAGGATAATTCCTCTCATATTCTTTGAGTTGTCGAGAGGCATAGGCTATGACTTTCCCATGTTGCATGAGAACACATCCTAACCCTTTGCTTGAAGAATCACTGTAGATGACAAATCCCTCCGAGCCAGATGGTATTATCAGAATATGTGCTGAAATGAGTCTTCTCTTGAGTTCTTGAAAACTCTTCTCACATTCCTCACTCCAACCGAATTTTGTATCTTTTCGAGTCAGCTGAGTTAATGGAGTAGTGATTCGAGAAAACCCTTCTACGAATCTCCGATAATAACCAGCTAAGCCGAGAAAGCTACGTACTTCGGTCACTGATTTAGGTTGTTCCCAGCTTTGAATGGCATCAATCTTTGCTGGGTCAACAGATATTCCATGACTTGATACCACATGCCCAAGGAATGCTACTTCCTCAAGCCAGAACTCGCATTTCTTCAACTTGGCATAAAGCTTATATTCACGAAGCTTTTGGAGGTTGCTCATGATCTTCACGGCTTTTGGAATAAATAAGGATGTCATCAATAAAGACGACCACAAAGTGATCCAAATATTCCTTGAATACTCGGTTCATCATATCCATGAAGGCGGCGGGGCATTAGTCGATCCAAAAGACATGACTAGAATTCATAATGCCCGTCTGCAGTTACGGCCGTCGTTGGAATGTCATCGGTTCTAATCTTCAATTGGTGATATCCGAGCGAAGATCAATTTTGAAAAGAATTTGGCGCCTTACAATGTTGGTCAAACAGTCATCAATACGTGGCAATGGGTACTTATTTTTGATGGTGACACGATTCAACTCCCGATAATCAATACAAAAGTCGCATACTCTGTGACGCTCCCAAAAAATGGTATACAACACCCATTCTGAGTCGCCAAATACATGGTACATAAAAGCAAACTACAACCTCAATAATACAAATGTCGTGTAAAATATGACAACACATACTGTGAGTTTAAATACAAATATAGTATTCTAGACAATATCAACACTCAAATAAGTCCTCAATACAATTATTCATACACTATTTTACAGAAATAGTGAGGATCGCTAAAATATCTTTCTAGAACCATTACTCCATACCCGACTCGATCCTGCTTTATGTTCTCACCTCACGAGAAGAAAAAAATGGAACAAAAAGGAAAAAAGGTGAGCTCAACTAGCCCAAGAAAGAATATTATAACTAAGATAATATACAACAAATTATCATTAGTCTTCAACGGAAAAAATCGATGGAATATAATAGACAACAAAGTTTTAGATCAATATTACTGCAATGAAACAACAATCCATTAGAAGAGTCACGTAGAGAATGAATTCTACTATCTTCTAAGATTTAAAAGTTCATCATCAATATTTTATCCTCGTAACAACAATCCTCGTAACAACAATCAATATACATCTTTAATCAAATATTCATCTTTGCACTACAGGCCAAAGATATTCAGTAATATCATCATTTAAGACTGAGGATGATGAAAAATATTTTAAAGAAAACGAATCCAATGAGACAGAAGGATAAATATTAGGGATTCGTATAACAGTTTATCCAAGATTAATAATACTTCATAATAACCAATTGTGAAGCAGAATTCAAAAATAACGAACAAAACATGGATACAATCAAAGATAGTAGCCAAAATAGACATCTTGGACAAAAAGAAGAAAATTTTTATTTTTCGGTTTATAGTGCCGTATTCGTGAATAGTATCGTATACGTGAATAGTGCCGTATACGTAAATAGTAACCCCGACACAAAAAGTTCTAAATTTGATTAAAACGTTCACCAATATTTTGGCATAATGATATTGAAGAAAATAATATCATTTAAGAAGAAAATAACATCCCTTACCTCAAAATAACGGTACTTCTGATCGGAATATCGGATAGAAAGTCGAAGAAAACTTGTACCGAACAATAACTCTTAAAGTATCAAAATACTCACAAAAATACGCTCGATAATCAAGAGAGAAAGAAAACTTGTTTCTGGTGTGATTTTAAATTCTAACCTAAGCGTCTATTTATAGGAAAATGCTAGAACGTCATAGGAGACTAAAATAATAAAATATTATTATTTTTTTCTTTTTTCTCTACACACACCTTTGGAAAAATCAAGCATGCCATCTTGGAAGAAAAAAATAGCAGCCCATGTGTATTCAACACCAACCCAAAAGTGGGTCCCACCCATAAATTAATAAAATTCATTTTATTTTCCGAAACTTTAATAATTCATAGAAAATAGCCCGTTTATCAAAAAAATACGAATTTTATGTCCATTCCACACTAAATCGAATTCTCTACAATTTTGTAGCTTTGAGTTTTTCCAAATTCCAACTAGAAAATATCCGAAATCAATAAACGGATAATTTTTAATACCTCCATTCCGATAAAATACTGATAAAACACCTCAGCATTAATTCTTTCATTTATAACCACATAAATAAATCCATCATTTATATCCACATCAAATAAATATTTTCTTATTATATAAATCAATAATTAATTATTTACAAATAATATTACAGAATCACAATTATGACAACCAGGCCATTCCCAGGAAAGAGGGAGCTTTCCAATAAGGATTTTTTCTTACTGGCGCGCAATTAGGTGACCAAACCACTCCTTGACAAAACTTTTTAGACATTGCCAATAATGTTATCTAATAATATTATTCAAATAATATGAATTATTGATCTGATAATGGGAAATACTGTGAAATGACAATTATTGAAACAACAATAATATAAACTATTAACGCAGCAATTATTGAAATAATAAAATATCGAACAGTAATTACTGTAACAATTATTGAGTAGTGCCTTCTTACGTACGAATCAATAATTCAACTATATTGTCTTAATATCGTGTCTTTCTTTATTAACATTATCGTATTACTGTATTTTAACCACCAGGTATTCCAACAGTGTTAACGGTAACAATTACGCCATTATTTATAAAACTCAAACTTTGTCATTTTCCTTCATCCAACCATTTTCCGTTATGGGGCCCACAATTGACTGCGCCGTCGTACGGATATTTCCGACAAAAAGAATATTCCACGACCAAATGAATATTTCCCGACAAAAGGAATATTTTATAACCACTTGCTTATTTTGTAAAATTTGCACATTTCACCCATAACCAAAGCATTATATCAAATTAATCCTTATTAATTTAGAATAATGAATAGAGGAAAATTTAATTTTATTTATAATAAGTTGGGGTCTTACAACCTCCCCTCCTTATAAAATTTCGTCCTCGAAATTGGCGTGCGATACTAGTGTTTTTCAGCAAAGAGGGTACCTCGCTTTCATTTCGATTCCAACTCCCAGGTCATTTCCTCAATAGCATTGTTCCTCCACAAAACCTTAACTTGTGGTATAACCTTGGTGCGTAGGACATGCTCTTTCCTATCCAAGATCTTAACAGGTACCTCCTCGTACGTTAAATCTTCGGCTATCTCGTCTGGTTCTAACTTAATAATGTGGTTCGGGTCTTTCACATATTTACGAAGCATAGATATATGAAAAACATTATGAACACGAGACATGTTTGGAGGTAATCTTGGATTGAGCTTTCCTCTCTTTCCAAATCTTGTAACTCCTTTCCATGAAGCAACACTTAACAGTACATGATCTCCAATATTAAACTCCACGTCCTTTCTATGAAGATCAGCATAACTCTTTTATCGATCTTGTGAGATTTGAATACGTTGTCGAATCATTTGGATCTTTTCTGTAGTCATGCGTACTAATTCTGGTCCCAACAACGTTGCTTCTCCCACCTCGTCCCAGTATACTGGAGAATGACACTTTCGTCCATACAACGCCTCAAATGGAGCCATGCCTATACTTACTTGATAACTGTTGTTGTAGGAGAATTCCACCAATGGCAAGTACTTATCCCAACTTCCTTTGAAATCTAGAACACAGAGTCTTAATAGATTTTCAAGGGTTTGAATAGTCCTCTCTGATTATCCGTTCGTTTGAGGATGATATGCTGAACTGAATCGTAAATCCATGCCAATAGCTTTCTGCAAGCTAACCCAAAATCTTGAAGTGAATCTTGGGTCACGGCCCAAAACTATGGATACTGGCATGCCATGCAATCGCACAATCTCATTCACGTACATACTGAAGCAAGAGCGTTCGAGGAATAAGTCTCACGTGTCGGCAAAAATGAAGCGGACTTGGTTAATCTATCAACAATAACCCAAATCGCATCTATACCTTGAGAAATCTTGGGAAGACCCTTAACGAAATCCATAGTAATGTGTTCCCACTTCCATTCCAGAATTTCAAGTGGTTGCAATGGACCTTTTGGTACTTGATGCTCCGCCTTTACACATTGACAAGTTAAACACCTCGAGATAAACTCCGCGATCTCTCTCTTCATATTGTTCCACCAAAATGTATGTCGAATATCATGATACATTTTGGTACTCCCGAGATGGATTATGGCGGGGTGTTGTGTGCCTCCATCATGATTCTATGCTTCAAGTTAGAATCGTTAGGAATGCAAAGTCTAGAGTTGACTCGAAGTATTCCTTCTTCATCGATTCTTGCTTCTGGAAAGCTCTTTCTTGCACTTTATTCTTCATACGCATCAGCCCTAGGTTCGTAGCTTGAGCAGCTTTAACTTTATCGATTAAAGTTGGTTCTACTCGTATATTCGCCATCATCACGTGAGTCCCTGGAGTCTTTAACTCTATTTCCATCCTTTGAAAGTCATACAAAATGGGCCTTTGCGTTGACAATATCGCTTTTCGTGCTTGCATATGATCTTACACTTTCGATCGCGCCGCCTACTACGTTCGCTTTTCCAAGATGATATTGAATAGTGTGACCAGTAATCTTTCAATGACTCAAGCCAACGTCGTTCTTGCATGTTGAGTTCTTTTTGGGTGAAGAAATATTTGAGGCTTTTATGGTCCGTATAAATCTCCACTTTCTCCCCATACAAGTAGTGTCTCCATATCTTCAACGCTTGATCATTTCGCTACCAACTCCGGATCATAAGTAGGATAATTCCTCTCATATTCTTTGAGTTATCGCGAGGCATAGGCTATGACTTTCCCATGTTGCATGAGAACACATCCTAACCCTTTGCCTGAAGCATCGCTATAGATGACAAATCCATCCGAACCAGATGGTATTGCCAGAACAGGTGCTGAAATGAGTTTCCTCTTGAGCCCTTGGAAACTTTTCTCACATTACTCGCTCCATATGAATTTTGTATCTTTCTGAGTCAGCTGAGTTAATGGAGTATCGATTCGAGAAAATCCTTCCACGAATCTCCGATAATAACCAGCTAAGCCCAGAAAGCTGCGTATTCGGTCACCGACTTCGGTTGCTCCAAACTTTGTATTGATTTAATCTTCGCCGGGTCAACAGATACTCCATGTTTTGACACAACATGCCCAAGAAATGCTACTTCCTCAAGCCAGAACTCGCATTTCTTCAGCTTGGCATATAGCTTATTTTCATGAAGCCTTTCAAGTATCAGCTTCAAATGGTGCTCATAATCTTCACGGCTTTTGGAATAGATGAGGATGTCATCAATAAAGATAACAATGAACTGATCCAAATATTCCTTGAATACTCGGTTGATCATATCCATGAAAGCGGCAGGAGCATTAGTCAATCCAAAAGACATGACTAAGAATTCATAATGCTTGTCTGAGGAGTTAAAGGCGGTCTTTGGAATATCCTCGGTTTTAATCTTGGTGATGATATCCGAATCGAAGATTGATCTTTGAAAAGAATTGTGCTCCTTGCAGAATCGGTCGAACAGTCATCAATGCGAGGTAGCGGATACCTATTCTTGATGGTGACATGGTTCAATTCTCGGTAGTCAATACAAAGTCGCATACTCCCATCTTTCTTCTTTACGAATAACACAGGAGCACCCCAAGGAGATGTACTAGGAAGAATGAAACTGATGTCTAATAACTCCTATAGTTGGACTTTTAACTCCTGAAGTTCAATAGGAGCCATTTGATAAAAGATTTTAGAAATGGGTTTTGTACCGGGTTTAAAGTCGATACAAAATTCAATATCACACTCTAGGGGTAGGCCAGGAAATTCTTCAGGATATACGTCAGGAAATTCACTAACAACATAAATTTTATACAAATCTGACTTGTCTCTGTTCAAATCCATAACATGGGCTAAGAAATCTTGGCATCCATTTTTCAATAAACGAATAACTCTGTGGCTTGATATGATGGTGACTGATTTTAGTGGTTTAGTTGTTTGAATTCGTATGACAGGTTGGTTAGGAATATGAAAACTAACAACCTTACAAAAATAATCAATTTTGGCATGGTGAGTGGTTAACCAATCAATTCCTAAAATCACATCAAAAGCAAGTATCTTTAAAGAGATAAGATCAAAAGGTAATGTGATAGTGCTAACTTGGATCATGCAAGATTTATAAACTGTAGATGTAACGAAGGTTTCACCCAACGGAGTTTCAACAGATAAGTTAAAATCCAATTTCTCCGGAGTCAAGTTTAAACGTTGAGCACAGGCGGAGAGATAAAAAAGAATGGGTATAACCCAGATCTAGTAAGGTATAAACTTGCAAGAATTCAAGATTAGCTTACCTGTGATCACCTCATTCGGGTTCCTCATGTTTTAGCTAGTTACAACAAACACTCTTCCAGGAACCGCTGATTTTGACTTATCTGGGATAGCCTTTGGAGTCACGATCCCTGCTGAGCTTAGTTTTGCTATAGTAAAATCTCGAGCGATATGTCCTTCCTTTCCATAATTATAACATACCTTGGATTGTTGTGGGCAGTTTGGGCTGATATGTCCCCTTTTCCCGCATTTGTAACATCTAACCGGCGGTTAGTTCTCTTCCCTAGAATTTGTTGTTGGTCTTTGGTCTTTGGTCTTGATGTCTTCCCATCATTGTTGAATCTCCTCTTTACGAAATTTCCACTTGACTCACCTCTCTTATTATCATGGCCACGATTACCACCCGAGTGGTTCTGCTTTAATCCATATTTTTCCTCCTCATTGGTTATCATCGTTCGATGATCTACTTGTCACCGATATGACCACAGTTGTGGTTCCTCGGTTGAGTATACTCATTATCTCTCTCTAATAATTGATCCTGACAACAACATCCCGAATACGAAAAAAATTTATGAGAGATAAGGTATTGACCAATTCGGGTTTTAGACCTCTCAAAACATCCGCGTCATCGTTCCTCATTCTCTACCAAATGAGGTGAAAACACGGATAACTTTGTGAACTTCGCCGCCTCGTCTTTGAGACACCGTTATGTTGTTCATTCCGATCTAATAAACTCTACCTCCTTCATATATATGAATACTTTCGGAAAGTACTTGTCATTGAAAAGTTCTGAAATTTTTCCCAAGACATGTTGAGTCACGGTGGTTTGAGTACGCTTCACAGATTCCCACCAGTAATCCGCTTCACCACGGAACATAAAGGTGGCGAATGGAACCTTCTGTTCCTCCGTGCATCCCAAGACATCGAATATCTTGGTGATTTGCTTGACCCATGTTTCCGCCTTAATCGGATCGGGCTTTCCCCAGAAATCTGGTGGTCCCAACTCCTTGAACTGCTTGGCTGTGACAGACCGTGCGTTGCCATCATTTCCACTTGTATTTTGTACACGAGTCTCCCTCGTCTAATTTAGCATGAACTACAAAAAGCTTCTAAATATTCCATCATTCATCATTTGCTCGGTAGTGTTGTTTACAGGAGGAATATTGTCTTCCCGTTGCACGTTCTCCTGGTTTGTGACTAAAGGTTGTTCCACAGTCTCATACACTTCATTGTTAACATTCTCAGCAGCCATTCTTAAATACTGCCATAAAACAAGGGTTAATTAAACAAATTAACATATCACATAATATCCTATATTATGAATGAGACCAACAAATAAGCTTAGATAGGACACACTAAATGAATGATTTACTCATCTCTCCCTCCTAGTTCTATTCCCCGATCTCCGCCAGAGACCATATCCCTAAGCTTTGATACCAACTGTGATGCTCCCAAAATAGGTATACAACACCCATTCTGAGTCGCCAAATACATGGTACATAAAGTAAACTACAACTTCAATAATACAAATGTCGTGTAAAATACGACAACACGTACTGTGAGTTTAAATACAAATATTGTCTTCTAGACAATATCAACACTCAAATAAGTCCTCATTATAATTATTCATACACTATTTTACAGAAATAGTGAGGACTACTAAAATATCTTTCTAGAACCATTACTCCATACCCCGACTCGATCCTGCTTGTATGTTACTCACCTCACGAGAAAAAAAATGGAACAAAAAGGAAAAGGGTGAGCTCAACTAGCCCAGTAAAGAATATTATAACTAAGATAATACACAATAAATTATCATTAGTCTTCAACAGGGAAAAATCTGATAGAATACAATAGACAACAAGTTTTAGATCAATATTCTGCAGCGGAAACAACAATCCATTAGAAGAGTCACGTAGAGAATAAATTCTACTATCTTCTAAGATTTAAAAGTTCTAATGGAAACAGCAATCCATTAGAAGAGTCAAGTTTTACATCTTTAATCAAATATTCATCTTTGCACTACATCCCAAAGATATTCATTTGTATCACCAGTTGGTCATGTTCATCTCAACACCTATTCATCTTTGCACTACGGGCCAAAGATATTCATCAATTCATTATTCATCTTTGCACTACAGGCCAAAGATATTCAGTAATATTATCATTTAAGACTGAGGATGATGAAAAATATTTTAAAGAAAACGAATCCAGTGAGACAGAAGGACAAATATTAAGGATTCGTATAACAGTTTATCCAAGATTAATAATACTTCATAATAACCGATTGTGAAGCAGAATTCAAAAATAACGATCAAAACATGGATACATTCAAAGATAGTAGCCAAAATAGACATCTTGGATAAAAAGAAGAAATTTTTATTTTTGGTGCGTAGTCTTGTATTAAGTGAATAAAGTCAGATATCGTGAATAATTCGTATATCGTGAATAGTAACTCCGACACAAAAAGTTTCAAATTTGATTAAAACGTTCACCAATGTTTTGGCATAATGATATTGAAAAATAATATCATTTAAGAAGAAAATAACATCCACTTACCTCAAAATAATTTGTCTTACGATCGGAATATCGGATAGAAAGTCGAAGGAAACTTATGCCGAAACGAAAGAACTCTCAAAGTATCAAAATACTCACAAAAATACGCTCGATAATCTAGAGAGAAAGAAAACTTGTTTCTGGTGTGATTTTCAATTCTAACCTAAGCGTCTATTTATAGAAAAATGCTAGAACGCCATTGGAGACTAAAATAATAAAATATTATTATTTCTTTCTTTTTTCTTTACGCACACCTTTGGAAAAATGAAGCATGCCATCTTGGAAGAAAAAAATAACAGCCCATGTGTATTCAACACCAACCCAAAAGTGGGTTCCACCCATAAATTAATAAAAATAATTTTATTTTCTGAAACTTCAACAATTCATAGAAAATAGCCCGTTTATCAGAAAAATACAAATTTTATGTCCATTCCACACAAAATTAAATTCTCTACAACTTTGTAGCTTTGAGTTTTTCTAAATTCCAATTAGAAAATATCTGAAATCAATAAACGGGTAATTTTTAATACCTTAATTCCGACAAAATACTGATAAAATACCTCAGCATTAATTTCTTTATTTATAACCACATAAATAAATCCATCATTTATATCCACATCAAATAAATATTTTCTTATCATATAAATCAATAATTAATTATTTATAAATAATATTACAGAATCACAATTATAATGACGCATAGTTCTCGGGAAGAGGGGGCTTTCCATAAAGGATTTCTCCTTCTTGGCGTAATAATTAGGTGACCAAACCTCTCATTGATGAAATTTTCTAGACATTGCCAATAATGCTATCTAATAATATTATTCAAATAATATGAATTATTGATCAGATAATGGGAAATAATGTGAAATGACAATTATTGAAACAACAATAATATAAACTATCAACGCAGCAATTATTGAAACAATAAAATATTGAACAGTAATTACTGTAATAATTATTGAGTAGTGCCTTCTTACGTACGAATCAATAATTCAACTATATTGTCTTGATACCGTGGGTAATATTCTTGTGCAACTATGCATATTACTGTATTTTAACCACCAGGTATTTCAACAGTGTTAACGGTAACAATTACGCCGTTATTTATAAAACTCAAACTTTGTTGTTTTCCTTCATCCAACCGTTTTTTTAGTTATGGGGCCCCTGATTGATTTAGCGGCCGTCGATGCGGATATTCCCGACAAAAAGAATATTTCACAACCAAACGAATATTTCCTGACAAAAAGAATATTTTATAACCACTTGCTTATTTTGTAAAATTTGCACATTTCACCCATAACCAAAGCATTATATCAAATTAACCCTTATTAATTTAGAATAATGAATAGTGGAAAATTTAATTTTATTTATAATAAGTTGGGGTCTTACAACTCCCATCTTTCTTCTTCACGAATAGAACAGGAGCACCCCAAAGAGAAGTACTAGGACGAATAAAGCCAATGTCTAACAATTCCTGCAGTTGGGTCTTTAACTCCTGAAGTTCAATAGGAGCCATTCGATATGGGGCTTTGGAAATGGATTTTGTACCGGGTTTAAGGTCAATACAAAATTCAATTTCACGCTCTGGGGGTAGGCCAGGAAGTTCTTCAAGGAATACGTTAGGAAATTCATTAACAATAGAAATATCATTCAAAACTGACGTATTTTTGTTTAGATCCGTGACATGAGCTAAGAAAGCTTGACATCCGTTTTTCAATAAACGAATAGCTTTATGGCTTGAGATGACAGTGATTGATTTTAATGGTTTGGTTGCTTGAATTCGCATAATAGGTTGGTTAGAAATATGAAAGCTAACAACCTTACGAAAATAATCAATTTTTGCATGATGAGTGGTTAACCAATCAATCCCTAGAATTACGTCAAATGCAAGTATTTTTAATGAAATAAGATCGATAGGTAATGTGAGGGTACCGATTTGAACCAAACAAGACTTATAAGCGATGGATGTAATGAAGGTTTCTCCCAACGGAGTTTCAACAGATAAGTCAAAGTCTAATTTCTTCAGAGTCAAATTTAAACGTTGAGCGCAAGTAGGAGAAATAAAAGAATGGTTAGAACCGGTATCAAATAAGGTATAAACTTCGCTAGAGTTTATGATAAGCTTACCTGTGATGACCTCGTTCGGGTTCCTTGCTTTTTCGGGAGGTCACGACAAACGCCTCCTTGAACTACTTGGCTTTGACTTTTTTGGGACGTCCTTTGGTGCCTCCATCCTAGCTGAACTTGTCTTCGGTGAATGACAAAATCGGGATAGGTGACCTTCTCTTCCATAATTATAACATGCTTTAGATGGCATCACGCAGTTTGGACTGATGTGTCCTTCCCCTCCGCATTTGAAGCATATGATAGGTGGTCATTCTCCTTCCTTAACAACAGGTGCAAGTGCTGACGTCTTTCCATCATTGTTGAATCTCCTCTTCTTGAAATGTCCATTCTTATTGCTTTGGCCATGATTACCACTGAAGTGGTTACCATTTCTGGCATGTTGATTCCCTCCACGCTTATTGTCACCGCTTCGATGACTGTTATCACTGGTATTATCATTTTGTCGGCTGCTCTCTTTTGGTTGGGTTGACTCATTATCGCGCTCCAATAACTGAGCCCTATTAACAACATCTGAATACAAACACAGTTTATGAGAGATAAAATATTGACGTATCTCGGGTTTCAAACCTCTTAGAAATATTCGCGTCATTCTCTCCTTATTATCAACCAAATGGGACACAAACCGGGACAACTCGGTAAACTTGGCTTCGTATTGCGACACGGTCATGTTGTTTTGTTCCAGTTTAATGAACTCTACCTCTTTCATGTGATGAATACTTTGGGGAAAGTACTTGTCTTTGAACAGTTCTTGGAACTTCTCCCAAGACATCTTCGATCTGCGGCGGGTTGAGTCGCTTTTATGATTCCCACCCATGAATCTCCCTCTGCGCATGACATGAAGGTGGAAAAGGAACCTTTTGCTCCTCGGAGCATCCCAAGACATCAAATATCTTGTTGATCTACTTTATCCACGTCTTCGCCTTAAGTGGTTTTGGCTCTCCAAAAAACTCCGGTGGTCCCAGCTCCTAGAACTGTTTGGCGGTGACCGTCCGAGAGTTGCCGATGTTTCCACATATTTTTTGGGCGAGCCGCTCTACTTTGATGTTGCATGAATTGCATGAAGCCTCGAAATATTCCATCGTTCATCATTTGGTCAGTGTTGTTGTTTGCATGAGGATTGTCGCCTTCCTGATGCACATTATCCTGATTATTGATCTGTGGAGACTCAACGGTCTCCTGTGCTCCATTGATGTTCTCAACATTCTCGGATGCCATTTTCAAATATTGCCACAAAATAAGGGTTAATTAACATATCACATATAATCCCTATACTCTGACCAACCAATTAAATATTAAATAAACTTAGGTAGGTCATACTAGCGAAGGAATTCCCCGTCTCTCCCATCCTAGTTCTTGTCTCACATCTCAGCCAGGGATCATATCCCTAAGCTTTTATACCAACTGTGACGCCCCCAAAATAGGTATACATCACCTATTCTGAGTCTCCAAATACATGGTACAGAATATAATACAATCTTAAATATACAACAAGAGAGCTGTGAGTTTTAATACAAACATTGTCTTCTAGACAATATCCACTCTCAGAATAAGTCCTCATTACATTTATTAACACACTATTTAACAGAATAGTGAGGACTACTAATACTATAATCTGGACCGTCACTCCGTTCTCCGACTATTCCCGACTACTTTCTCATTTCCTGAAGAGAACAGTGAAAGAAAGGGTGAGCTCAACTAGCCCAGTAAGAAATATTATGACTAAGATAATGCAGAATAAATTATCATTAGTCTTCAACAATGTTAAACTGATAAAATACAATAGACATCAAGTTTAAGCTGCGGTAGAACATCTGATCCATTAAAAGAGTCAAGTAGAGAATAAAATCTACTATCTTTTATGATTTAAAAGGTTTTCATCACTTTTATCGCTGGGACTTAGCTTAATAAATAATCCACATCATCCTTGCGCTACGGCCAAGGATATTCATTAGTATCACAACCACAATTTATCCATGCACTACGGGCCAAGGATATTTGTGTATTCATTAATGGTTATGATCATGCCAACAACTGTCCATCAATGCATTACGGGCCAATTGTTGCCTCTTTTATAGTTCTAATAAAAGAGCTTTAACTCATGCAAGCATACACGGGTCAACAAGTAATACAGAGTAAGTAGAGTATCGATCCCACAAAGAAAGTTGTTAAATTTAAACTATCATGCATCAATTAACTCACCAAATGTATATGCCTAGACTAATGACTAAAAGTGTTGAATTAAACTAATTGTGAATAACAACTGAAAATAAGAATACAAATAGAATAAATATAATCTGGAAATAATGGGACCCTAACTTCATTTAATATTTCATCTAATCGCCACTATCATGCAAGAAGTGTTCACATATCACAGGAAAATAGCCAAGAGCACGAATAGAGTTATAACCATTTTTTAATGCACTATAACCTACTTATACAACATCTACAGATGTTAGACTCTATGTAATTACCAATACAACCAAAATCACTATATGTCTATGTGAAATTGCAATTATATTGATTTTAAGCTTAAGCCCTTATTTTAGCTCATACGGTGAAACATTATATGTCTATCTGGTTCACAAAATACGCAAACCAACCATATAACAATGACCCCATATTCGCATCTTATCATGATTACAATCTATACCTATATGTTCATTGTCAATTCCATACAAGTACTGAGACGAATGGTGATTAAGCATTCATACATGTAAAACAATCATGACAGATAGTCCATATGATATGCAAAACAATCCTAACATTTAAGTGTACAACCAAACTATATATTAAAATCCGTTAGAATCCCATAATGGAGTTTAGTTCATGACAGAACCAAAAACCATTATGGGATCAACGCTAAACATGATCAATAAGCAAACAATTGAAATAAGAAAGATAGAACAATCAAACCCAATCGCTGAATAGAAATCAATGCTCAACGTTTAAATCCTCATAGAAATCCAATGAAAAATAATAAAATCCACAATGATAGATAATTCCAAGAAGAAGTAGAGAAGTAGGCGTTTTGGCTTCGTTCTACGTTGGAATCTCTCCCAAGGTGTAAACCCTAGTTTCTACGATGAAAATATGCTCAAAATTATCACGTTGTTCCCTGACACCGGTCAGAATCGTTTAAAACCAATTACACATCATTTAATTAAGAATTAAAATTAAAACAAAATTACAACATCGACGTCGCTGCGCGTCTCCGACTATGTCTCATGCGTGCGAGACTTCTGAAATGTCATACATCCGTACATTGCCAACCTCTCACATGTAAGCAAGGCTCACCACTACCGCATAACTTGCGATGAGATTATCGATTCTCAGCAGGGTATTTTCATGCCGCGTAGCGCGTTCCCCATCTTTGTTTCCTTGCATGCCATGCGACTTGCATTCTGCGGTTTACGGTTACGGTTTTTGACCTGCTTCTGCTTTCTTATCTCTTCTTCCATGCGTGATCCTCTTGTTTGCTTGGTCTCCATGCTTCATTGTACCTCTATGCCATGCACATCCCCACTTGTGCCTCGTCTTCACACATCCATTGGCCTCGTGCCCTCTAATACCACCAAAATTAAGCCGATTCCTGCACTTATTCACCAAAAGGAGTTTTAAGTAAATGCAATGCAAAATAACGTGAAATGCAACTAAAACACAATAAAATGTACTTGAGATGGACACAATTCGCATGAATTGGTATTCAATAAGTAGGTAAAAATACCACTTATCACCAATGAGGACTTTTACCACATCATTTGTAACATTACTATTAAATGATTACACCTCAATAATCCTCGGTCATAATCATACCAAGTCCATTTATGCACTTCAGAATACGATGACTTTCAACAAAATATAAATATGAGGATGATGACAATGATATAAGAATTCAATAAAACAAATTCAAGAATTAATTTATTCAGAACTAATAACGTCCAAATTGTCAACATGATACTTCTTTGTAGAGTAAAAAATTCAAGAATGCTCGGAAGAATATTTCCATGAAAAGATATTGGATGAAGCCTTGAATATCGAGGATATTCCACTAATTTCATGGAGTATAAAAGTCAAAACTTTAACCAACTGAGTATAATAAAGAATGGAATAACAAAAGAAATCACCATGCATGCGGTACTTCGCATGGACATGTTATTCCAACAAAATAATAAAGAATGGAATAACAACAGAAATCACCATGCATGCGGTACTTTGTGAGTGGTAAACATGTTGAATTTAGTTTTCTTGGTGTGCTTAGGAAATTTATATAATTATATTAATATTTTATTAAATTTTCTGCTTTGGTGTTCTAAGCATTTTCCTATAAATAGGGTGTTTAGGTTAGAATTGAAAATCACACCAGAAACTAAAATATTTTCTCTCTATATTATCGAGCGTATTCTTGTGAGTATTTTGATACTTTGAGTGTTGTTATACGGTGCAAGTTCCCTTCAGCACTATATCCAGTATTCGAGTTAGAAGTACTGACTTTTTGAGGTAAGGGATGTTATTTTTTTTTATAAATGATATTATCTCTTTTAATATTATTATGCCAGAATATTGGTAAGATTTTTCTTGTGAAATTCTTGTCTTTTAGTGTCGGGATTACTATTCACGTATACGGCACTATTCACGTATACAATACTATTCACGAATATGGCACTATTCACAGAAATATTAAATTTTCATTTTTTTGTCCAAAATATCTATTATGAATATTAACTTTGATTGTATCCATGTTTTGATCATTCTTGAATTTTACTTCACTATGGTTATTTATAAAGTATTTTTGAACTTGGACTGTTTAAAGTATGAATCCTTATTATTTGTTCTTTTGTTTCACTGGATTCATTTTCTTTAAAATATTTTTCATCATCTTCAGTCCTAAATGATTATATTACTGAATATCTTTGGTCTGTAGTGCAAAGATGAATGATTTTCTGATGAATATATTTGGCCCGTAGTGCAAAGATGAACAGGTGTTGAGATGAACATGACCAACTGATGAATATCTTTGGCCTGTAATGCAAAGATGAATATTTGATTCAAGATGTATATTGATTGATGCTACAGGGATAAAATATTGATGATGGACTTTTAAATTCATAGATAATAGTAGATTTCATTCTCTACGTAACTCTTCTATGAGTTATTATTTCCGCTGCGAATATTGATCTGAAACTTGTTGTCTATTATATTCTCTCAGATTTTTCCCTGTTGAAGACTAACGATAATTTGTTCTATATTATCTTAGTCATAATATTCTTTACTAGGCTAGTTGAGCTCACCCTTTTCCTTTTTGTACCATTTTTCTTCTCAGAAGGCGAGAATGTAACGAGTACTAGTCGGGGTATGGAATGAAGGTTCTAGAAAGCCATTTTAATAGTCCTCACTATTTTATAAAATAGTGTATTTAATAATTGTAATGAGGACTTATTTGAGTGTTGATATTGTCTAGAAGACAATATTTATTTTTAAACTCACAGTTTATGTGTTGTCGTATTTTGCACGACAATTGTATTAATAAAATTGTAGTTGTTTCTGTACCATGTATTTTTGCGACTTAGAATGGGTGTTGTATACCTATTTTGGGGGCATCACAGACAATATGATTATTGAGTGTCTTTAGCCCGTATGACAAAGATACGTGGTAAAAGTTCTCTTTGGTGTGGGTTCAAAAAGGAATTGTTGATTAGTTCGATCATGATCATTGATGTTATAGTTGATAAAATCTTGATAGTGATTTTTTTTATTTTATATTTTTAAAAAGACAGTAAACATTATGATCTATTTTCGACTATTCTAATGAATTGTTCATTCTGCGACAATTGTTTGTTAAAAACTTATGTTTTCTATCAATTTTTAAATCTCTAATTTACTACTGTTAAAAATTATGGATAACTTATTTTTGGTTATCTTAGTCATGATATTTTTTACTATGCTATTTGAATTCATTATTTTGTTTCATAATTTCTTTTTAAATATAAAAGTGTAACTGAAATTAACGGAGAGAATATAAAAATAGAATGATGGTTGGAGTTAATAGTCGTACTAAACAAAACCAAAGCTTTGGATCTTTTAATATTTTATATTAAAGAATAAGAATGAGAGTCGACATAAAAGAATATGAGAGTAAAATGGATAACTCATAAAAGAGTGGGAGAGAGAAAGTAGAAATAATTTAATAAAAATTATATTAGGCTAACTTAATTATGTTAGGCAAATAAAGATTTGCTATCAATTCTAATACGAAATCATTTGATACTGATAGGACATTGCCATTAAATAAATTGGAAATTAGCCATAAGATGGAAACTTTTTGTTTCTTGGTAATACATGGATAACTTGAAATTTGTTGTTTTAAATGTTGTGTATAAATATTATAAAAATATTAAATATAATATTAATTGTTTATATTATTCTTGTATTAAAAAAATTAATGCTATTTATTTGACAAAAAATCAAAATTATATTTAATACTCGAGATAATATTAAAAATTAAATAATTAATATTTATTTAAAATTCTCAAATAATAATAAATAAAAATATTTTTTTTAATAATTTATATTAAAGGTGGAATGGAGTTGGTATACCCAATGTCCTTCACAGTGAAGAGTGAAGACATTAAAAAATGTTTTAATTTATTGCAATGAAGTGATAGAAAGGATTGTGACATAGTTAAGGGTACGGGTAATGGCTTAATCGGTTGTCATCTCAACAATTAAAATGTATTATTTGAAATTAAAATTCAATATCTTAAATGATTATGAATAATTTATGATGACGCACGAAAATATTACTAATATCTCTTGGTTTATAATATTGTTTGTCTTTTAAATGTTTTTTTTTCTTTTTGGATAAGGAACTTCTTAAATAACTCCTCTTCAAATTAAATTTATAAATAATGGTCAATTCACTATTAATCTATTATGAATATTAGTTGAAATATTTTGATTATTCGAAATTCATAAAGAATTATTGATATTCTGGATAGTATAGGTAATATGTTATAACTTAATACGGGATTCAAATATGACACAAAAAAATAAGAACCAAATCAAATTAGTTATGAATAAAATTGAATTTATTTAATTTTGACTTTACAAATTTGAGTTCAAATAAATTTTTATTTATTTACATAAATAATTCAAACTCGAATTATGTCTTATTCAACTCGACTCTATTAACTTAAATTCGATCTATTTAATAATAATAAATAAATAAATAATAATTATTTTAATTTTATATGTGTATATGAATTTATTTATTTAATAATCATTTTGATACTTAAAAACGTAACATGACAATATTTTTTTGAGAAACATAACTTTGCCTATGGACAAGACTTGCGAGTCAAGACAAGTGCAGGTCTCGTACAGGGAGGATGAGTGATATACGTGCTCATGTCAAGTTGGCAAGTTGCTTATGAATCATGATAAGACGAAATGACAATGTCTACTTAATTTTATAAAGAACGGTGACACCATCTAGCGCGTGTAATCCCGTATTTCATATTTTTGCAATTTTCAATTTTAATATTTGAAGTTTCGAATTTAGGAAATAAACAAATGGACAGAAATAATTAATATTTTTGGGTTTTTACTCTATTTTATAAGAACATTTATAATAATTTCCTTATTTTTATTCATACTCTGCAGTTTTATTGGATCATTCTGCAAATTAAAGATTCAATTTTTTCACTGCGTACCCAACAGGTTCCTTATATTGATTCCTTAAATAATGAAATTTAAAATTTAAAAATTCCACCAGTCAAAAAATTAAATTAATAATAATCTTATAATTTATAATTAAAAGAGAGTATTTATCAATTATATTCCACTATAAAATAATTTTTATTTTATTTTAAATTTTAAGTAATTTATGAAGTGAATATTGAATGGATTGCAGTTGCAAATGTACATAAGATAAATATTAAAATTTAAAAAGTTAATTTGTGATATTTTTAAACTTAAATTTAATATGATTCATTTAAATTTTAAAATAATAAATTTTATAATTAATAGTACTTTTATAATATTTATAATTATATTGACATAAATTAAATAAATTTATATCAATTTTAAATTTAAATACGTTTGAAATTATATATTTTAAAAAAATTCAATATTAAGTTTATAATTTGAAAATGTTGTAAAAAAATGTCAAGATGTGTATGATTGATTAGTTGTCGTCCACTTAAATGAGGGTGTAAAATGTCATTTTGTATATATAGAGAACAATGTTTTGATTCCCTCACACTGGAGAGTAAAATCCTATATAGGAATTAAAATAGAGAGTCAAATAAGGATAAGGAAACTGTTGGATAATAATTTGTTGATGTATTTTTTAAAATTGAGGATAAAAAATTAATTAGGAAAACTGTTTTTTGGGCATCCACAAAGAGTTAAATTGAAGAAGAAGATAAATTATAAAAAATTTATCAACAATACACTAAGATTCAATTTGAAACTAAAATAATTAATTTTTTTGGGCTCAAGTTATAAGTATTTCAATAGTCTATTTGATACTTAATATATACTCTAATAGTACCAAATATGACGCATAGAGGATCGCGGAGTCGGTAATAACCCCTTCTTGTATGATTTTTACTCTATTCCTTTATTTTTTTATTTTTTTAATATATATGTAAATTATAATTTATTCGTTCTCATACAATTTATCTTTAGTAATCCCATAATATTATATAAAGTGATGAATATTTTTATTTTTTTATACTAATGAATTCTATTAAATAACATATTTATTATTTATTTTATGTATTGTATTGTATCTCATCTTTTAAAAATAATTTTTTTTATACATTTAATTAATCATATTTTGGGATAGATGGAGCAAGTTATTTACACTAGAAATTTGAAATCAAAACCTTTGAAATAGCTTACTCCTAAGAGGCTAAGAGGAGGGAAAAAACAAAAAAAATGTCCACACTTAATTGAAACACCAATAAATAAGAGAAAATAATCTCAAATCAAGTGGTGGTCCACGCGGTCTAAAAGCCAGCCCGATCCAAAAGAACGAGGAGCACGTGGCATATATATAGTAGGACAATTGCTCCTCCCGCACTCGCTTCAAACCGCACGTGAGGGAAATTCGACAAGAGTATGTTCTCTTAGATGACGCCGCACAAAGTCAAGACAACTGTCAGATGCAATGACTGGTTCTAATCAGGTGCACCATGGATCATTTATCCTTCAATAACTCTTGTCAGACATGTTTATTAGACATAAATATTAAACATTTTTTAAAAAAAATTTGTGTCTTTCAAAAAATATATAATATTTATTTAAATAATTTTTTTTATAAAATATAATATTTTAAGTGTAATTTAAATTCATATATAAGAACAAGATTATACAATCTATATAATATGAATATTACTTCATATTCTAACGGACCATTTACAAATTGATTTTCTACGGCGTTGAATTCGGCTAATTGGGGAATAATTCTAGCGGACTCAAATATATCTTTTTTAATCTCAACGGTTGATAATTGCTATAGAAAATTAACATAATTTTTATTAAATTTTAATCTATAACAAATAAATATTATAGATCATTGTCTCACCTCCAATATTGGATGAAAGGTTATAAGTTTACAACTTATTTTGAACCATCCAAATCATAAATAATAGGAAATTTTAAAAGTTACCACCGTAAATTCTTTTACGAAAATAGTAAGATATCTAAATGATATGACCAATTTAAAGAATTATCATTTTCAAAAGTTTGATGAATCACACTAGCTTTAATTTTAAAATACGTCAATCTCATCTTAAAATGTATCTTATATTTTAAAATAAAGAGAGTACAATTTTTTTAAAAACCTGTTTTTAATATTTTTAAATAATTTTGTCTCAAATGAAAATAAGGTGAATCTCATCTTTTATGAGAAGGGACATGTTAAAATATCAATCCTTCTATTTTTTTAATTTTTAAATAATTCATGAAATGGAAACAATATGAACAAACAATATTGTTTATAATATTTTGGTAAAATAAATTTTTAAATCATAAATGTATATAAAATCAAGGAAATTCCCATACACTTTATACTTTCTTGAACACAAAAATGTAATAAATTCGAGAGAAGTTATACCTAAATTGTTAATTTAAATATAAGTTGTTTGGTAAATAATTGTAAATTAACAGATATTTTAATTTTTTAATATAAAATCAAACAATTTATTAAAAATGTAGTAATTCACGAGCCGAGGAGTCATGAACTCATGATCTATGGAGATCATGCACTAACAGTGGTCCATAGAGCAGTAGAACCGTGCTCTAGTCGCTTATCACCCCAGTTAAATTCGGACCTGGACGACAATTACTGTGGCATGGAACCGCCAATCATTGGGTACGTAGAAAAGTATTACTCCAAAAATATATATATCTCCAATCTCTGCTCTTCATTTCAGTTCACAGAAGATAGATACAGCTATATATATATATATATATATATAGGGAGAGAAAGAGAAACATACATGAATTGCTGAACCATTTGGTTCACAAGTGTTGGATCAATCAGTTACTGATACTAAAGAGAGTTGCAGAAAGAGCCAACAAAGGCTCTGAAATGTATATGATTTTCAAGCTCTTGCTTATTGGTGGAGAGTTTGTTGAAGAAGAAGGCGATTGGGAGAAAGAAACATAAAAATCAGATTTCAAGTATCAGGAGGAATTGAAGCGCACATTTTGTGATCTATTTGCGTGAATTTGAGGAATTTACGGTAAGAGAATCCATATGATTTTGTTTCATTCAATTCAATTTCAGTTTTTATTATGTTTAGATTTTCTAAATTAGGATTTCTGTTGTGTTTATGTTGCTTAGGGTTTATACCTGGAATTTTCTGAATTTTTTGATTTCTTCAGCAATAACTGGGTCAGTGATGAAGGAGACAAAATCACCGTCCGCCGGAGAAACTCAGTCGCCGCCGAATAAGGATACCGCGGCGGCTCAGAGCGGTGAGTTTGAGTTTGCGAAGTGCGAGTGCTGCGGATTGACGGAGGAATGTACGCCGACGTACATATCTCGGATACGCGAGAGGCACCAGGGCCGTTGGATTTGCGGACTCTGCGCGGAGGCGGTTAAAGACGAAATCTTCAGATCGGAGCGGCTAATTGACACCGAGGAAGCGGTTATTCGACACATGAATTTCTGCAAGAAGTTCAGATCTTGCACTCCGCCGCCGAATCCGACGGAGGAACTCATCTCCGCCGTGAAACAGCTTCTCCGTCGAAGTTTGGATTCTCCGAGAGCTGTGAGATCAAATCCGAGCAGCCCAATGAGGAAGGACGGATCGGTTTTGGCCCGGTCCACATTTGTCCGATCCGAGAGCTGCTTTTCTACCATGGATGATTGAACTATATCAATCATTAAGGTAATGAATTATTGAATACCGAATTAAAACAACAATTAAATTGTTGGAAGTAGAAGTTATAGACTATAGCTATCAACATTAGCATCAGTCAGCTTTAGTTTAATTTTAGTGATTAATTCAGCATTTTCATTTTCTCAATTTATGCTAGTATCTTGGTAGGGGCGTATCCAGATATCTTCTCAGCAGCAGAGACAGATTTTTTTTGGGCTGAAGAGGAAAGTGAAAGGTTCAAGCTTAGAGAGTCAAAACGAGAGTTTAAATAATACTCCTTCCTATTCTTAATATAAGTCGTTTTGGAGAAATATTTTTGTTTCTCAATATAAGTCTTTGAGAATTTCAAGTAAGCATTAATTGTTTAGTTTTCAATATTATCCCAAATATTAAATATAACTTTAGTTCTCTCACTATTTTCTGTCTAATAAATAACAATCTCTTATTCTAATACAAGGACAATATAGACAATTGATATTATAGTTAATGTTATACAATCATTACTTTAATACTTGTGCACAACCCTAAAACGACATACTACCTCCGTCCCATAATAAATGATTTTTTAACTTAAATCACACATACCAATACATAAGTCAAAATGACAAAAATATCCTTAATATATTTTGAAGTTGAAGAGTTAACGAGTGTCATTTAATTGTAGTGACTGCAAGATACAATAAATACCATTGGTTGCATAAGAGCATATATGGAAAAATATGATAAAAATTGTATTGGAGTTGTAACACATCACTTATTTTGAAAAAAAATATTAAACCTAAAAAATCACTTATCGTAGGACGGAGATAATATATTAAGGAACGGACGGACGGAGTACATTATACTAGTTTTTTTTTTTTTTTAACTTCTATAAGTTTAATATTTTTCATAAATCTACCTCCTTAAGTTTATTAAAATTTATTTCTATCACTGTTTCTATACCTATTTAAAAAAGCTAGTATATGCAACCTATGTTGTCCTATGAATAGATCAACCCGTGTATGTTGATAACTTTTAAAACATTAATGGAGCTGAAAATTGTTAATGGTTTCAGTTTGTAGCCTAAGGATTGTTATGGTTGCTTCTTGATTTACTAGTATATTTGCACATCTATGGCTTATCTAGCAGTTATGTCGGGATTATAATTATCGCAAACAAATATTGCGCTAGTGACTCACTATATTAAGTTTATGGAGAACACTATTTTCAAATGTATTTTTGATATTTTTATATGATTCTTTTTTATATGAAGCATTGTATGTGTGTGAGAGAACCATATCAAAAGTATATGTGAAAATATGAGTTCTTTTATTAGTAGTGATGCAATTGTATTCTTAATTATATGATACTAGAATTATTTACAATGGAGAGATGGCTGATATGATACTAGTACTATCTACATTACATTCCAACATATTTTAAATTTAAATAATGGAATATAGATTTTTCATTTATTTAAAATGGAGAAGATTCTGGTCGATGTTGCCATGGTTCTAGAAGATAGAAGATACAAATTTAGCTGGCGGCAATCCGGCATATAAGTCAACTGAAATTAGCAAATCCAGCACGTCTATTACCTGTAATACATAAAAAAAATGTAGACAACAAGAATCTATAAAACTTGTTGGCTAGATGCTCGTGTGTAGATTGTAGTTGACAGAAATTATAAACAAAAAGCTTTAAGCTTACATACATATATAACATCAAATTAACGATTAAATTGATATTTAGAAGAAAAGAAAAGAAAATTAAATTGATATTTAACAAAATAAAATCATCTAAAATCTTATATATTACAGGACGGAGTATATCATATCAATTGTTGTTTTTTGTCAAATAATAAAGTGTAGTACAATTTTTTTAATTTATTTTGACGTAGGGCTCTCATGCAGTACTTCAATTGAAGTGTTGTATACTCATTCACTTATCGGACGTTGGGTTCTCAAGGCCAAGTAGTACACTAGTACAATTTTTTTCTTTTTCTATTTTTGGGTATATAACTGTAAAATGAGCAAACGTTGGGTCTCGATTCGAAATATAATTATGAATAAATTTTAAAATTCGATAAATTACTCGAATCTTCTTACATTTAAAATTTAAATTTTTATTGATACACGTATCATATTCGTTTGAAAGTTTAAATTGCTCGGAGAACGAGATTGTGATCGGTACAGTAACTAAACGAGTCTCGGTAAAATCTTATTGTATATTTGATAAATTTTATGAATTAAATCTGAGCATCTCAAATGAGTTGTTTCACTTTCAACTCAAATTAAAAGTTCCTTTTTATTTTGAGGAACATCTTTATTAAACCCGAAATGGTACTTATATATTAATAAATAAAAGTTTCTTCAAGGTCTTTTTCATTTAAGAAAAAAAACAGAGAGTAATGCAAAGACTCGTGTATGTACATTGGCTGACTATATTATTTGTAATTAGTTATGCAATAAATAATAAGAAAAAAGATTTAAGACCCATCATTTGGAATCAAATTTGAGACCCGAAATTAAAATAATAATAGATTAGAACTCTTCCTAACTCTAATTTTAAAAATAAGTAAAAAACTAAAAAAAATTTAAAAAAAATGCAATGTTTAATCAAATTTTGGCCATGGACAAGACAATTCTATACAAATTTTTTTTGACTTAAAAACGATTTTAACCAAAAAAAAAAAACTAGAACCAATCCAGCAAGTCAGTATCCCAAAAATCCCAACCGCAAGAGTACCATCCTCCCCACCTAACCCCCACATCACTCTCTTTCTCTAACAAAAATCAAGCAAAATGATGCACATGACCTTCTACTGGGGCCGAAAGGTTACCTTGTTGTTCGATTCATGGAAGACCGATTCCTGGACCGGTTACGCCGTCTCCTTGTTCGCAATCTTCCTCTTATCCGTTTTCTACCAGTACATGGAAGATCGCCGAATCCAATTCAAGTTATTCTCTTCTTCTCGTCCTCGATCTGCCGCTAATGTTCCCCTGCTTTATCCCAAGCTCGCCGGCGGCGGCCGTTGGAGTCCGGGGAGATTCGCCGGAGCTATCCTGTTCGGAGTCAACTCCGCCATCGGATACATGCTGATGCTGGCGATCATGTCGTTCAACGGCGGTGTTTTCATAGCGGTGGTGCTAGGTCTAGCTTTTGGATATCTGTTGTTTAGGAGTGGCGACGATGATCAAGTGGTGGTGATTGATAATCCTTGTGCGTGTGCTTAAGATGCTTAGGTAATTTATGGAGTATTATTATTATTATTCATCGTCATCATATATCATATATGTATACTGTTATTTAAAATCTGTTGTGTAATTCATATTTGTGAAATTTATGTGTTTTCTGATCAGATTTTCGTAATTTCTTTGTGATTTCCGTGGTCAATTTGAGTATTTATGTATATATATAATTGTTGTCATATAAATCAAATTGGTAAATTTGTATAGAAACATCTGTTTTGATTATTGGGCATTGGATGTATTCGTTGACGAAGGTCTGATTGTGGATTGTACAATAGGTTTATACAATCACCATGAATTAATCTGCATAACAGTAACAAATTGTTTCAGAACTTTTATTGAATTAATATGCATAATACTAATAAATTGTTGTCAGAACTTTTATTGAAGTGTCGGACGCGCTCATTTTCCTTTTATTATCCTTTGAAAACTGATATGTTTAAGACATTGTCCCTCTCAATTCTCATAGAGTAAGACCGTGTGAGAGATGTTCATATATCTTGAAAACTGATGTCTGTGTGAGAAAGGTTTGATGGCCGGACGGATATTAAGATAATATCTCTCTATTTAACTGTTTGATGGTTCTATCAGCAGACATATTAAGATGCTTAATTAATCTTCCTTCCTATATGTAAGCTTGATTCCCTGAACAATATGTAAACTTTGATTCTTATTCCTTGTGGATGATGAGTAATAGAGAGTAAGAACGACAAAGCTTGAAGAAGGGGCAAATTTGGAATAGAAATTCTTTATCTTGGTTAATTTACTACACCATGTTTGGTTTGGTTAAAGGGTGGATCATACTCGTGAAAATATCAAAGGGAATTGATATTTTCACAAGGTCTCACTCACGTAAGTGTTGATTCCGTTTATTATTCATGTGAGGGAACCCCTTGTAGAAATATCAATTCCCAATATGAAAAAAAAATTGATATGAATCTCTTACATGGATGTGAGACCCATTCACTATTCATGTTAAAGGTATTATATAAAAATATCAATTTTTTATGTGAAAATATCAGTTGTATGTCAAAATACCCTTTGGAAATAGTTACTTGAATGATAATATGAACTTTTTCTCTCCCATTGATAGGGAATATAATTATATATAGGAGAATCATTTCAATGATATCAGTGATATCATAATTATGTAATAGTTAAATAATTTAATAGTAATTATAACTTTTATTTAAAATATATTCAATATACAAAAAAAAAAGTAACTTTTTTTAAAAATCTAATAATTTTAATTAAATTTGAACAATGTATACAATATACTACTCCCTCCATCCCAAACTAACTACAGTTTTAGAGAGAGAATTGTTATTTACATAAGGAAAATTTAATATTTCTATAAAATTTTATTTACATGAATGTGGGTCTCATTTACTATTCGTGTGAGGAGTCTTGTGGTATTATTAATTTTTCTTGTGAAAATATCAATTCTCATTTAGAGAAGGGAAGCACTATTTTCTTATGTGTTTTTAATATTTTTGCATAGTTCCTTCTCGCATGAAGATGGGATTCATTGTATGTTAATGTGAGAAAAAAATTATGTGAAAATATTAAAAATACATGTGAAAATATCAATTTATTTTAGAAAATTGTTGTTGTACCAAATTAACAACATTTCACTTTTTTCTAAACAATTAAATTACTTATAGTACAAATTTAACCTTTTCATTTATTACTTATTTCGTAAGTGTATAATTCTCACAGGGGAGCACTATTTTTACGTATTTTTAATATTTTTACATTGTTTTTTAACACAAAAATGAGACCCACTGTATGCTTATATGAGAGAGAAACATGTGAAAATATAAAAAATACATATAAAAATATAAGTTCTCTTCTCAAATTGCATAATTATGGATATAATTGTATTTTTAGTGGTAAATTTGGCATAATAATTGTATTTCTTAATAAGTGTGTAAATGGTCAAAAGTGAAAATAATTTGTGATGGAGGGAGATTATCTAAAAATAATTAACTAGCACAATTATAACATAAATTAAGAAAATCAAAATCAAGAAGTACAAGGCAAGTCATGTGGGGCCCTTTTTATGAGATAATTTATTACTACTTTTTAGAAGAAAAAATTTGTTTCGTTTATAATTGTTTAAGAGAATAAATTATTTATTTTTTTATATTACCTTTAATTTTTCATTGTCCTAAGTAGTAGTTTTCAATTTTCATAAAGAGGTAGTGATAAAATTTCATACAAATTTTAATTATTAAATGATGGTATTAAATAACTTTTTTAATTTATGTGCATGAAATTAAAACGACTATTATTATGGAATGGAGTTAGTATCACTACTCCCTTCGTCCTTTAATAAGTCGTTTTAGATAAGTATTTTTATTCCTTAATATAAGTATTATTATCCAAGTATTAAATATAACTTTGATTCTAAATAATATTTCTTTTTTTTTAATATAAGGACAATATAGATAATTAATATTATACAATTATTTTTTTTAATATTTATACACAACTCTAAAAAGAAAAGATTTATATTAAGGGACGATCGGATAACATCATTTTCAATAAATAACCATTATTAAATTTCTTTTATCTCCATCCTCGTAATTATTATAACATATATACTTCTCTCCTTTTCTCTCTCTTAAATCTAGTCTTCATTTTTGAATACTCTTTTTGCATATATGGATGCAATTATATTCAATAATTTTTTTTTTTTTTTTTTCTGGTTTTTAAAGCATACTGACTGACCTGATTTGATGGGTGGTTTTACCAACCGGTTGCCGGTCAAACTGGGTTTCAAAACATTGTACAGAGAAATTCTAAATCAACAATAATTGAGTTCATCAGCACAAAACATAGCTATCTATTAGAGAGCATAACTGAAGGTTTTCATCAAAAGTCAAAACCTGTGATTCCTTGTCAAAGAAAATTAGCAAGTTAAGCTAGAGATTCTGTTTGCAAATAGCTGATACAGCCACGGCAATGGTCTGCACCGAATAGGGACGGACAAAAGACTCAGATGGAACAACGTCAGTCAGTCCATACCGGTGGCGGCTTGCAGATGAGAGTCGAGAAAATTAAAAAAAAAATTGGAGTTAAAAGTGTACTGGGGAGTCGGTGTTCCTCTTTGTTATCATATTCCATATTGACAATCAAATTGGGTTATTAGTGTATGCCGGGAAATTAAGGAGAGACTAAAGAAAACGCTTAAATCACTGTTCCTGATCCTGGATTTACTCTCTTGATGTTGGTTGGCCTCTCGACCCTACACTCTTCGGCAACCAACTTTGAGCTAACCTGGAAAATGAGACTACAAACCATTGACTTCAAAATAGATAGTCCTAATAACACCAAAGAGGCATAAAGGACCAAATTAGGCAGACATAAAATCCGATAACCTTTTAATTTCCAAGAATATACAAGGCACTTGTGGTTACACCTAAGATGCATGAAGAATGAGATCATATCACTAATATTTATAGATGACCACAATAGATGTATTCTTCAACCTACAACCAGAGAACTTCATTGAGCATCTAGCTACAATGGTAGTTTTTATCTTTTAAAGTGAAACAAGATGGACATTTCTATGCCAGCTACTTTTATACACTTCCAGTGTAAAAGAAGATAACACAAGGCATATTAATTTATAACTACCCCTAATAAAAATAAAATGAGGCATTGCCTACAATCAAGTACAAAAGCACAAATGGAGTACCCAAATACACAGACCAGTGACTTGCCAATGATGCACCAATACATCGATAGAAAATGAATATTACCGAAAGAAAGCTCGTCTGTGGTAAAAGGATTTACCATAAGTGCAGCCATACCAACATCGAGAACTGAAAGCCAAAAGATTTTATGGCCTGGCTCAATAAAGTCATGGATACGGTTGATGGTGCCAAAAGCCATGATCCTATAAGAATAAGTGGATAGTAATCAGTGATTTAAAGCCTGTGAAAGGAAAGAAATGAAGAAAGGATAAAATTAAGAGGGACTATAAGTTTTTTTTCCTTTTATCTTTTTCTGCAACACTATTTCTTCAAAGAGGATAGGCAAAAATGTCGTGTAATCAACGTACAAAACAACTAAGGAAAAACTACGAAAAATTATACAGCAAGTATGACAAGATTTTTTTTAATCTTCTAATGGCTTGCAGCACCATATAAAAGATGCAACTAACAGCAGGACATAGTAGAAATATTATTTTATATTTTTTTTAACTTCAACATGTAATCTAAATAGGCAACTCAAATTTGAGAGTAAATCCGAAAAATGCATTGGAAATTTATTTACCATCCTATAAAAGTTGAAGGTATAATCTCAATGGAAATGCAATTTAAAGAGACAATTAACATTTGAGAGCAAATACCAGAACAATGCATGATAAAGTTGTTTACTATCCTAGGAAAGCTGAAGCTATTAATCTTACGCTACAACAAGGTAGAAGAAATGGAAAATAAGATTCACAAGACGGTATCTTTTTAAATTTAAAGGTAAAGCATCCATCAAAATCTTCCAAAAGAATAACTGCACCTTCGGTGGAATGTCAAAAGAGACCATTCCGTTTGTTAATTTCTTAACGATCTCTCCCAATTGCCATATATCATATCTGAATTTTGAATAAATGGGCTTTCTTTACACTTGTATTCACTGCAAGGCTGGATGACTTGCCCTCCATAATATGCACAGAACAAAACTTTCCAAGAGGCCAAAAGCACATATTGGAAAAGGAGCTACAAATAAATATGGTCCATCAATGTTGGACTGGGTAAAAATTTATATACGATATTCAACAGAATTATTCAGATTCATTACAATAATACTACACCACCCCTAGAACAACAGAACCTAAAGCAATTCTAAATCTGAGCTACTACGCTATTACAGCCAAAAACAAAATGGGTGGAGCACCTAAACTATATAAAGATAAAAAGGAAAACCTAAAAACAACAGAGTACAACATCAAAGGGAGAAGGCTACTACTAGAACGAATAGTGATGTACAGAACTTGGTGTAACAAGCCTCCCAATTATACCCTTAAAGCAACTCGTTACCTGCTTCTATATAATTATTTACAATACAGATGCTTTTTAACTAGGCTTTTCTCCAGTGCATCTGTTTGCAGGTAATGTCTCCCTACTTTCTGCATACTGGTTGCACATGGTATATCATCATTCCGTGTACCTAATCTAATCAACATTTCAGATACCAGCTTTCCGTAATTGATTTCTTAACCATTCTTCATGCATGTGAAACAAGCCGAACCACAAAGCTCACATATAAAGGCATGTGTAACTTGATGCATAACAATTACTTCACCGGCTGGACCAAAAACTGTGCAGATGAATATTCAGACAAGACTGTTGGGAGTTCAATATCTGAAGGATCTATCGCAGGAATCGCCATATATATGTCCTCAGTGGAGAATGGAATACTGCAAAAATAGAAATTGAAGATAAATATCTACCTTATCATCTGAAATAATACATAGACACCTTATTACTTCATCACTGACTATTAACCACATTACTCCCACTATGTAATACAAAAAAATTGAAACTTTCTGGCATGATTTAAAACGCATATGTAGTCATTACACATTTAATATTATTAATATACACGTGTTATAGTATTTACTATATTCAAGATACGTAAAAAGTAAAAATGTACATTCTGGAATGTCTTTAAAACTATTAAAAAAAATAGCCAGAAAATTGTCTAATGAAATAAGACAAATGTAGTACTACTCCGTCCCACATTAATTGCAACTCTTATGTAGAGTATGTGGAGCACAGAGAAAACAAAGTGATGCAGTTAATATTGAGGAACAGAGTACTTGTTAATTTTCACATCCTGTGACGGGTGGTATCTGATAAGCATATCGACCATCTTCATTAACAAGTACAGAGAGTTGGTATATCTAAATATGAGTGGAAGTTATACCAGGTTAAACGCATAACCAATTATTGCAAGGAAATTTTTCACTCACGTTATTTTGGTGTCCAAAATATTTGGGCTTATACAGATTTCTATTATTATGTTGGGCAAAAGTGTCAGACTTGTTTCTTTGTTAAAGTGATACAAACCTGTCCAGGCTCCAACCATCTCGGATTTATTATTAATAAATATATTATACATATATGTATACATAAATAAACATTTATTATTTATATGCCTATCTTCATGATTCATAAGTAAAATTTAACGATTGTTTAACGATGGCGTATGTGCATATGTATGTGTAACCAATTTTCAGTTCCAGTAGAATATTTTTCATCTTAAAAATTATCTTCTTGAAGCAAATAAAGATTCTTTCACCATGCATGGGATGTATGACTAACACTGAATGGAAGTTATGCATGGTACTAGAAGAAACAAATTAAATTGGCTTTGTACTGGCCTGGTATTTCAATCTTGTCACACAAATGCTAGGTACAACAGATACAAAGCTTCTTTGATACCAGTTTAACCCTAAAACATTTTGTAACATATTGAACTCCAGAAAGGGAAGGTATTTAGAACGATTATGATTTAATTTGAATCCTAATCCATGAAGGTTTTGGGTTTCCTAACATATGCTATTCTATGAAGCTTCTGGTTTTTCTATTTCAATGTGATTTTGGGATCTCAAATCTGAGAATTTAAAAATAAGGTACGTGGAATCTCTATTAGAAACCACAAAACGCAAGATGCAGAGAGCAAAGAAAATGGAGAGAAAGACGAGCCGTCTTCAAAGGCCCTGACATAGGGTGTACATGGAGCTTGGGATTGCATTTGAGTGACAAACACAAGGGTGTAGCCTTCTTTCATATTGTAAGTTCTTTTAAGACTAGTGAAGTTTCTTTCGAATCTAGTGAAGTTGATTTTTTCCATGGATACAGGCAAGTTCTTCCGAAACATGTTATATTACTTGTTGCATGTGCCATGTGTTGTCTTGTTCTTGTCATTGCATCTAGGGGTGTGCAAATCAATAAGGTACAACCGATTTTTTACCGAAATTGGGCAACCCAAACCGGACGGTTTGGTAAATTTGTTAACTGGTTTGGTACCGGTAAAAAAAATGGTACAGATCGGTATTTATTTTTTAAGTATTTATAGGACCGTATTAACCGTACCGAACTAGGACCGGTATTTATATTATATATATATATATATATATATATATATATATATATATATATATTATGTTAGCCTCTTAGATATATATAACATACCCAGTCACTCAATCCCTCATTCTCTCTCATCGCTCTGTTTCTTCTCCTCGTCACCAACAGATTCATAGACTCTCTCTTCCTCACAGAGTCACAGTCTCATAGATCTTGCCTCTCCAAGTCTCCATCTCATATTTCTTTTTCTTCTTCACAGAGTCACAAATTCGGTACGTACAATTTTTGTTTTGGCTTCCGATTTTCTTTTTCCCACTCTCACAAGTCTCATCTTTGTGGGGTTATTGTAATCAATTTGAGGTTGATGATTGTATACTTTGTAATTGGGCTTTGACAACGATTAATTGTAATTGTATGTGAATTTTTTTATCTTTAGGTGACTTTTGGGTGTCTAGGATTTTAATTTTATTGGAGCTAACTAGTTGTAATATGTGGCATTTTCTATCTTTTGGTGACTTTTGGGTGGCTAGGGTTTTAATTTTATTGAAGCTAATTGGTTGCAAATAGAAGGTTGCTGAGATCTGGATTATCATATAATTCATTAGTTCATTAGTTCATGGTGTTGAACAGAATCGACAGATAAGGCTTTGTTTGGATGCATAGATATTTTAAGGAGTTTAGCCATCGGTATGAAACAGGTTACCGGCTCACCGGTACAGAAAACCGGTTTAATCGGTACCGGCTTTGGTATCCTATTTTGTACATAATCGGTAATCGGTACGGCGTACGGGATGGCCGATGACCACCCCTAATTGCATCTTTTATTGAAGGTTTCTTGTTCTCTCTCTTATCATGCATATTGCTGTGTTGGATCCTTGCACACAATTAGACCCGACTATCATTTGCGTTCGAAAGGGCTCAAAACTTTTAAGAATAACTATAACTGGGCATAAAACAACAATATTACTCCATAACCTTAGGAGCTCGAGCAATTTACCTCAGATCATCATCCAACAGGAATGAATTTGAGGTCAAATTTTGAGAGTCTTTGTTCAAAATCTCTCTCATCTCACTAACAACCTGCAATGCAGAAACGTTATACAAACTATTTGACATCATATTACGCATTTCACAGTAAAAAGAAAAGCAAAAAACAAAAAACTTGCCTCATTTGACACACTTTGGGTACCATACTTGTCATCCCAATACATCGTACTTATTCGATAAATTTGCCTCACGGTCAATGCCTGCCAAAATCACATATAGAAGTAGTCGAGTATTAATATTGTTCATGAAGTCAAGAACACAAAAAAGAAATAAAAAAACATTTCAGGTGGAAATTAATCAAATTTAATACTCCCTCCGTCCGGAAATAAATGTCCTAATTAGTTTCTGCACATTGATTAATAATATTTTTTTCAATCAAATTTGTCCTTGCAAATTACTTATTAATTGAAGTATTTACTTCTTCCCATGTGAATGAGTTCACTAGCTCATTCTTTTTGTTATTGACACATTCTCAATAAGTACAAAAAACTAGAATGAATAGAGAAAGAGAGTCTAGTGAGCCATTACATAGAAGGCATGTTATACTGGTAATATGAGAGAGAAAGTGGTATAATAATTCATCAGTTCCCAATGTAAACATTTTCCCATTTCTTTAATTTCTAACAAAAGTTGAGTAAACAGATTATGAGGGTATAAATGGAAAAATAGGATAAAAATAGTTACAAATATAGAAATAGGACATTTATTGTGGAATATCCTAAAACAAAATTAGGACGTTTAATACGGGACGGAGTATATCGCAGAAGAAGACCATACCGGACAAAGATCTTGCCTTATCTCTTCAAGGGACTTCTTCCTCTTTTGATGTATCACCTAAACAGATTTTTAATATGGTCAAGTAAAACATTTGTCTAAACTCTTTACAGAATACACATTGTTATAGCAGTTCACAGTTCGGTGAATCTTACAAGAAACCCAACAGCTTGTCGAATATAATTTAGCTCGTGCCAAGAGGTTCCTGCAAACTACAATCACTGATGATTCAGTCCCCAACCATTATTATTTTACCTTCAGCAATAAATGAATTACAAGGTACCGAAACTTGTATGTACCTCCTCCCTTGAATTGACGATCCATTTTCTAGTTCTGCTAGACCAGATTTCACATATTCACCATTCGAAAATGTGCAACATTCTCGCCGCAATAGAAGACTGACAAGGAAGTTCCAGCTCATTAGATAAACGAGAAATTGATAAAGTAAAGCTCAAAGAATAATAAAACCACATCAGGGGGATTACCTGTTAAAAAGTGATATATTGATGAAAGAGAAAACTTGTGTAGCCAACTTACGAATGAAAAATGAAGGAACCTGCAAGTGCATTGTCCAAGTTATATGTTATCAATGGACTCACTGTAGAATGTACAAGACAAATAAGAAAATAGAATAAATGTATCCATTATGAACAAGGATAAAAGAAATTTAATTAGAATAAATGTAACCACAAGATTTTTGGTTTATTTTAAGTTTTTAATAAGCAAGAAAAGAGTCACTCCAGATAACTTAGATATAAAAAATTATTTAATAAAAAAATTTCTTTATTAGTAATTGATTGAACTGATACGGTAGTCAACGGCCATAGCCAACCATAGGATATTTTGTTTTTTTTAGTCTCCATTCAACTGAAATGCATTCAAAATTATTTCAATAAAAAAAATTACTAGCTTTACAACCAATTTTTTTTTTGATTGAACTGAAACGTAATATGAAAAAATTACAACATAACAAGGGGAAATATAACACAAGAAAAAAAGGAATACTGCTCCATCTTTGCAGGATATAACTAAGTAACAATCCCTTGTCCCACAACTGAATTACAAAATAATAATAATAACAATAAATAAGATAAATAAAATCCCCCATAAAAGATGTCTAAAGTACACGATTTTAATTTAAAATGTCATATAAAGTCTATTTTACCGTCAAAAGTACTTAAGAATGGTCCACTACTTTTAGGGAAAAAAAATTATATTTAGTGTTACTTACATGGGGTCCATTCTGCATTTAATGGTAACTTATATGTACTCTCCTCTACTTTTGTTTTTCTTAAATTGTGTGAAAAGTGTACTTAACGAAGGGAGTAGAAAATATTAAGAGAAAATGAAAAAGGAGAAAAAAAACAATAAAACTAACAAATAGAAGGGAGAAAAAGAATGTTGTGCATACATGATTTAAACATAGACGATTCATTAAAGAATCCAAAAATTTGATGATGCTATCCCACTGACTACTGGATGATTGATGAGGGATACCTCCAGGTGATCTAGATGACTTTCCACCATGTACTCGTTGGATCTTGGGTGCCTTTAGAAATGATTAATATATATGAATAAAGGAGTCAGTGCATGCCCCTACTAGAGAGAAACCTTGTTAACAAAACTATGTCATAAATACATACATAGCAAAAAATTAGCAATTTGGCAGCATAAATGATAATAATATTTTCAGCTCTTTTAGATGGCAACATATTTTGGAGGGATAATATTATCATTAAAATGGTGTTCTTTTCTATATGGAGCTCTCATCGGTGTTAAGAAAATTACCATATACAACAATATCTTCGGAGTATAAACCCCAAATTCTATGTTTAAAGGTAAATTAGGTTTAGAACCAGTAATGACTAGAAATCCTATGTTGACCGTAACATTTCTTTTCATAATTCATTAAAAAGAACCAAAAAAAACAGAGTCATCGAGAGAAAGAGAGAAGTATTGTCCTGTTGGGATTTAACAGATGTCTAATCATTACATCTCTGAATTTATGGGATGAATTTAATTATGATTGATTCTGTTTGCATACAGTTGGAACATATAAGCTTTCCAACAGTAAGGTATTCTGACGTAGTGGCCATAAGTAGTTCACCGAAATGGCTTGTTAACATAAACAGAGAAAAAACGTGAAGGAATGGAAAAAGAAGCACATTTTCTAATGCTGATTGATGGCAAGAAGAGTTCAAAAGGTCATTACCTAGCAGATGTATATACCAAACTGAATACAAATAGCAAGATCCTTTTAACTGTACCATATAAATGGGAAAGACAATAATTTAGTTCACACTTATTGCTTTGTAGGTCAAACAACTAGTTTACTCACCCACTAATAAACAAACGTTAGCTGCTACAGCATTGCTATTGAAAGTCTACAAAGTACTAAGAATTTCAGAGAAAATTGACAAGAGCTATGTGTTTATTAGTGTTGTGAAGAGTTTGCTATAGCATTATGAAGAGTGTTAGAGAGCATGGTTGTATTAGTGTTGATATTGAGCGGATCACATACTAAGCAGTCATGGGATAAAAAGTGTCAGACAAAAAAAATATGTAAGTGCAGTTGGTGGACTGCATGAGTCATTTTGGGAGCAGTTGGCCGATGGCCAGACAACCAGGTGAGTTGAGGGCATTTTAGTCCCTTTAATGTATTTGAAAACGGAGCTCTTAAAAATATTCTCAATGTATTTAAGACTCTAGAAGCAGTGATATTAAAAGAATGTCTCCACCCTCTTCTTTTCAAAGTAAGTATAACTATATAAGATACTTTTCAGTTCAAAATTGATGTAACCCATTTTACATTTATTGTTAACAATTTTAATAATTGTATAGTCTAAAATTAAAAGAACTCTTATAGATTTTGAATCTGAAAGTATCTCAGATTGACTTCAAAAAGTATCTTATATTTTGGAACGAAGGAGAACATTTTAAAAAAACTTCTCAAGAAAAAATATCATAAACGCATTAGCAACTATTACCGCCATAACACAACTACAGAAAATCATTTGAAGAAGAATATACGTTAGATAAACCAACGAAATGAACGCTAACCTGGATACAGAGACCCAACAATGGTGATATTTCCTTCTTCAAATTATCACGAATCAAGCCAAAAATTTTCTCCACACAAGCAGTCAATTGTTGTTTAAACAATATAGCAGGATATCTTGCCTCCATAGGTGATAAGCCATCCTCAAATCCAATATATTTGAAAGGAGATTTTAGACCCTAACAAGTTGAAAACATGTATATAAAAGAAAATCAGCCTCATCAAGAAAAGGTTATAAAAACCGCGCTGACATTAAACAGGAGTGATGATTTATATGAAAGTGAGTATTATGTAAAATTAAAAATTAATACCAATTTTTTATTTTTTTAGTGACATAAGAGTTGATGTAGAAATTTAACATAACAATAAATGAAATCAATGAAAGAAAAACAGATGTGAGCACAATTTTGGCATATGAAGCTGATCATTACCAATAAATGAATGAAAACAGAGCAAAATAGAATTACCTGCTATAATTAAACATAACAATGTTAAGCAAAAAATTGGAACTAGCACGAAAGATGAGCAATTCAGAAACACCATAACTAATACTCCCTCGGTTTCAAAATATTAGATCACATTAGACTTTTCACAGGCGAAATGAGATATTCTTAAAATAAAAATTGAAGTAATTTTAACTTTTGAAAGAATAAGTCTTGTGATTAATATACTATTTAGCTAGTTTACAATTTTTAAATTTGCATTGTCTAAAATTAATTAATTCATATCAATTTTAAATTTGAAAATATCTAAAATTGACTTCAAAAAGTCGATGTTGATCCTATATTCGGAACAGAGGAAATATTAATTATACACTAATATATGTAGTATGATTTTATAAGTGGTTACATCATCTAGACATCCTATAGAAATTTTCAGGTACTCAAATATATATTCGTGAAAGTTTAAAGAGGACCTCAAACACCTTCTACAGAAAGTTGAGATTGGGTTTGATCCCTACTACTAACGTAATACCCAGAAAAATAAATAAATAAACATTTATTTTCTTTAAAAAAATATTTTAATTGGATTTTGTCTTTTATTTTGGTAAAACTAGTCATTTAATTTATGTGGACTAATAAATATTAATAAGTGATGAATAAATTTATTTGGTAAAATTGGGCCTTAAAACTAATTAGGTTTAATTTATATGTGGTTAATATTAAATTATATTATAATTAGGAGAATTAATAAGATAATAAATAAAACCTAACTACATGGCACTACATCTATATACGAACCAGGAAAAAAAGAAGAAGAGAGGAACGACGCTGCTACGAAGAAAGAAAAAGGAGAGATTGAATTGTACTTTGTATGAGATAAAAGGAACAAGAATTTGATATCTAATTTCGGATACAACTTACAAGTAAACAGATATATACGTGTCTCTTACAATTTTAAGTCGATGATACCTGTGAATGAAATTTTAGATTCAATCATGAAATTTCGTAAATCGTGTAATGTCTTATACTAACATTTATATTCATGATTCTATAAGATATAAACTAAAGGAATGTAGTATATGATTATTACTAGTATAGTAGTATCCTGTAAATATATGTAGATATATTTATACAAATTAATGAATTAATGATGAAGATGCCATGTCAGGCAAATAAATGACAAACTAATTTTTTAAAGTATTCATGGCTGCTGGTTGCTGTAGTTTCTGTTCAAATTAATTAGTTAATTGATATATGTCTACTAGCAGAACAATAAAAGATAAGAATTATTAGGTTTAATAATATAATTATCATTAAGGTTATAAGTTAATTATTTATTCTTTTCATTAGTTTGGACGGAAGAAGTTAACGAGTCGAATTTGGAATAGAAATTTTTGGATATTACATTACTTAATTCAGGAACGGATTCCATACTCTTTCAGTGAGACTCCTTTGATTTTAATTTGTTCATTGTGCTTCTCGTTTCAAAATTTAGTATTGCATCTCATAATTATTTCTTGTCAAATTTATTATAATATAATAGTTTGGCGTCGATATTGATACTCAAAATTTAATTTGATATTCGTTTAAAATTTAATTTGATATTCGTTAATATATTATTTTGGAGACTTTGTATCGATGATTCGTTTCAGTTTAACATGTACATATTATAACCCCTTTGTGTTGATATTGTTTCGCATGTGTTGTGACATGATATTTTGTTAGAATGTACCGTAGGGTATACCTGAGCTATAACCACCCGTGGAGTACTTCTCTTGGCACCGAGGCATCCTCTTTCCACCGGCGGTATGATCAATTTAAGTGCGTCTCGGTTTGTCACCCACCGTGCATCTCCGCTTTGTGCTGCTCGGTTAGAGTTGGCCATTTGGTGATTTGTTGTGGGAGGTATATGGGTCGACCCTAGTTTCCTGTTCTGTTCTGCGGATTGGTGATGTTTGTGCCAAACACGCGTTCCGATTTTACATACATTTGAATTCACGGTCCAATGTGTACGACTTGCCTGTGTGACATTATTTGACTTACCTGTGTGGCAGGGTAGATTTCTGTTTTGTTCTGAGCTCGGTATGAAATAACACCCAGCCATTTGATTCAACCTATTATTTTGTTGTGTTAGTTTTGTTCGTTTCAGTTCAGTTCATTAAATTGAGTTAGTCACTTTAGTTTATTATTTGGTATTCTATATCCGTACTGGGAATTTGGCTTATGCTGTGTTTTTGTTCTGGCAGGTAATCAAGGGGATCAAGGGCAAATGTGACGACAACTCCTTTTATCCAAATGATTTAGATATATTCTATTTAGGTTGTGATACATTAGTTTGTTCAGAATTGTAATAATTATCTTAGATTGTAGTTTGAGCCAGTGTAGCATTTATTATAGTTTGTCTTGTGACAATTAATCATTATGAGATTATTCTTTTGTGGTTTAGAGCCTTGTTATAAATTCATCAGTTTTGTTGTGTTTTGAGTTCTATTTCGGAAAGGGGTGTTACAACTAAATTGTCACGATTTGTTCTAAATCTTTCAAAAGTGTATGCAGATTGCTTGACTTCTAGGATTATCATTACATGTCACCGCATGCATTTGTCATCAACAATAAGCAAATATGAATATAAAGAAAATTCTGCCTATGCAATGTCGACTTGTTAGAGATTCTAACATGCTAGGAAAGGCAGAGGAACTGGAAGAAAAATATAAATAGTTTTTTCATTAGAAGAAAAATATAAATAGTTTTTTCATTAGAAAAAATAAAAATCCTACTTTTTCTAAGTGAATTGTTTTAAAGATAAAAATCGATAAATTTTTATTTTTCTAATGATTTACCAACATCAATTATAATCAAGGAACTCAAGTTCACTTTTATTGATATTATACTACTTGGGATGGTCTCTCAATATTTAGTAACTAATTCTTAAATTTATGCTACTTGTTAAATTCTTGCAATCCTCCAATCTTGTTTATGAATAGCCCAGAAGAATAATTGCATGATGAATTTTGACTTAGTAATATGCAGTCATGAAACCATTAGACTTAGAAATTCCTCTGGAGGAGACACAGAAGGGCTGATGCATTAGAACAACCTCAGTATGGCAAGGTAGTATCCCCATCCCCACCTTGAAAAACATTAGAGCAAATTCAAAAAGAAGGGCTGATGCATTAGACAACCAGTATTATCAATATCAATTAAAATTATATTCTTCTTCAGTAATTCAACCGAGTCTCCATAACCTTACAAGGATATTAAAATTTATGAGCCTAAAACAATGAGTCTATCGATATCATGATTGAGTGATGAAACAGAAACACAGATAAAAGAGAGGAGTACTAAACAGCCTGAATTAGAATGCAAAACTAATTGAGGATTGTACTGGCAAAAGAAAACAGGGAAGGGAGAGTACAGGGTCAAAATAAGTAAATCACCTTCAGAACACCATTAATTCCTTCAATGATGTGGTCAAATATAGCAGTTCTCTCAGACTCGAAGGCATGCCAATGTAGAAGGCATTTATATATAACACAAGCAGCAACTGGTTTACCATCTTTGAATCCCAAATCCTCTTTGATGCACTGTGAGAGAATTTCATAGTTCTCCTGCATGAAATTTTACAATGACACTAAAACAAACAGAAAATAATCATGACCAGGAATTTCCAAGAAAAGGTAGATGCCAACCACTTTTATTAGTCATTATTTACAATAGCTACTGATATATATCAGCATTTGTTGAGGTACAACAATATAAGCACATATATTTAATTGTTTACAGTCAAAAGAAAAACCTGATGCTTTTCAATGGTTAGCTTCGAGCGACGCGATTCGGATAGACCTTGTGAAAGAGGTGGAATAATTTTTGTAGGCGTAGGTGATTCCTGTGATAAACATAATCCACATTTCAGAAAACAAAAGCAAACAAGTTTGTCAATTCGGTATGATAGAAAAATTACAAGGGATTGAAACTTACAAAAGCTGATTTCCTATCATTGTAGGGAAGAGCAAGTGCACCAGAGAACTTCTGTTTCAGTAAATAAATAAATTATATAAAAAAAAACACATTAAGCAATGATGGATTTATCTTACTTCCCTTAATTTTCTATTTGAAGTTGTAAACAAGAGCATACATTTTATACATATTAATATATATATATATATATATATATATATATATATATATACGGTCCGGATCAAGTGCATACCTCTTATCTTACTCACCCCCCTTTAACGATGACGGGTACGGATTTGGTTGGTCATACAACCGTCATCTATACTTTTAGCGACGCTATATGTTGTCCGTCGCTAAAAGTATAGACGACGGTTGTATGACCGAAACCGTCGCCGGGTCCGTCACTAAAGGGGAGTGAGCATGGGTGAGTAAGATAAGAGGTATGCACTTGATCCTTGCTCTCTCTCTCTATATATATATGAAAATAACCAGGATGGGTGGTTGTATCAGGCAGAAACAGACTCTTTGCATATATTTCTGCACACGCATACTTGTTTGAACAAAAGAATAAATGAGAACCTTACATCTAAAAACGGCTTAGCAAAAGCAAGCTGGTTGCTTTTTGGAGATGCACTCAGTGCTTTTTGTCTGAGGACTTGATTCTCATCGTCTATGTTTGAGAGCTTCTCCTCCAAACTGTTTTAGCAAAACATATCTTAAGAATCAAAAAACATATTAGATACTATATTTTAGTACTCCAACTAAACTTTGAGAATTGAATATTTACATGACAGCAGTAAGATGATTTATGGACATGATTATTCAAAAAAGCTAAATTGTGGGGCGGAAACCTCCGACCCACTCCCCAGGGAAAAAAGAAATAAAAAATAAAAAGGATGACAAACAACACGTTAGCATGACCCATCAAGTATCTCGAACATATTTCAAGTAATGAACAAGACCTTCGCAAATTCTGTTGGAGTTGCGAGCATGTATGTTCAACTTCTCTCAACTTCTCTATGGTGTCATTTGAATCTTGCTTAGCTTTCGTAAGCTCGCGTTCTAGTGCCAAGTTCTTCGCCTGAAAGTTATTCAAAGAACTCTGCAGAGCAACAAAAAAATCCATTTAAAATTTTCAATCACCCGCAACCTCTACTCATGAATTAGGAAAAAGGAAATAATAATAATAATAATAATAATTATAGTTGTTATTATTATTATTATAAGATCAAAGGTAAATAAACAATTAACAATATTGCTCTAGGCAGCACTAATTGGCTTTTACCAAACTTTATGTAATTTAGCAAATTTCAAGTGAAGGGGAGTTAACAACCTTTAAAACTGCATTTTCATTTCTTAGTTCAGCCAACAAAGCGACTTCTCTTTCCAAAGCTGATTTTTCCTTCATTGACAACATTAACTGATTTTGCAGCACAGCATTCTTGTTGCACTCATTAACTGTAGCCAATTTAGCTGCATCTAATTCTAGGCTTAATGATTCCACTGTCTTCTGAAGTTTTGTCATTTCCACTACCTTTGCCTCCTCGTTTGTCACCTGTATTCCAAACTATTTCCATTACAGAGTGGACATCAAGTAGGCATGTTAAAGTGATGCCACAAACAATAAATGAGATCAGCTCATAATAGATTAGATATTGTTGAGTGAAAATTAACATATAGGTACTGAATCTCGAAAGTACAGAATAAAGAAACTAAAGAAAATTCACTATTGGCTACTCCAACAAGAAATTTAAAGGAAGAACTAATAAAAAATGGAAAAGATTGATATAGACTAAATTGAAGTATTATCAGATGATTGCACTTTAAATGGGAAAAGCCTTTTCCATTCATGTTCCATCAGTCTCGTTGTGTTTTTATCATAATGCAAAAGGTATTATGGGTCAGATAAAAACAAAATAATATGAACGGGCTTTTAATTCCAAAGAAAAATTAGAAAAGATTTGGTCATATATCAACTACGCACAATGGCTTATACTTGATAGCTGCTATTGCCACAAACTAGGAATGGGATTACTTTAACCTGATTCAGTGAGAAGTGTATATTCAGTATGCAACTTTATGACCAAGTAAAATATCAAAAAAAAAATAATTACAGCTCAAACTTATGCGTTAAACACGACAAATATATACTACAAAGTACAAACTAGATATGGAAAAATTATTTATATGCAAAGCCATACCCGCAATCTTTTTTCTAATTGCAATCTCCATGTGAGATCCTCCAACTGCCTCTCAAGCTTTGTTTTAGCTAGACGAAGAGCACCAGCCTCATTGGCCTCCTGTAAAATGAATGAATGATGGATGGATGTTTTATACGTGAACAAAAAAAATTAAAAGAGAGAGAGAATGGAATGAATGGATGTATTACAATAAGTGATAGTAGCATATGTGAGAATGATAGACTATATCTTAGGAGATGATCATCACAAAATTCATTGACCAATCAATGAATTTGAGAAGGGAGGGAGTTTGCAAGATCTCTCTTTTCACATTATTTCAGGGAGTGTAATCAAAAAGGCATTTGGCCGATTTTAAGTCTACAGGAACAACTCTGATCGGTAGGCTAAAAAATGTGCCACATTAAGTAACTGGAACAAGAATAAAGTCATCCTATACAATCAAAGAAGCTATTATAATAGGGATCATATGCAGCGCTACAGTCATCTGCTCAAAGACAAGTTGCTTGTTTTTCATATACTTTTCTTTTGGCTACAAAATACTTGATCCAGAAAGGTAAGTCATTTAGGAGCTTCATATCTCTGAGGGTGCCAGCACTGAACAACATTGTAATGCCAACCCTCGGAACAACCTAACAGAGGCAACATTTAATTTATGCATTTCCAAGTAGATTAAAACAAGGTAGAAAAAACCACTCTTGCAGGAGTAAGTACACAATATCGAATGAGCACAATAACAATAAAATATAGTTTCAGGCACCATAATTTGCAAGACACACATAGATGGGTCGTGCCAATTGCACCACTCAGACGAGATTACTGCTTCTTAAAAGTAGAAAAACATTATAGAGATATTAAAATCATCTTAATCACCTTTTTAAGCTTTCGAAGCTCTCTTTTTGCCAATTTTTTCCTCCAGAGGCACTGAATTGCAATTATGTTTGATTGGCGATGACAGTACACAGAACGCACCTTTCGCATCCTCCAATGAGCCTATAAAATTAAAATTAAATCAGGAGTACCATAAATAAGGATGCACACAATATCTAATATTCTTAAGAGAAAAAGGATGCTCCCGTTTTGCGTATGACCATAATGATAAAAAAAATAACTTGTGTCAAATTACCAACTACTCTGTAATCTTAAACTGATAGCGAGAGGGCTCAACAATTTAATCATGCTTAACACTCCCCCTATATGCAACACCCACTTGAACAATGAGTGACAAAACCAAGGTGCATCATAGTGAACAAATCAAACATGTTGCAATTGCACTACAACACAAGGGCAGAAGAAGTGGAGAACTTGACCCAAAACCTGGTGAAATTAGAGCACTAATACCAAATTAAATTGCCAACTATTCTAAAGGCTGAAGCTATTAGAGAGAAGAAGAGCCAACAACGTGTATCATGCCAAAAAGTACGAATACAAAAAATTGAGGCCACTATTTTGCTTCCAACATTATGATTATTGCATAAAAGTGTTACACTTTGCAGTTATTTTAGCTTAGCATTGATATATGGGGCTTGGCGCACTGGTCAAGTGCTCACTAGTTAAATGTTTGGTCACAGGTTCAAGTCCTGAAACAGCCTTTCTACATGCAGAGTAAGGCTGCATATATCTAACTAATTCCTCAGACCATGCTATTTGCGGGAGCCTTGTGACGATATTCATATCCCATTTTCTTAAAAATGTCATAGGATGTTCTGCTGATATTTCTTATTTGTATATGTATACGTTTAGCATAATATGGAAAGGCAGACGAGTTCAATAACGAATAAGGAGAAAATGCAATGTTGCACCATTATGAGTAAGTAAATTAGCACACTGAAGGCCTATTCCTCATCAATGTTCTAAAAGGCGCTAGGCGGTGTTCTAAAAGCGGGGGGTCAGGCGGACGGGGGGGCCTAGTGCCTAGGAATTTTTTATTTTAAGCCAATTTAAATATTTTATCTCACATTTATCCAAACAAAATAATAATATAAAGCAAAACAATCTATATTAAAAATAATAAAAGTCTTTGCTTAAAGTTCAAACACATATCCATATTGCTAATGTCAAAGGTCAAACACAAACATGCAATTGTTCAAAGTTCAAACATATTTTTAACGTATTAGTTTTATTCATAAACAGGACTGCTATTAAATAATAAAATTTAAAATTTCAAGAATTTAATTCAATTTTAAAACTTAAGAAATTAAACATAATTTAAGAATTATATTAAATTAAACTAAATATTACAAATGTATCATCATTTATATAATTTGAAGTTGACACAAATTTAAAAATTACAATTATAATAAAATTATCTATTTTGACTTGATATTGTTCACTTATTGTTGTGATTTGATATACTACAATCTGTATTATAAATATGGTAAATCATTAGAAAAATAAATATATCAAGATTTGGTTTGGATAGTTATTAGAATAAAAAAAAACTCTCTAAACCCCCACCTAGGCTCCTTTAATTTCTCTAGAGGATTTTTTTGCCTTTGGGCCTAGGTGAGGTGCCGGGGGCTAAGCGCCTAGCTAGGCGCCAAGGGAGCCTAGCGCCTAGGCGGACTTAGGCGGAGATTTTTAGAACAGTGTTCGTCATGATTGTCTGGCAAGCTAGGGCATGGAAGCCATTTAACTGACGTGGAACAAAATGTAAGTCGGCCTGCCTCCGTTAATCATATCACAATTTTTTGAGAATAAGAATTTTGTGATCTTGTCTACAGTTTATGTTTACATGATTCTGATGTGGAGCAAAAATGTAAACCTGACTATCTGACTTCGTGATATCACAATTTTTTTAGGATAATTTTGTGATCTTGTCTATAGTTTACCTTTATATGATTGTGCCTTAGCTCACTAAATGTTGCAATAATTAATTTTAGGAAGAAAAAAAAGCGCACAATAAGCAGTTCACCTGAATAAGAGAGGCAGCCCTATGTTTTTTTCTGTGCAAAAATCTTTGACGAGTTAAGAATCCATGAATGCACCCTTGCATGAGTATGGTTGAAGTACAAAGTTGCACATAAGCATGCCTTAGCAGCCATCTTCTGACATATTTCTGTATGTACACGGCAGCTGCCATCTCTCTTTTTGCAGCATATGTTTTACGAGCAAGATGACCTGCAGAGTTGGGCATGATTCAAGAACCTAAACATCAAGACCATACCACATAAAGAAGCAGATGCAGAACATCATTCGGTTGGATAACATATAAAGTAAAATGTAGATGATTAAGATTTGAAGTTTAAAGCAAAAGGAAAATTGGGATAAACCGCCCAAGACCAAAACTGAGCAGCCTATCCCATAATCTTGGGTGACCAAAATGCTCTCAGAGCATAAATCAGTAACTTATGTATGTGCAATTAAGTTTTACCCTCAAGTGGTTAAACTCAGTTCTTGCTTGAAGTTTCTCATTTCAGCAATTAACTGCCACATTCACATTCACTGATTTGATATGTACAGAAAGATGAAAAGTGGATCAACCAAACTTGCGGCTTGCTGGCACATCATATTCTCATTTCAGCGAATAACAAGCACTGCATAGTGTCCTAATGCACCTTATATCCACTCAAGTATCAACCCAGACCTTGCACTTGCACAAGAGATATTACGGTTCCAATAATATCCAATGTTGAGCTAAATGCTGGTTTGTTAAAGCCTATGTTACCTGGACTCTTCTAAAATTCAGCAGTACCCATGTCACATGGGTACGGTTGTCAGACTCAGTAGTTTCTTTGAAAATGAACCAATACCGTGTTGTGTGCTTTTAAGAATCTTTCTAGGGGTTGCCGAGCCCATGTAACATACATTAAAGCAACATCGACGCATCGTTACAATACTTTTCAATGCTATGTAACTTCTCTGATAATTTATCAAATGTTTCAACAAGTGTTCCAAAAATCGGTAGGTTGATCTCACAGCAGACAAGGCGCCTAGGAAGAGCCTTGTTCATGTAAACTATACCTTCATATACTATATAAAGCATATATTATATGTAAAAAATTCTAAGCCTTTGATGAAAAATTATCAAAACCAGAAACTTATAAATCTTAACAAATTCTTTTCAAGAATTTTAGGGCCTCATTAAATACCATCATATTAATTTCTTATTTGTAGTCATTACACTGAAAACTCTTTCTATTATTTTTGACTTTTTGGTAAAATTCATTTAGCATTTGTAAAAACAATGAAGCGGTCTAGATTTTAGAGTTGTGGATTAAAAAAATGTGACATTATCATAATTAAAAAACAGGATGAAACTTATAATTTTTAAAATATAAAGTATAAAATATTAGTTTCAAGGCCTAATAAAACTAATCAAGTTTAAGTTTAAGGTACTAGGGTCAACTCGAGACGGTAGAGGACCGTCTCCACCTACGTGGGGACCTAAGCAGACGCCTAGAAGGAACACTTGTTTAACTAAATAAAAAACTGAAACAGATTACACATAAAGTAGGTGCTCTCACGACGCTATAAAGTCCAAATATTTTTTAAACATACTCAATCTCAATCTCGCTTTGAGGTACTGCTCATTCATTCCGTATCATACATAAGAATATTCTGTCACAATAACTAGCAGCTGTCATTGCTTGATTTGATAAATGATTGGGTTTGACCAAGCACTAGAACACGAGTTCAAGTATGACAGCCCCAATGACCCGAGGAAATTATGCCAAAGTTTGCAGCTGACTGCTGATGAACTGAATAATGATGTTGCAATATTAATTTTAAAAGTTCTAGAAATCAAGATGTGCTATCTCTAACCAGGTCTTTACTTAATGCTATACTGCCTAAAAATAATTTTTGGTCAACTTTAAAACAACAAGTAGACTTAAATAATCGGAACTTGTTGGAATTATTAAATACAAGAGAAATAGATAAAAGAAACTGATCTGGATATAATGTTTTAATAGTTGCTACTTTAAAATGAACTTAAAATTTGAAGTTAGTTACTTGTGTATGGGTATGTAATATAATATATTTATCATGTACAAATATGAAAATCTACAAAAATATTAAAAAAATTCAACGTATTGTATCCTATTTTTCCTGAAAATTTCATATCAGGTATTGAGTTTCGTGTTGTATCTTTATTGAAGCTCTCACATCGTTCATCCACAAACCTTTAGCTGCTCAACAGAAAATAGAGATTCCTACCTACCATTGCTTAGCCATGGCCAGCTCATTACATATTAATTAAAACAGTGAGATACAGTATTGCGACTACCATTATAGTCAACTTCCAAGCTTGCTTCATATATACTTTCAACTTTTGTTGTCAAAAGAAAAAACTAATTGAGATCATTGTTGACAAGAATGAGGAAACAACAATGATTTGCATGATAGGAATTTCCCAACATAAGTAGCAGCTAATGCAAAGACATAAGTTGAGTAAAACCTCTGCAGTATGTTTGTAGAGAAATTGCCGCATTCCGATTTGCAATGAAGACCCTGCGTGTAATAAAAGTCTGTAATCGGCATTGAATACGCTTTGCAGCAAAATCCAAAACCTCAGCACGTTGGGAGTCAAGAACACCAATCTGACCAGCCCTTAAAAAAACTTTGGTCTTTCCCAACTGGAAAATAAATAACGAAAGACATTTTGTAAAAAAAATTTAAAAAGAGAAGATAACAAAAAAGACAAAATGTCACTTCAGCAAGTTCTCAACAGAAAACTTCTGAATTCACAAGTAATTAGCTCAAATAAAAAACCTAAAATGTGCTATTTGTTGAAAGTAAATACCTGGAAATTCTCAAGCTTTAATTTCCTCAGTATTTTCTCTGTCGTTGACTTTTCATCATAACTGTAAACACTTTGAATGGTGAAAATAAGAAGCTGAAGTACATTATTCAAGAAGACAGGGAGCAAAACAATCAAAAAAGTACGCACCAATAAAATCATTCAGAAAAAAAAAACATAGTTTTAATGTGTTCTAAGAAAATGCTTATTCAGAAAGCCTCTAACAACCATATGAAATACACCCTAAAGAACCACATAAGAAATTTTCAGTGAGTATTAGGAAATGCTTGCAGCCATCCTGATTATAATATGCTACATTACAACACATATAGCTTCTTACTTTTACATTGGTATCTTCACACTATCATCTATATGCTCTAACTATGGCAAGACTAGTATTTTATTCAGGCAAAAAATTACTGATTGTCAGGTACCTCATTCACTCTCGTCAATAATGGTTGCTCTCATTTTGTTTCTAGGAAAATATTTCCTAGAATCCATTTTCTTTTGTGCGTCTTCAAATGTTTGATACGACTTTGGAAAACTAATCAACAAAATCGTATTACAAGTAGATGCTCATTTAAGCATAGTCCGAAATTGGCTTACCCTTTCCAAATAAGTCGTTGCTCCGAAAACAACGCGTCATCCTCCCCCACAAAAAATTTCCACAAAAGGTTTTACTTGTAATACGTTGAGCTTTAAAGAAGCGCTGATATATACTTAAAATAGTCACTATCAACCAAAAAAATAAAATAAAAGCAGCTGCACTATTGAAGTTGGTTCCCAACCAAAAGAAACACTGGTCTCAACCATAAAATAGCTTTCGACCCAAAAAAACCAGGGTGTACATGGACTGCGTCCTCCTTAAGAAGTCTTTACACTAGAAATCAGTACCAGTATAACCATTTAAATAAGAAGGTTAATAAATTAGCATCTAAATGTCAAGTGTGAAGTTATTTTCCAAAGATGGACCATGACAAATGCAAAAATAAACATAATCAGGTAAATTGTGTAAAGTGTGTGGGTGTGTGATATAAACACATACACCTTGACCCCAGAAAAAAAATGAAGAAGTTGTTCTTCTTATATATCTAGATGAATAGAAGGAGAAACAATTGAACTGATACAGAGAGAAAGAGAGATTAAAATCCAAAACAAATTACGAGAAGTAAACGTTTCTGCAACTTGCAAGCAAAAATCAATCTAAAAAATGGGGAGGAAAACAAAGCATATAGGTAGAAGCGTTGAATATGAGCACAGAATATAAGAGCTTCCAGCAAGTAATCATGAAACCAACCTGCCATCCATAATTTCCATGGCAAGTAGTCCAAACCTATCTACAAACTCATGATAAGTCTTCCGAGTGGGATAACCTGCCAGACTTATACGAACCGCCTCTAAAACACCCTGTAGAATATCACATTAGTACCATATAACATTAGTTCTACTCGAAAATTGAATAAGAGATTACTTTCTTGAGATTAAACAAATATTGAACATTACTATAGAAAGAGAATAAATGAAAAGAAAGGAAAGCATTGGTCTTGAGAATAGACCATTGTGATAATGATGAAAGGATATTAAGCTCAATGGTTAAGAGTGTTGTGCAGTTCTTTGGTGGTTATTGGTTAATTCTCTCAAGCATCCCACAAACCGGAAAACATTGGTGAAATCCAATGGAAGGAGACCTTGAACAATGGCAATTGGTAAGCTACTGGAGGTGTCAGAGAATCACAGCTATCAAATTTTTGACATTAGTTGATGTTACAAAGATCAGCATGCTTATAAGGTAGACAAAAGGTGATGGTTGAGTGATTTAAAGCCGTGATTAAAAAATATGATTCGCTTTTCCTTGCATGTATATAATCATTGAATAAATAAATAAGATTTTAATTACACACCTGTCTATTTTAATGGATTAACATTGGTAGGTGTAATTTCATTAGCTAGTGTTTTGAGTTTTGACTGGCTAAAATTAATATGTTATATGGCCAAGCAGCAATAAAATAATCTACAAAGACACCTTTTTTATCCCTCCTGTTCTTAATTAAAATTACCCTAGAGGGACACAAAATCCTCCTCCACTGAAATACCTTCAATCCCTCTTTAACTTTCCATCTCATTTTTTCCACTTCTCTTACCAAACATACAATCAAAGCTTGACTTCACCTCGAGGAGGGAGATTCAGGGGTGAGAATGCATGTTAATGTTTCTACAGAAATCTAAATATTCTTCTCATAGAGGTTCTTTGCATGACTAGGTCTTTCCATAGATTCCATTTCATGAGTTTTTTAACACGTATTGATTGGTTTTATTCTTGAGACGGTGTGTCTATTGCCAACAAATTATTTTAATATTTTTTAGAAATGTTCTTCATAAAACAAAGGAAGCCAAAACTTTTAACATAATAAATTAGTCCAGCAAGTTTTCACAACCATGTAATGATAGTGTAAATAGTAATATTTGATCCAACAGGCTCATGAATGAATTCACAACCTGACCGTCCCATCAAATATAAATAGGTATCTCATAGAAGTGACAAGTGCCAACAACAGATGAAAGAAAAGAAATAAGAAAGTGAAACAGAAGAAGCCCGAACTGTATGCAAGATTTTTTGTCTGAATGAAGCTACAATGACCCAACGACAATAGAACCCACAATTAGCTCATTAGTACTGATCAACAACAGTAGTAAACAGAAAAATAATCAGTATAACAAAACAAGGTAGAAGCCAATCTATAACAACTTCTGAACATTGAATGTCGAGAAAAGTAATTTCAGAAAACACACTATCCTTGAATTAACGAAAAGGAAAGGAATGAAGTCTGTTGCTACTGACCCCACAACGTAACTGATGTAAGATACTTTGATTTTCAAATTTTTGAGGCTGGTTCAAAGAGTTTGGCTTCACACATCGGACATAGTGAGGCTCTGTTGAACTGAGGGTTTCCATGAGGGCTTGAAGTTGTTGCTACAATCAAAATACAAATATCAGTTGCACCTAGAACAGGATGTTAGAAAAATAGATATGCACCATACCATAACAATTCCAAAACTTCTCATGTTTCTGAACCTACACCAGGTGACTTGTAGATATAAAAAACACATAATTGCTATTAGTTATGGAATGCTAGTATGAGCATACATAAAGGTAGTACCCAGTGTGAAGGCTCTGGAAAATAGTAGGGTCTAGGGAGTGTAAGATGAGCATAAGTATTTTATTCAATTTCTAAGTAATGAAATTCACGCAAATTAATACCCACATCACTTAAAAATTGGGGCAACATCCAAGTCCTGCAGCATATATGCTGTACAGGTTACACACGCATGCTAAAACCTGTGCCTTGATTTGGGCAGGACTTGAAGGTTGTCAGGAGCATGGGTCCAAAACCATCATGGGGTTCCCTTGAAACGTCTAGTGAACACTCGCATTAATTAGTTTGGCGGTTGGAGCCAAGGATCTCGTCAACCTGGGGTTCCTACAAGCGACCACTGAAGAGGACCCTTATTTCAGAGATTAAGTGTCCTGTGGTCACATGTGAAGCAAACATTCTCTGAACGTTATGCACACATGATAAACACAGTAGCAGACAACATATCCAAGTCAGATGACTAGCTAGCCAGCAACCTACTATAACAGGAGCCAGGAGGTGCTATATCCATACGATAATGAGTAAATCTTTACTTAAGAAGTGTCAATCTGGTAAAAGAGATCTCTCTCAGATTGAACTAGTTATCTATCAAAAGTTTCTGTTTTCAATAATTTGCAATAACAGAGAACAGGAGTATATATACATACACGGGAAGCTATTCTAAGACACATGATCTAAGGCTATAATTATGGTCTAAGACATACATGATCTAAGGCTATAATTATTGTTGACCCTTTAAATGAGGGATTTTACATAATCTGATTTGATCCTTGTATGACATCTCACGCCAACACTCCCCCCTCAAGTTGGTGCATAGATATATCTAAGATGTAGAAATTTCTGCTGGATACGGCTTTCGTGAGTATATCCGCTAGCTGGTCTTTTGACTTGACGAATGGAAACCGGATAATTTTCTCTTCAAGATTCTGTTTAATGAAGTGTCGATCGACCTCAACGTGCTTAGTCCGATCATATTGGATAGGGTTATGAGAGATGATAATGGTTGCTTTATTGTAGCAGAACAAGTTCATTTCTGAGCCGGGAGCAAAGCCTATTTCCGTCAATAGTCTTCTCAGCCAAAAAAGTTTACACACACCCTTAGCCATACCTCGAAACTCTGTTTCAGCACTGGATAGTGCAACAACTTTTCTTTATTGCTTCCCCAAATAACAAGATTACCTCCTACAAAAGTGAAGTAGCCTGATGTTAACTTCCAATCTGAAATTCCAACCCAATCTGCATCGGTGTATCCATCAATGTTAAAATGAACATTTTTTGTGAACATCAGTCCTTTCCTAGAAGAGAACTTTAAATACCAAAGGATCCTAGTTACTGTATTCATATGAGCTTCACTAAGACAGTGCATGAATTGGCTCACTACAATTACAGTAAGCAATGTCCGGTCCAGTACATGACAAGTAAATAAGCTTACCGACTATCCTTTGGTATCTGTCCTTGTCCGTGCGAACTTGATCAGTATACCAAGTTGATGATTTTGGACAATAGGAGTATCGGTTGGTTTATATTCTAGCATCCCCACTTCAGATAACAAGTCTAAGACATATTTCCTTTTGAGATAAATATATGCCTTGTTTTGATCTGGATACTTCGATTCCCAAGAAGTATTTGAGTCCCTCAAGGTTCTTCATCTCAAACTCAGCCGACAATTGCTCTTGAAGCTTGGATATTTCTTCTTTGTCATCACTTGTAATGATCATGTCGTCAACATAAACAATTAGAGCCGTCACTTTTCTAGATTGGTGCTTTAAGAAAAGGGTAGGGTATGAGTTACTCTGCTAGAAGCCAAATTTTTTTCACAACTGCACTGAATAGTGTTATTGCTTTAAACCGTACAAAGCCTTTTGTAGTTTGCATACTACTTCACACTGTTCTAAAAATCCTCGCCTAAGTCCGCCTAGGCCCCTTGGCGCCCCGCTTAGGCGCTAGGCCCCCCTTGGCGCCTCTAGGACTCCGAGGCGCCTCACCTAGGCCCAAGGCGGTAAAAAAATTCCTCTAGAAAGTTAGGCGGGTTCTAGGCGGAGAGATTTTTTTTATTTTAATAACTACCCAAACCAAATCTTGATATATTTATTTTTCTAATGATTTATTATATTCATAATACAGATTGTAGCATATCCAATCACAATAAGAAGTGAACAATATCAAATCAAAATGAATAATTTTATTATAGTTATAATTTTTTAAACTTGTACCAACTTCAAATTATATAAATGATGATACATTTGTAATATTTTAAATTCAATTTTATAATTCTTAAATTTATGTTTAGTTTCTTATAATTATTTTGTTTGGATAAATGTAAGATAAAATATTAAAATTGACTTAAAATAAAAAATTCCGCCTAGGCCCCCTAGGCGCTAGGACCCCCTCGGCCTCCCGCCTTCCGCCTTTTAGAACATTGCTACTTCATCTCTTGGAGTTGCCGAGTACCCAGGTGGAATGTTCATGAAAACTTTTTCTAATTACCATGGACTTCACATTAAATTGATGTAGCGGCCCATCTAAATTTGCTACAAGAGATAACAAAACTCTAACAGTGTTTAGTTTTGCTACTGGTAAGAAAGTATCTTGGTAATCTATACCATACATCTGTGTGTACCCCTTTGCCACAAGCCTCGCTTTGAATCTGTTAATGGATCCATCAACATTGTATTTATGGAGAAGACCCATTTGCACCGTACTGTTTTTTCCTTCGGGTAATGAGACTAGCCTCCAAGTCTCGTTTTTTTTGTAAGGCCTTCAGTTTTTCTTTTATCGCTTAACTCCATTGTGAATCGAGTAATGCCTCTTCTACATTTTGTGGAATGTAATATGAGGACAGTTTATGTGCAAAGGCTTTGAGTGGTTTGGATAGCCTGTGAGTGGAAAGTGGACACATAGTTGTCTATGGGATATTTGGATCTTCTATCTTCCACTTTCGGAGAATATCAGTTTGAAGGTTTGCCACGGTTATGTCTGATAGGCAACACATTACACAATACTATCTACGTTATCAGTAAAAGGAGATATGGCAGAAAAACTTACCTCAGTGATATTTTCAAGAGAGGGGCTTTCGGGTACTAAAGAGGGGGAACCATCACTTGTTGTGGCATCACTTGAAGACATCACTGACAGGTGCATGTGTTTCATTACATTCCACATTGCACGATTCAAGTGTTGGTTCTACTATTGGAGATCATTCCTCAGTCGACCTGACCTCAGTATTTCCATCACTAGTCACCCTCTAATTTTAGCCGTGTTGTTGCTAGCCAATTCACCTCTTCATTTTGAAGCTCCCCTTGAAGAGATGATTTAGCGGTAGGCGATGGATAAAAAGTCTCTTCTTCAAGAAAAGTGACATCTATGGTGATGTATGTTCGTTTAATGATGGGGTCAAAACATCTATATCCTTTCTGATGCAAAGCATATCCCAAGAAGAGACATGGAACTGCACATGAATCCAACTTGGTTTGTTGGTTTTTATGGAGATGAACAAAGGCAACGCAGCCAAAGATCCGAGGAGGGAGCATTAACACAATAGGTAGAGATGTATGGCTCGAGAGGGTGTGCAATGGAGTCCGAAAATTGAGGAATTTGGAAGGCATTCTATTGGTTAAATATACGGTTGTGGCAATTGCATCATCCCGGTGTCGAGAAGGCACATGTGCTCCAATCAACAATGCTCGTGTCGTCTCTAAGATGTGTCGATTTTTCCTTTCGACAATGCCATTTTGTTGGGGAGTCAGGGTACATGAGGTTTCATGAATGAGGTCATGGTGTTAGAAGTAAGCCTGAAATTTCGTTTTGACATATACATGACCATTATCAGTACAGAGGACCTTAATCTTAACTTAAAATTGTGTTTGAATCATTACATGAAACAATTGAAACACTCCAAACACTTCATCTTTCCATTTAATCAGATACAACCATTTCATTTGAGTACAATCATCAACAAAAATAACAAACCATTTATTTCCCGATGAAGTAATAACATGGGAGTCGGATTAAAGAAAAAGGCACGTCTCTTTTCGTGTGGCTCACGGGGTAAGGAACTCTGACTTTTGGCTGCAATACATGTTTCACATTTAAAAAGATAAGTGTTGAACTGTAGAGAACAAAGTTGGAAAGAGATGTTGTAAATATCCAAAGGAAGGATGTCCCAAGCGGTTATGAAGAAGCCAAATTTGTTAGTTCTTTATCACTGGTTGTGTGTATGATCTCCTTGGTGAGAATATCCTGAAGACAAAAAGTATGATTAAAACAACACAATTGAGGTCTGTTGTAACTTGACTGACAAAAAGCAATTTATTTGATAAGGATGGAACAAGTAAAGTATGGTTCAGGGAAAAAGAAGAGTATAAGGCCATTGTTCCCGCTCTTGTGACTGGATATTGGACTCCATTAGCATTTGCAATACGACTTCTCCTGGGCTTAGTGATTTGTGAGAAATCATGAGAATCCAAAATTGTGTGATCAGTAGCCACGAAATCTATAATCCACATGCTCTCATTGTGATCATGACATGTAACCAAAGTTTGTCCACAGTTACCTTGATCACTGTGGGGTGTGAATGGGTTTATCAATTATGGTTGAGCAGTAAGAGATATTTGTGGCTCAGCACTTGCAACAGCTCCTCTCCTCGTTCCTTCATTTGTGTCGGTCCCCTCACATTTTTTCTGTGCTTAAAATCGTTCCACCACTCAGAATATCCATGCAACTTAAAGCAAGTATCATGGGTATGTTTCATGCTGCTACAATGGGTGCATTTCGCTCCAACAGATTGAGATTTTGATTTTGGTTTTCCGAGTTTGAATCTTTTAGATGCCATAATTGCACCTGGAGCAATGTCACTTCCGGATGTCATTACTGCTTGCCTAATATCTTCACGTCGGACATAAGCATAAGCCTGCTCAACTGTAGGGAAGGGTTGTAATTGAAGATCACTTCGAATTTTGTCCAGTCGATCATCCAAGCCATCAAGGAAGACATAAACTTTATCTTCCTGTAGAATGGAGTTATATTTTTGAATATCCTCAGCACATTTCATTGGTTTAGGACAATGAAAATCAATTTCACACCATAAACCTTGAAGATCAGTGTAATATTTTTCAACAGAGCCACCCGCCAGCCTCATGCGAGTTACACTACGCACTTGGGATGTATCAGTCCCATCAAAAAAAGTTGTAGTAATTGAGTCTCATACCTGTTTAGCAGTTGGGAATCGAATAAAATTACCAATCACAGAGAGGTCCACCGAGCTGATCAGCCATCCTTTGACAATGGAATTTTCAATTCTCCATTTACAGAAAAATGGATTGATTTCGAGAGGTTGTGGAGAGTAGCCAGTAATATATCCCAGTTTGTCTTTGCCTGAGATATACATCTCAACAACCTGGGACCATAGAGCATAGTTGGAACCATCCAACTTTATGCCAATAGGAGCAGTCGAGGAATCAGATGAGGTTTGAGAGGAGATCTGAACTTTGGTCAAAGCCTCTGTTATATTAGTTGTCCACTCATCGAGACTGGAGTCTGCCATGGTTGCCGAAGGTTAGAGGTTTTGATCAGTAGGTAGACGGAGCAAAAATCCTAGGATCCACTCTGATACCATGTCAAAAGTTTTTGTTTTCAATAATTTGCAATAACAGAGTACACGAGTATATATAGATACACGGGAAGCTATTCTAAGACATACATGATCTAAGGCTATAATTATGGTCTAAGACATACATGATCTAAGGCTATAATTATGGTTGACCCTTTAAATGAGAGATTTTACATAACCTGATTTGATCCTTGTATAACAGCTCACGCCAACATTATCTATATGTTAAGCCTCCCTGCCTCTCTCCTCTCACCAAGCCAGCCTTGAGCAATTCCCTACCTTGAATTTAAACATAGAATTCCATTTCCAAATTTTTCATAGCTTCTGATTAAGGATAGGCGCAGAGAGTTGACTGGTCAAAGCTAAGTTTTGAATCTTAGGTTTGGATTAAACCAAGGAGGTCAAGGTCAAAGCTGAGTTTTGAATCTTGGGTTCGGATTAAACTAAAGAGGACAAGGACAAACTAACATACGTATGCAGTTGAATTAAATTTTTAAAACTTACACTTGCTATACGAAGTGCAGATTAAAGGAATTTTTTATACAATTTGGCCAAAACGTATCTCTCCTCAATATACAGCAGCTAACTAGGTTCTCCAACTAGCCTGATATACAATATGGGTCATCCCACAAAATAAATTTTGCTGTCTTCTATCGTAGGATCTGAACTGTTTTCAAGCTAGGGCTTCAAAACCATGTACCAGTATATGGAAACTAGGAATTCAAAAATATTCTTCTATAATAAAGTACTTGAGAATTAATTATGCAGATGTTCTCTAAAACATACAAGTATTTACAACCACAATCATGCTCCGACCTCAACTCCCACCCTGCATGTTTTTGTACATAAGAGCAAAACTAATCTTTCAATCATTATACATAATCCAAAAATTTATTTCTATCAGACTATTCATCAGTCCCAAAAGAAAGCATTCACTCTAACATAATCACTATCAAATGGTATCTAATAAAAGTAGCTTTCTCTTTCTTAACCCCTAGTCTACCGACTTCCTTTTCTTTTATGTATTTTCTTTGCATACAACTACCCTTACAGATACAGATGCAAAGGTAAGAAAAGGTTAAATCTGCTGCATACCTTAAATCGAGAAGCCACCGAGGAAAACTTGTATGAAGATCTTGAAGATTCCTCAGCTAATGAAGGAAAAAGACCAGCAACAAAAGGGCATTTTGAAGAAGACAAAAGATTGCAGTGCTCAACCACGATATAATCACGATTTTTATCTAAAAATGTGTTTGTCTGATACGTAACCTTCAGAAAAAGTACCGAGTTAATATCTTGATAAATGTTCTCCACATTCACATAATTCCAGTTGCAGTATGCCTGTAACAAATTACATACCTTCCCAGCATAATGGGAAACAGTGAAATCTGTTTCAGAAAATTTTGCCCTTTCCAATCTAGGGTGGCTCCGGCAATTCTGAAACAGCTTGTTCGTAAATGTTTCATGAGTTGATTTAGGAAACATGCTGCATGAATAGGAAAATCAGGATAAGGATAGGATGCAACCTAGTAATTCAGGAAGCAACACGCACCAATTAATAGTAGAGAACTAATTTTGTACCAAGCTTCATCCAAAAGAGCAATTATCCCAATAGGCTTCTGCAAAATCACGTAGAAAGTGTGAGGCCAAAAAATATATGATAGTCAGAAACGATAGAATTCATATGCACAAATAAGAATCAGAAAATGAAAATTATTGACAGTTCAGCTCCTTCCTAGTTGACAAACTTCTTATATTTCTCAGGACATTGGATACGGTCTATGAAGCACCAACTCGGACACAGACACAATACGAGCACGAGATACGGCATTTTCCAAAAAAAAGATATGTCGAGGAGACGTTCAATTTTATATACACACACACATATATATATTGTTTTATTTTAATAATATAAATGTATTTTTCACAATAAATAAATTTAATTATTAATAGAGCATGATAAAAACTTAAACAAATTTATAGCATACCCATTCTATAACATACCCATTTTAGGCAACCCACATGGTCCATAACTCCATCTACAAATTTATAACATATTCAGTTTACACCATATAATCCATTCAGAGGTACCGATTTAAAGGAATTAGGTTTAAAAGGTCCAATTGCATATGGGTACTTTTAATTAACTTTTATCTTGCAATTTAAGTGCTGGAATTTTAATTTAAATTTTTTACCCCAGGCATGTCTCTTGCATGTCCACAAGGCGAGTAGGGACGTATTCAAGGTGTGTCAAAGTTTTTAAAAAAAACGAAGCTCACAGACAAGTGTTTGGTGCGTGTCGAAGCAAATCCGTGTCCGACAAGAATTCATGGGCTTCCAAAATGTGTCTGTGCCTCCTAAGATAAGGTTAGCCTCTATGTTATTAGTATCTAGGAGATATACAAAATCACACAGTTCAAGTAACTCCAACCAATTAATAGTTCTATCCTCTTACATAGCTTACACAACAGATTTAATTATTCCAATGACATGAATTTTAAAAGCACGGTAATCTGTGTATTTGATAAAAATATTTTACATCAACCATTATATTCCATTTGAAGTTCACAAAATAAAACCACATTTTAAAGTATATAATAACTCTTGATATCATAGTAATAAATAATAGGAAATGATACAGTAAAAAATATGCCGCAAAAAAATTAGAGATAGACAAAGCAACAGTATGACATAGTCTAGCATCTCACTCCATCCAATGAATCGATGACAGTTACGATGACAGTTACGGGTCGTTTGGTTGGACAAAATCGTTTTAGGGCGGAATGAAATGATGGTCAAAATCGGAATCAGATATAATGGAATTGGAATCGAATACTTCATTCATGCATTTGGTACGTTAGTTAAAAATTATATTGAAATGGAATGAAAATAGAATATAATGTTCATAATATCCCTAACTAACTATATATAAATATACGCTTATATATATTATACATATATTTCATTTAAAAAATATATTAGATATCAATATATATTATATTATATCCATACATATAATATCATATTAATAAAATTAAATATATAACATAATATTATACAAAATAAATATATAATAAATCTTATATTTATATATATTATTATATATTCATATATATATATATATATATATATATATATATATATAATATTATAGTATTATAATATATATGTAATATAGTTTTATATGATGTATATTAATTATAATACTATATAATATATATGTTATATAAAATTATGTGATATATCATATATATCAATATATATTCATAACGTATATGTAATATAATATTATACGCATAGTTGTCATGGTGTTGCCATGGGGTTCTGGCACTAGAAAAGGACAAGGCAACACCTTGGACACCGAGCCGCCAAACTTACGCCTTGGTAGTTGGCCCAAGGTAAGTGATTAAGTCATTTTGTATCCCTAACTAACTATATATAAATATACGCTTATATATATTATACATATATTTCATTTAAAAAATATATTAGATATCAATATATATTATATTATATCCATACATATAATATCATATTAATAAAATTAAATATATAACATAATATTATACAAAATAAATATATAATAAATCTTATATTTATATATATTATTATATATTCATATATATATATATATATATATATTATAATATTATAGTATTATAATATATATGTAATATAGTTTTATATGATGTATATTAATTATAATACTATATAATATATATGTTATATAAAATTATGTGATATATCATATATATCAATATATATTCATAACGTATATGTAATATAATATTATACGCATAGTTGTCATGGTGTTGCCATGGGGTTCTGGCACTAGAAAATGACAAGGCAACACCTTGGACACCGAGCCGCCAAACTTACGCCTTGGTAGTTGGCCCAAGGTAAATGATTAAGTTATTTTGTATCCATGACTCATCATAACCTATGGACTAGTTATATGGTGTAAATTTATTATTTATTAGTCTTGTAATGTGTGATGATTGTTCACTCGGTTGATTTTTTATTTTCTACGTAGTGCATGTTAACTTGTTCTACTAGTTTTCAATGTCAAGTATTTTATTTTTGAATATTGATTATGAAGCATTCATATAACTTGTGTTTTTAATTGTATTTCATAGTGTTAGTTATTATATTTTGCATTTTAATATATATAAAATTTTATTGTTAAATATACTTCAAAAGTAAAATAATAATGCATAAATTGCACATTGTTAATGATTTGTTGCCTAGGTGTCCTGGCGGTCAGCTACCGCCGCGTCTTGTAATGTGTGATGATTGTTCACTTGGTTGATTTTTTATTTTCTACGTAGTGCTTGTTAACTTGTTCTACTAGTTTTTAATGTCAACTATTTTATTTTTGAATATTGATTATGAAACATTCATATAACTTGTGTTTTTAATTATATTTCATAGTGCTAGTTATTATATTTTGTATTTTAATGTATATAAAATTTTATTATTGAATATACTTCAGAAGTAAAATAAATAATGCATAAAATGACTTGTCGCCATACGGACGTCATTGTCGACACCTTGTTGCCTAGGTGTCCTGGCGGTCAGCTACCGCCGCGTCTCGCTGTTGTGCTGTGATAACTATGATTATACGATTATATGTTATATCAGAGACCTATATGTTATATCGTATCATGTTATATATATATCGTCTCATGTTATATCACATATATTATATAATATAAAATTACTTATGATATTTACATAAGATATTTATATGACTATGTTATATATATATATAGGAACACTAAACAAATCACATAATCATATCTATTAAAACAATTAACTATAAAAAACAAAAATAACTACTCTCACGTGAAACAAAGCAGCAAATACAAGCAAGCTCCACAACAAAGGATCTGGAGAGAGAGAAACTAGGAATGTGATAAGAAAATTATTTGTAAATTCCAAATTGCACCCTAAATTATAACCTTAAAATCAATTTGCTCCCAAAACCTTATTTTGAATTAAATGCACCCTAAACTTTGAGTTTCAATATAATGTGCATCCTCCGCGCTAAAGTTTAGTGTGCAAATTGTTTTGATGTAGAAGGTGCGAAGGGTGTATATTGTTTTGAAACTACAAATTTAGGGTGCATACGGTGCAAATTGATTTTAAGGTTAAAGTTTTGGGTGCAAAGTGGAGATTAGTTAAAAAAAAAGGAGTTAATTGCATATTGCATCCCGAAGTAGTGTTCTAAAAATCCCCGCCTAGGTCAGCCTAGGCCCCCCTTGGCGCCCTACCTAGGCACTAGGCCCCCTGGCACCTCACCTAGGCCCCCTGGCACCTCACCTGACCCAAGGCGGCAATAAAAACCCTCCAAGAAATTAAGCGGGGCCTAGGTGGAGTCTAGGCGGAGAGGTTTTTTTTATTTTAATAACTACCGAAACAATATCTTGATATATTTATTTTTCTAATGATTTACCATATTCATAATACATGTAGCATATCAAATCACAACAAGAAGTGAACAATATCAAGTCAAAATGGATAATTTTATTATAGTTAGATTTTTTTGAACTTGAACCAATTTCAAATTATATAAATGATACATTTGTAATATTTAGTTTAATTCAATATAACTCTTAAATTTATGTTTAGTTTCTTAAGTTTTAATATTGAATTAAATTCTTGAAATTTTCAATTTTATTATTTAATAGCAATCTTGTTTATGAATAAAACTAATATTTTGAACAATTGCATGTTTGTGTTTGAACTTTAACATTAGCAATATGGATGTGTTTGAACTTTAAGCAAAAACTTTTATTATCTTTATTATATATTGTTAATCTTTATATTATTAATTTGTTTGGATAAATGTAAGATAAAATATTAAAATTGGCTTAAAATAAAAAATCTCACCTAGGCCCCCCTCCGCCGCCCGCCTAGCGCCTTTTAGAACATTGTCCCGAAGTATACACCCTTTTACCATTCGTACTCTGATGTTTAAACGCTCTCACCTCGCTATCAAAAGTACCGTTAAGTAACCACGATGGACCCTAGTGGAACAATCCGGTCAATTTATTCGCCAGAAAATAATCACGTGTCACAATTTAATATTTAAATATTGTTTACCGTATAAATACCGTACTTGTCTCGTATTTAATGTTTTAAATTAGTATTAATGATTATATATCTAACCCAAATTATTTATTCAATTAATTAACCCAATTATCTCAAATAAACAATTAACCCATTGATAAAAAAGAATTAAATAATTAATTCCACTAATTAATCAAAATTAAATAATTAATTACTTTAATTATTAAAATAAAGTAATTAATTTTTGTTACTTACATAAAGATGAAACTTACTACCACTCATGTCTGATATCAAGTTAAATGATAATTTGAAACGTGAGCTTAGCAATCTAAACTTAGAAGAGAACAATTCTTCATTAATAGGAATACATTAATTTCAGATATTGTAACACCTCGGTCCCATATCAAAATATATGAAAAAAATTGTATGTGCATAAGAAATTAAATTACTAAAAATAATACATTCAAGTCATGTCCTTTTGGGCGAGCTTGTTGTAAGCTAAGATGATCCAAGAAGATGCTATTGGGTCAGTGATTTAAGGCCTTATTTGAATGGATTTTATTCGATTCGGACTTGGAATTTGACCCGAGATTTGTTCCAAACTCGGGATTTTTAACCCTATTTTTATTTTATTTTTAAAATAAATATACATATTATAAATATTATAATATTAGTTTTTATTAATATTATACATATTATAAATATTTAGGTAAAGAAAAAGATAGAAAATAAAACATTATTTTTAAAACCACCTTGTTTGATTCTTCTTAATCTTTCTTTCTCTTCTCCTTCTTCCTTACTCTCTTGCTATGAAATATCAAACTAATTTCCTCCACTAGCGAAAATTTTGAAGTGATTTCAGATGGCGATTTCAACAGACATTTTAGAGAAGGCGATTTCAGATCGGGCATCTCAGAGAGAGAGAAAGTGAAGTGAGTTTGAGATTTAGGTTTATGAGATAGAGAAAGTGAAGTGGATTTGAGATTTGAGTTTGAGTTTGAGATTTATGTTTTAGAGAGAGAAAATGAATGAGTTTCAGATTTAGGTTTGAGAATTCTTCCTCAATTGTTGTAGTCTTCTTCACTTGTCACTTTCTTCCCCAATTTGTGATTTAGAGATAGAACATGATAGATGTCTTTCCCAATTTGTGTTTCACATTTGGGTTTCATGATAAAACATGGTTTTGGGAGTTTTGATAGAACATAATTTTCATATTTGGGCTTCATGTTATAGAGAGAGAACATGCTTCAGATTTAAATTTCTTCCCCAATTTGTGTTTCATATTTGAGTTTCATAAATGATTTGGGTATTTTGGATTTTGAAATTTTTGAGTTTAATGGTAGATGGGGAAGAAGATGAAGAGAAAAAAAATTACATTATTTTTGGGTATTTAAAGATGATTGATATTTTATTTGAATAAGATTAATATAAATTATTTTTAAGTTGATTTTATACGGTCAAATGTAAAAATATATGATCAAACCGTACTTATACTCTCTCTACCGGAACACGTAGCAGTTTCGGCCACTTTTTTGGCCGGAAATAACAAAAGGGTCATTAATGATTAGTTGATTATGTAACGGTACTTTGGGTACTGAAATGGGAGCGTTTAAATCTCGGTACGAATGGTAAAAGGGTGTATACATCGAGGTGCGATATGCAATTAACTCAAAAAAAAGTGTTTTATCAGTTTCCAGTTATGATAAGGAAACATTAAAAGTACAATAAAGTATATGACAAAAGGACTAGGGGAAAACCTTCTCAATCAGATCCAACACATCTTGGTTGTCTATAAATTCAATATAGCTCCAATTGATTTCTTCTTTGCGATACTCCCCCTGTTCCATCTTAAATACATGCTGACAAAATCCATGACATAAATTAGCAAAACCAATACAAATTTTTTTATTTGGCTACATACAGCATCACATGATCTACCCAATGACGGAATGACATTTCATGAAGAATCAGCGTGCACCTCATTGAAATGTTGCTGAAGCTTTTCATTTGCAAAATTAATGCAAAATTGCTCAAAACTGTTCAACAAGAATATATAACAATGATCAATTAGTTGCAAGAAGCAAATGTACCAAATTAATAAACTTTCAAGTTATGAATGCTTTTCCAACACACATTCCAGCCTTGATCTTAGACCACATTAGATATCGCCGGTATTATCAGACAATTGCTAGAAAGCCAATGATTTTGAGCTATGCAGCAATGTGTTCAGGCTTAACAAAGACGTCACGTACTTGAGGGAGATTGTAAAATCCATTGCCACATTTAAACATGTGGGTTGATTAGCGAGTGTGTGTACAATGATTAACTCTACTACCAATTAGTATCAACAAGTCATGAACTTCTGGATTGGTCTATGGTAGGCCAAGATGACGCAAGTTGATGCTATTGGGGCCTTGATTGAACTTTATTTTAGACTTGGTTGGGACCAGGGTCATTACAAATAGTATTAAGTCGACTCTCAAAACTCATATCAGATCACCTATCGATTTGTCAAGGTGGGACAAGAAGACAGCTAGTATTATCATCAAAAGATCAAATAAATCTTCATACACGGGTAAGAGATTTTAGATGCACAATCAACATGACAGACAACTTTGTACACAAGCTCAGCATTCGACATTCCACAACATATACAACATATTAGCCCCAAAGGAAATATTGATGGTTTTCCTGTTCATTGTGAGTTTGTTGATGGTGCGTGGAGTGGAGGGTGGGAATGTTTCTTGCAACCATATATAGAACAATTCTACATTAAATTTTGTCCTTGCTATAGATGGTCGTCATAGTTTGTTGTTGTTTTTAGTCTCTTACTCATCACTTCTCAGTCTTGAAGCAAAGTTTCATGTTATGTCAGCATTTTTGTACAAGATTAAGCTTTTAGAGATGATATATCAATGTACAACATGATTCCGTACAGATTAAGCTTTTAAAACCATCTAGTAGTTTACCAATATTTGATAAACCTACATGAAAATAAACAATGAAAAGGGAAGACCAATAAAAATATGTTATACACCATTAAAAGGATAATAATATGAAAAGATAAAGTAAAGAAAAAGGAACACTTGGTGACATTACTAGACCTGTTACGTTTGAAGCACTCAAATCCGTATATGTCCAAGACCCCAATTTGTACACGAGAATCACGATCTTGGCCAACAGATCTATTGATCTTTTCAACAAGCCTGCAACAAACATAATAACAAAACAAATTTACTATCATAAGCCATCCTAATCAGAAAAAATCATTTCAACCACTTCAACTGTAGCCATCAGATCAGACCAATCAAATAGCCGAGCATAAACAGTCTTTGCCAAAGCATCACGACTTGCAATGGCAGCATTACAGTCAAGAGCTTTAACAATGATCCCTTCACGAGTCTGAATTGAACGTGTGCAGAGTGTCCCAAGTAAAAGATTCACATCACACCTGAGAAAAAAATGCAACTGTCATTTCAGATTTTAAAAGCCAACAGACAATCAAAAACGACTTATGTGCTATGAAATATTGCTCCCTAAAAAATAAACAAACAAGTAAACCATATTCAGTTTGTGTACATCTTACATGTATTCGCAAAGCAAATACAATAAGCAAAATTAATGCAATCAATAATTACATAAGCATTTGAAGTTCCACTGATACCTCAAATGAGTGTTTCTGGATCATATGGCTTACTAAGTCTAATTTCTAAAAGGAATAATTTGCATAATCCTTTTTTCTCCAAATAAATACGAGTAGACTACATGACAATTTGAATAAGAACATCAAAAAGGAGATAGAACTATTTAACTAAATGGAATTGTTTGATAAAAACAACATGGAAACGCTGCATGCAATTAAATTAATTTGGATCCACATTATGGACTGGAAGATATACCTTAAACATTAAAAAGAAAATAAAGGAGAACGAAAGAGAAAATGGTACCTATGGACATAATAGAAATAATACTGAATCCCAAAACCCTTAGATAGGTCCTAGATATTTCATGGCATTCTAATTAAATAGGGCACATCCTTGCTAATATCATCATGCCACAAAAAATCATCTTCAAGCCAAACATCCCCACATAGGGCTAGTTTTATTTATTTATATTTTTTTCAAAAGAAGAAATTTAATTAGAATTATATTTTATCGGCGCATCATTCCAATTTCCCAGTGAAAATCAAAAACAGATAACCTCCTAAACAGGGTTCAAAGTGGTGGGACCAAAATAAGTATCAGACCGTGAATTCTTAATGCGATATTGGGTTTGTTTCGATATCGAATTATCAGGCCACATGCAACAAAAAGCTATATATTGCTTTAAAAAATAAAAAGTTATAAATGTGAGAATAAGTTAATTACTGAATTGTAAGTATGGATTTAATTGAATTGTAGATAAGTAAAATTCAAAAGAAGATTATTAAGTTATTTCAAAAGCATTAAGATAATTGTTATCTAAATCAATTTTATTTTTTGCTAACTGAGAATTGTTATCTATTGAGCATTGTATTGGTCGATATCAAAAGTCAATTACTAAGCATTAAGTTATTTAGAGAGAATTAAGCTATTTAGAGAGCAATAAGTTATTTAGCATGAATATCAATTATTATTAATTTATTATACAAGTACAAATTCCAAAGAAGAGCATTTAGTGGGTGGGTTAGATTGATGGTGGAAGGGATATATAACACACTTGTAAATCTATAAATCATAATCATCAAAATTGATATCATTATCTATGGAACACAACATTGTAAAATAATTGTGTTTTTGCCAATATATTCTCAATATATTGTCGATACCAATAACTAGCTGATGTAGCAGTATAATGAGAATATTGGTTCGTAGTGGCTCTTGTTGGACTCGTTATGTGATATCAGGATAGGTAATTGCCAATACCAATAGGGCAATAAGTATCGGAGGATATGTACCAGTATCGGGCAATACTTTGAACCATGCTCCAAAACGTGCCCGTGGCCGAAACCATAGTTAACGGTTTTAACTTCAAACAACAAAGAAACTACTGGTGCTTAAAGAATAAAGCTTAAATAGGTCAATTACATTGTGAAAACAAAACTTGAAGATATCGTAATAATTCACCTACATAAAAAGGTTAGCAACCATCTGCATGTGAAAATTAGCCTTCTGATCCTTTACGACAGATGAGTCGTGCTCTTTTCCAGGAGAAAATTCAATATTTCCCAGATGTAGAATCGCAGCCAGAGTCCGAAATATTGCTTCCTAGAAAAGAACAATCAAAGTAAATACAAGGAATAGAATATACAAATATTACAAGTAAGGCGTGATAAGCAAATTTTTGATACCTGTTCTTCGTGACTAATGCCAACAATATCCATAGCCCTTCTCATCTTCATGTATTCCTCAGCACTGCTAACTCCATCTAGCTCATAAACCTTACTCTGATTTAAGTAGTGGAAGTTGCTTGGATGAGCTAGCTTGTAAGTTTCCGCAACCTATGACATGAAGACTCAAATAAAAGTCAGTAAATATGAAGGCTCCCTCAAACATGGTAAAACAATGAGAGCAGGAATCATGAAGAGTCCAAAAATATTTGGTTAAACACTTCAATTGAAAAGAAAGAAAATCAAAATTCACCTCCTAGGTATACTCGGTCTACTCCATAGTCCCCAACTCCCTATAAATTGTAGGCAACATAGAAATTTTTTAGGTATCTTTTGTTTTCCGTTTATGTTGCTTGTAAGAAGCTTAATGAATAAAAAAAATCTCTTGAAGGCAAAATCTGCAGAGAAGATTCAATTCTCAGAGTAACTAGCTACAAAGATTCCATAATGCTGTATGAGACCGTCCTCTTTCTCAATCTTCCTTCTTCCACCCCTTAAGACTTAAGTTGCTTCAAGGAATATTAATATTCTAAATTCTGAATGTCCAGTTTAGTCTTGATTAAATGTCTCTCTGTAGTTATATTATTGGCCAAATGCGGTTTTCTAAGGGTCTATAGTTTCATGGGGGAGTTCAGTTTACAGGTTATTTTGGTTCAGTAGAGGGACTTTCTTTAGTGCAGGCTGTTTTTTTGGCATTTTTTTTTTGAATCAACCTGCTTTGTATAACTTGGATGGTTCCCTATTTTTGCCTTCTTTTATATATATCCCTATTTATAATAAGAGAGATCTCGTTTATCAAAAAGAAAATACATACTGCTCTTGATTTTAGTGTTTATACACCCAACTGAAATAAACACAATCATAGAGTACATGAGGTAAAACATATACTTGGTTAAATTTGCAAACACAAAAGTACAGGTACATAGCAAAGAAAGAGATTACCCTTCCAGATGCACAGAGATGATAAAAACAATGGTAATTCCTTTCGGGATCAGTTATTTGAACCACACGAGATCGTTCCAGAAGGTAAGTTCTGATTGCAGCTCCTGATATTCTACCATTGGCATCAAACTGAATCTCCACAAACTTTCCAAAACGACTGCAGTAAGCAAAAACAGAACATGATTCCCAGAATTGGAAGAAAATAATTGCAAACTTTTATCATGTAGATGAATTATACTCCTTCCGCTCGAAAGAAAGAGAACTATTCCCATTACAATTTACAAGGAAATACAACTCTTTTTTCCCGGAATGAGGTAGTATATGCTATATAGTATAGTCCTACCAAGTTGATAAATCAGCCAATTATTTGATCAAGTTGCTTCCAAGCATCCTTGAACAAGGAATAAACAGTTAATAAAGTGATGATTTCCCTCATTGAACAGGCTACTGACTACCCTTAAATTTTAGAATTCTAAAGCCTTCCGCCAATTATTGCAAATAGAACTTTTTCAATCTCAAGTGCACAATGACAATGACTGTTCTTACTTTCTAAGCTGCTCACATAGGGGAAGAGACAGAGAGATCCATTAGAAGTATCCGTGCTGCCTAGATATCCTCATAATTCAAGGACATTACAAACCTGCATCATGATGAAATAGTGACTTCCCCAAGTAAAACTGGTAGAGGCTTAGAAAAGTCATCTCTTCCTCTGTCCCTCCATCTCTAACTAACACAATAAACCAACTTGACCATTTGTACCTGCTTCACCTTGTTCGGGTTACATCCTTGGTGAGAACCTACACCCACCTACTACAGAACGAATTTGTACAGCAGGTGAATCTTGCTCGTTTCATAAATAGAATTATGTTTTATACTTCTCATGTGCTAATTTGGTTTTGCTCGTTGTTGTACATGGTAGACCTTGTGGGATTTGTTTCCCAACATCAAAAGTTCTTGATAAATCTAAATCTACCACTCTTTTGTTTCAGACTGAATGAATCACTCTTGCCCCAAAATTATAAGATTAAAAAATAACATTCTGATATTCCTTAGATCAAGACTTGAGACCGAGTAACAACAATCTGTCATTCATTAAATTATGTAATTGTATTTTTGGAGTTCCGATCCTTTGAAAGTTTGCTTTGTATCCAATTTTAAGGTTTTGGCTGTTCTTAATAAGCAAAGCTCTTGTGAACATTTTAACTGTTTGGTAGTTTGTAAGAAAAATGTCAGTGTGTTTATGAGATACATTAGTACTTTGGAATACTGCTTATTTAGTTGCTTTACTTTCAGTTATCTCCAAGGGTATTTTTAGAGAAGGTACAGTGTTGAATGTTCATTACAGTGTTGGATGTTCGTAGAGATTGGCAGGCTGTTCTTGAGAAGTCCTTTATCGTTCCTTTTTCACGGTGTATTTCTTAGTGGAATCCTAGTCCTCCCCCCTTGTTTATCTCTTTATTTATAATACAATATCTTCTTTTATCAAAAATAAAAAGAAAAATAAACTTGGAATAAATGTGCCAATCAAGCCCAGTCACTTATTTTTCAAGTCAAAGGGAGTACTCTTGCAAGATTATGTTAATCTTAAATCCATTATCCATGTACTAGGGAGTTGGGTATCATGTGCATTTATCCTTTATTATAATTTACATGTATATAACTGGATAAGGGTAAGAGCGAATGAGGCTGATGCAGGACAAGGTCTATAAGGGTTTACAAAAGGGATAAGGAGGAAGAGCTGGAAGAAGGGCCCGTAAACAAATCATGCTTCCCGCGAGCCTGGTCCGGTTGGGCTCGACTAAGGCTGACTCGAGCTTGACTCAAACTCGTTAACGAGTCGAACTCGAACAAGACTTTAATCCCTTTTAGCTAAACAAGCCGAGATCAAAGAGTGTGGTGTTCGACTCGATCCCGACTTGTTTAGGCCAGACTCAAGCTCGGCTAGTTTAGGCCAAATTCGCTTAACAATTATTTAATTAACATTTTATTTTATATATATATAAAAATATAATACAAAAATAAACATAATTCAAATAAAATTCTTAGTTATGTTTGTTTATGATATTAAGTTTCTTGATGGCTTAATTTGAATTTATATATTATTTTTATAAAATAATGAACATAAAAAAAATTAAGTATATATATTTAAACGGGTCGGGCTTAAGCTCGAGCTTGGCTCGAACTTGAGTTCAGCTCGTTTATAAACGAGCCGAGTTTGTACACAAAATTTCAAACTCTAGCTCGGCTCGTTTAACTTTTAGAAGAGCTCGAGCTCAACAAGCCAAAGCCCGGCTCGGCTAATCTCGTCTATAGCCCTAGGTGGAAAAGAGAGAAGTCCATCCTCAAAACAAATTGATAGAAAAACACAAATGGGCACATCTTTAATTCAAATAATTCAAGTTTATGTTACATGGAGATTACATCAATTTATATAGAACAATAGAACTCTAATTAATATAACTTGAGCAACCTAATTTAATAAGAAACCCCTGATTTTGGTTCAAGTTCAAGACGGTCAAAATTAAAATATATCATGAAGATCACAACTTTATTTCTGAGGGAGAAAACAAGAGGATAGCACAACCTTCCCTCTAAAAGTAACAACCAAATAAAAATGAAAAGTGCAAAAAACCTTAAACTAACCTTGAATTGTCATTTCTAACCGTTCGTGCATTACCAAAGGCCTCCAACAGTGGGTTCGACTGAATCAAAATGTGAATTAGTAATGCAAGTGATCGGTCCAATACATTAGCCATTAAAGAAGAAAAGCAATTTGACAAGATTAACAGCTTGATTAACAAATATATTAGTCCAGTTATGTGAGGGATGACTATGAAAAAAGGAATATTGTGACCCCAGATAATAGCACGAAGTATTTCAACCGGGTAAGATGTTAGAATTATTGTTTATATACCTACTGCCCGTTCATAAAGATAACAAAGTTTCAAAATATGCTTAAGAATTTGATCTTAATAAGTGAATTTTACTTCAAGGACTTGTTGTTCAACTGTCCTGTCATCACTGGCAGCCCGCCCACCAACATAAGTAAGATACTGCATAATCAATTTTGTTGTCTCAGTTTTCCCAGCTCCACTTTCTCCACTAACCAATATTGACTGGCTTCGGGCCTCGCTCATCATTGCTCTGAGCCAAGACAATCAAACAGAAGGTAATTAAATCACTTTTGCCTTAAAGTATACCAATAATATTGATACTACTACTAAAACCAAACAAACCTGTAGGATGCATCAGCCACAGCAAAAACATGGGGGCTCAACTCCCCAAAAGGAGCTCCCTTATACTGCTCCATCATGTGCACATTGTAAAGATGAGGAAGCTTCGTAAACGGATTAACAGCAATTAATATGCTTCCTGTATATGTCTGTCAACAGCACAAAAGAATATTTCACAGGTTCATCAGAAAACAGCAAACTATAAGAAAAGTGTGTCAAGAAAATCAAAACCACGCAGCTCATATAGAGTTCAGTATCTTTTCGAAATATAATGGCAGCTTGTTGAACAATTACAACAACGTGACTGATATTGTGGGGTTTACCAGTTTGCGAACTAACTAATTTACATATAATATCAAGCCAAATGGAAGACAAGTGAGGTTGAATTTACACTCACATTGGAGGCCATGATATTTAAGAAAAGCATCATCTGATCAGTAATTTCTACAGTAAATCAAGTACCAAGTGGGAAAAATGGATACCATAGGTGTACTAAGACAAGTGATCGGTCACACTAAAAGAAATCATGCACATGCCAGACAATTAATGCAAGTACTCACACCACCACAAGCCTTGTATTTGGTCATGTGAAAAGAAACTCATACAAAATATTTTTGTATGTCCACTAATTGTCTTGCATAATCAAAGACATGGGTTTGAGAGGAACGTACGAGTAATGATTATTATAAGTGGGAACACAATAATTTCCCTACGTGCTGGTGCTATCGAGATGAATATCACTAGGTTAGAGCACATATAATGTCTCAAACAACTGATCAGAAAAAGACAAAAAAAAATTCCTAAACAAATGGAGTAAATGCAATCAAAAAGCGATTGCAAAGCAGATATGGCTAAAAACAGTATTCAAGAGGGAATGGAGGAAGCTTTTCTGAAGAAGCACTTCTCCTACCAAGTTTTTTAGGTAAAAATATATATCCGACTCCTCTATAGTTCCTAGAGAACTCTTAAATTTCGACTTCCCCAAATCTGAGCTGTTCATTGAGTTTAAAGGGTCGCAACATTAATTTTAACTTCTTTGCCGTATACCCACAAACTCATCTGTCAACTCAATCTCTATCCTCCCAACTTCTCCAAACACATCCTCTCCTCAACCATACACAACCTACATATTCTATCTCATCCCTCACCACTTAAACAACAACGGTAAAACATCACCCCATCACCCACCTCAAAATTGCAACAACTAAGGTTTGGAATTAAATAGAAGGATTATCAATTAGTTAATAATTAAATAAAGGTGCTTAATTTGGTTTTGAGTCAAAGTTTTCGGGTCCATAAAAAATGATAGGTTAGCGAAGTTTCTTCAAATGGATATATATTTAATCCAATAAGTATTGAACTCGAAAGCTTTTTAATATTGCAACCATTTAATTATGAAGTTCTCTCACATCTAAATTGGCCATATTTGTTTTACTAGATTTGTGGGCATGCATATATACATTCATATACACACAAAAAGGGTTTTTGATATGAAAATGAAATCATAGGCACAAGATCAGTGTTCTAAAAAACTGTTTTAGGCGCTCACGTAGGCCTTAAATGCCTCTTCACCGCCATGCCTAAGGTAAAATTGCTTCAAAAGTGCCTAGTAGTAATGACCGATAAATTTTACTCAACTTATAATTAGATTTTGTAGAATATTATCAAATAAAATGAGATTTTATGAATGTTATTTTGTGTTATGTGTTTAAAGTTCGATTCTATGACATATAATGTGTTTACGTGTTAGGGATTACGAATTTGAGTTCGTATGAGAAAATAAAAAAAATCGAGAAAAAGATGTAAAAACACTATTCACCACAAAAACGTTTTTGCGTTTATCCGATTTTGTCGAAGAACGCGCTAACATTATTATGACGAGGAAAGACAGAATGTTCAATAAAATTTGAAAATGAAAAACATAGTTTTTCGACTGTGTAACGAATTTCGGAAAGTTAAAGAAATATAATACGAAAATTATACGGTAGGAATACATGAAGACAAAGTCAACAAAAGTCGAGGTTTATTTTCAAGCCTTTGGGCTTTGCCTTTGAGAAGACCAATAGGAAATGTTAGGAGGCCCTGAATTTATTCAAGGCCCAAATGAATGTTAATGTAACCCAAAATAATGGCCCAAACTAAATTTGAACCAAGCCCAAACCAAGATCCAAGATGGGTCAACCATGGGTCAATAGGTGGGTAAAATGGGTTGGGACAACCTATGTGGTGCCCCCAAAGGAGGTGATATTCGGCCCCCAAGCTTCCCAACGAAGCTTGGCCAAAAGATCTTGCCACTTGCAAGTTTCATTTAATGCAAAATTGCCCCAAAAGTCTTTAGATAATGATTTTGACTCAACTATGATTAATTGTTAAATGATTAATGAGGGGATAGTTTGTAAGTTGACCATACAAGACCCTAAGTTAAGTGACCAATTAGTAAGCAAGAGCAAAGTTGTCTTAAAGACCAAAAGACCTCAAGTCTTGCAAATTCTATAAATAGCAAACATTGGTCTTCATTTTCTTCACCTATTTCACCAACACTTAGAGAAAACTCTACACAACTTGAGAGAGAAGAGAGAGAATTTGATGAGCAAGGAAGGAAGTTCTAGCTTATTTATTAAGTTCATCAAGTAATCAAGAACTCAAAAGATAAAGAACAAAGAATCTTAGTTCTACATTTCTTTTATGCTTTGTAGAATGTTAAAGTTGTTGGTGGTTGGTAGTTGATTCCTATGAATCATGAGAGTTCCGGAGAAAATAGGAAGAATTAGTGGACTTAAATCACTAATATATTCATGTCAAGTGAAATCGTAATCGAAATAACGAACTAAACAAAGAACGAACAAACGAAAAATGTATTAGATTGTTGTTGATGGACAAGTTTAAAACCATCATTCGTAAGTTATTTTTAATATCTAAGAATAAGGCATTAGACATGTATAAGTTTTGGAAATGTTCTAATTGGAACGGAGTAAAAATATGCTATAACGAAGTTATGGCGAAAATTTTAGTAAAAGACGTTAATCGTCGAAATCCTAGTTTAATATGATTTCCGACAGTGTTCTAAAAATCTCCGCCTAGGTCCGCCTAGGCGCCGCCTAGGCGCTAGGCCCCCCTTTGGCGCCCCGCCTAAACGCTAGGCCCCCCTGGCGCCTTACCTAGGCCCAAGGCAACAAAAAAATTCCTCCAGGGGCCTAGGCGGAGATTTTTTATTTATTTTAATAACTACCCAAATCAGATCTTGATATATTTATTTTCTAATGATTTACCATATTCATAATACAGATTGTAATATATCAAATCACAACAAGAAGCGAACAATATCAAGTCAAAATGGATAATTTTATTATAGTTGTAATTTTTTGAACTTGTATCAACTTCAAATTATATAAATTATGATACATTTGTAATATTTAGTTTAATTCAATATAATTCTTCAATTTATGTTTAGTTTCTTAAGTTTTAATATTGAATTAAATTCTTGAAATTTTAAATTTTATTATTTAATAGCAATCTTATTTATGAATAAAACTAATACGTTAAAAATATGTTTGAACTTTGAACAATTACATGTTTGTGTTTGACCTTTGACATTAGCAATATGAATGTGTTTGAACTTTAAGCAAATGTCTTTATTATCTTTATTATAGATTGTTTTGCTTTATATTATTATTTTGTTTGGATAAATGTAAGATAAAATATTAAAATTGGCTTAAAATAAAAAAATCAATAAAGGCCATTCCCTACCGCCTCCGCCTTCCGCTTCATACCTTTTAGAAAATTGATTTCCGAACGAATTTGTAATGTCAGTTAATGATCCCGAATAAATAGAGTTTCATGAAAATTATGAACATAGAAAATATGAGTCGTAGGCTCGAAAACGAACTTATTCCAGTTACAGATGAGTAAGTTACGAAGAAACAAAAAATAAACGTTAAGAACGCAAAGTTGAAAAACTGAGCGACTAGGGACTTTTGAGCCGATTGAAAGGCTTATTAGAAGATTTAGAAAAATATTATGTCCGGGGGAAATCGTATTATGTAGTAAGAGCAAGAAATAGGCTCAAGAACAAATTCATTCCGAGTTGGAATGATGAAGTTACGGATTGGTAAAGTCATCATTTGAAAACATAAAAAAAATTCCAAGTGCAAAGCATGGCGCCGCAACGCCAATGCCAGTTTAAATGATGTCGCCATGCAACTCGCCTTGAGGTTGTGTTCCTACTCCCGAAATGCAACACCCCAAAGACTGCCAGTGTGGGCGCCATGACACCGATTCTCATCCAAGTGAAGAGTTATTATGAGGTTTATGGAATGATTATGAACATAAATGTTCACTTAATGTATCACTATAAAGAGTGATTAAAACCTTATTAAATGGTTGAATGTTAATTAAAAGAATAAAAATTATAAACATAAAATACTTTAACAATGTAAATGTTCAGTATTTGCGTAGAATGGATGTGCTAAGCATACATTTAAGTGTGTGTTTTAGACATTAGTGCAAGGGTGTTAGAGTATGACGTATAGACATTAGAAAGCCGTAATGAGTAATAATGAGCGTAACGAATAGTTCGAGTTTAATAATTCGGCTAACATATGCTAGAAGGAGGAGTTAATGTAAACCAAACTTGGTGTCAGTGTGCCTAATTGATGTGTTATGGTTAATGTAAATGTTTAGGACATTTGAAGGACGATTATCGTCAAGATTATAAAGAACGCTATAGGCAAGTTTTCTAAACTTACTCTGATTTTATTGAGCAAGTTTTCTAACTTCATCTGAATATATTCTCATGAAGCTTATGTGATATTTTTCAATATCTGATGAACACAATTCTTGTATAATTGTATGAAATCCATGCTTATGTATATCTTAGTATTTGTACAAGTATCTTAAGTTATGTTAAAACATATATTGTTAAAGTTTTAAAGTTCGATTCCATGAACTGTTTAAAAAAGTGTTAATGTCATTTGTTTCGGCTAGACAAATATTAAAATATTTTTATTGATTTATTGTTATTAAACCTTTCAAAATATTAGTGATGTTATGTTAAGCTATCCAAATCCAATTGCTTTGGTGTGGATTTGAAGGTAAGCTTGAGGAAGAATAAACAAATGTCTTGGTCGAGTTTTCAACTGACACGCAAGATGTCAAAACTTTAACGTAAATATGTTTAACGAACGAGTGTTGTACAGCATAAGGTACTATAGGCTGATCACCTATACGTACTCGTAAGCAATGCCGGATTTATGGTTTTAATGCCAGAAAGTCCTTTTCAATGAAAGAAAATAAAGTTCGTGGTCCTTTGACCAACTCTTAATAAATGACGAATATGTCATTTTAAAATGTTTTAAAGGAAAGAAAAGTGTTATTTTATTATTCATAATACTTCACAGCTATTTGTTCAGTTGTTGAATAATAAATCATATGATTCTTGATTTTGTTGTTATTAAATTATAATACTTGCTGGACAATTAAATGCTCATACCTTGCTTAAATTATATGATTTTAGCTAAGGTCGAACGTATTGAATAATCCAATAACGATAAAGGAAGAAAAGGGAGGAAAGAATAAAAGATCTTGTATGAGGCTAATATTACTATGTAATTAAGTAATATTATGACAGTATGAATATGTAATGGTTATAAAAACTTGGGCAAACGATTGGATATGATGTAATAATACAAAATTACATTCATGTCAATAAGATATATAATTTGATATATTTGTATGTTGTAGAACCGTGTAACACCATATCCAAGGTTTGATGGTACCCGAATTTGGGGGCGTCACACAAACTCGTTCATAATGCATCCTAGTCACATGATTAGTACTCGACTTACTGATGAAGATGGAAGCAATTTAATATTATTGGATTATTATTATTATATATTATTATTTATGGATAATTCTAATGTAGTTACTTTATTTAGTGGATAACATTAGGATATATTTAATTATATTAGTAGAATACTCTAGAATATTAATTATTTAAGTTAAGTATATAATTACTTGGATTTTATTTCTTTATTTAATTAGGTTACTTAATATTTTATTTGGCCTCCAAGTATTAGGATTTTCCTTTTCCTTTTCTTATATAAACAGTTGTAATCCCTCATTATTATTAATTATTGAATTATTGAATGATTGATATTACTGAATTTTAAGCCTTGTGCTTGTGGCTTTTAGCCTAAATATCTTCTTTGAATTCTCTTTCTTCCTTCCTCCCTCCCTATCCTCCTACATCATAATGGTATCAAGAGCAAAGTCTTGATATATTTTGAATTTTGATTTCACCAAATTTCTTCCTGCCCTAATTTTTCTGGCCTCCATCAATCGTCGAAATTCTATAGAGTCGACACAACATCTAAGACGACAACGTAATCTCAAATCTATCCCAAATTTTTGTCCAAAAAAAAAACTACTACAGTTCGATGTTACTGTTCATTTGTGATAGAATAACAAATTGGTACACCCAAGGTTTATGAAATTTTCAGATCAGTCCCCAAAGTTTCTAATATTTTCATACCAGTCCCTATTTCGTTATCTTTCCTGCACTTGCGCCCCTAGACTTCAAAAAAAATCTTGTTTTAATTTCTTTGCAGAATCAGGGTTACTAATGTTGAGCTTGTATCTAAGATGGAAGAGATTTCCAAAAGTTATGGTGCAAGAATTGATACTGTAGAGGTCCAAATGAAATCCTTAACAGAATCAATAAATATTGTGCTCCAACTACACAGGTGGAAAATGGTGAAATCTTCCATCGTTTCAAAGACGATGACTAAGGAACCACAATTGACAAAGACGCTCAATGCTAGTGGCACTAATTAGGAAGAAATTTCGCAGCTCAATGACAAGTCGCGTGAAGATAACGTTGAAGTTGAGGATACAACGAGTGAGATTCAGCAAAAAGTCGATGATCTATTCTCAAAGCAACTTAATCATCTATATGAAGAAACCAACGTTCAAGTCATCGATTTTGTTATCAATGAAAGCACCAACAAGATGTAATACAAGGAAGTTCACTTATTGTTTCCTACTAATCAATATGGTTACAAGGGGGATTAAATTTTCTTGCATGTTTGGAGTCCAGTTCGTGGAATATGGATTCTTCTATACTTCAAAACTCGAGAACGAGTTTTTTTCAAGGGAGAGGAGAATGATGAGGATGGAAGTAAGAGAAATTTAATATTATTGAGTTATTATTATATTATTATTTATGGATAATTTTAATGTAGTTAGTTTATTTAGTAGATAATATTAGGATATATTTAATTATATTAGTAGAATATTCTAGAATATTACTTATTTAAGGTAGTAGATAATTACTAGATTTCCTTATTTAATTAAGTTACTTAATATTTTACTTAGCCTTAGATTTTTCATATTCCAATATAAATTGGTACACCCAAGGTTTCTGAAATTTTCATATCAGTTCCCAAAGTTTCTGATATTTTCATATTAGTCCCTATTTTGTTATCTTTCCCGCACTTGCGCCAAAAAAAAATCTTGTTTTATTTTCTTTGCAAAATAATGGTTACTAATGTTGAGCTTGTATCTAAGATGGAAGAGATTTTCAAAAGTTATGGGGCAAGAATTGATACTGTAGATGTCCAAATGAAATCCTTAACGGAATCAATAAATATTGTGCTCCAAATACACAGGTCTGATCGGGAAAATGGTGAAATCTTCCATTGTTTCAAAGACGATGACTAAGGAACCGCAATTGACAAAGACGCTCAATGCTAGTGGCACTAATTAGGAAGAAATTCCGCAGCTCAATGACAAGTCACATGAAGATAACGTTGAAGTTGAGGATTACAACGAGTGAGATTCAATAAAAAGCCGATGATCTATTCTCAAAGCAACTTAATCATCTATATGAAGAAACCAACGTTCAAGTCATCGATTTTGTTATCAATGAAAGCACCAACAAGATGTAATACAAGGAAGTTCACTTATTGTTTCCTACTGATCAATATGGTTACGAGGATTAAATTTTCTTGCATGTGTGGAGTCCAGTTCGTGGAATATGGATTCTTCTATAGTTCAAAACTAGAGGACGAGTTTTTTTCAAGGGAGAGGAGAATGATGAGGATGGAAGAAAGAGAAATTTAATATTATTGAGTTATTATTATATATTATTATTTATGGATAATTTTAGTGTAATTAGTTTATTTACTAGATAATATTAGGATATATTTAATTATATTAGTAGAATACTCTAGAATATTACTTATTTAAGGTAGTAGATAATTACCAGATATCCTTATTTAATTAAGTTACTTAATATTTCACTTAGCCTTAGGTTTTTCATATTCCAATATAAACATTTGTAATCCCTCGTTATTATTAATTATTGAATGGTTATTATTGTGTACTTGTGGTTTTTAGCTTAATTATCTTATTTGAATTCTCTTTCTTCCTCCATCCTTTTGTCCTACATCACTTGGCATCAACAATTTCATAAATAATAGAAGAACAAAAGAAATTGAACAAGAAAAGTAATACAGAATGCCTCCTTCATCATCGTTCATTGTCGCCTCCTAAAAATATGTAAAAACCACTACCATAAAACTCCAAAGGTGACCCAAAAAGGTGTGAGATGACAATGAGAGATTTCTCCTAACGACTAATTCAAGTGCAACTCTCCATGAAACTCTACCTCCAACTGCCGACATATCAAACATTTTGGGTTATTTTCAGCAAAAGAGTACTCAATATTAGTTATCAGGTTCTGCTTTTGCTAAAGTAATTCACCCAAAGTTTCTTCATAATATTATTAAGTCTTAAAGTTTAGTATGTTTTAAATTTCACCACTACATTTTCATTAATAAGATTTAAATTAAATTACACCACCTAGAGCGCCCACCTAAGGACCGTCTACAAGGCCTAAGCGCTTGAATTTGTTCCTGATAGATTTGCCTCCACGCTTTTTAGAACCTTTCACTAGAGGGGAAATCACTATTACAAAAGGATCGACAATAGAGTATGGGATTCTTATTAGATACTGCAGCTGGTTTATGGAGTTGATGGTGTGATGTTGGTTTATGAAGAGAGAAAGAAACGGAGTACATAGGAGAGCAAATAGGTGAAGATTGAGATAGAATCAGAGTTGCCAAATGAGTTTGTGGATTAAGTGGCAAATATTTCAAAATTGGGTAGTAGGCTTCACATTGACCATTGAATCAAAGGGAACTCCAAATTTTAGAATTTCCTAAAAACTCTAGAGAAACCCGATCCAATATATTTATACTTCATGTCTACCTACCTAAATTATTGTACTCTAAGAGCATTCACAACAATTTCCCCAATAAACTCTCTATCCCCAGTTTTAAAGAATACATCAACAAATCATAACCCAACAGTTTCCTTATCCTTATTTAACTCTCTAGGATTTTACTCTTCGGAGTGAGGGAGTCAAAAGACCATTCCCTATGTATGCAAAATAACATTTCACGCCCTCACTCAAGTGAACACAACAGCTTTAGAAAGGGCAAAATACCCTTCCGCCTTTATTTTCTCCCTCCTAAATCATCTCTTTTTCTTCACTTTCTCTCAGATCGGAGCAGCCATCACAGAAGCTTGAACCCATTTATTCATTTTCTTAAAAAAAAATTAATAAAATTCATATAGTTTACTTTTTCTTTATATATGATTGATCGATCCATCGATCTAGTTCACCTGCTGTACAGTTTTTTATGGTGGATCTGTGTTGATATACTTCATGGAACTATTTATTTTTTCCTATGAATTTTTTAATTTTTTTAAAATCATATTTAAGGAATCAATATAAGAAACTTGTTGGGTACATAATAAAAAAAATTGAATCTCCATCCTACAGAATAACCCAATAACAATGTAGAGTAAGGATAGAGATAAAGAAACTATTTTGAATGCTCTAAGAGAACACAAATTTAAGGGTGATAATTTAGTGTATTTATATGAGAGATTATTTTCTCAATTTCTCTTTTTTATTAGTACTTTTAGCCTTGAGTATAGGGAAGGACCCAGTGAACTAGTGGTCAGCAAGAATTTTCTCCTTTTGCTGACTTACTCTCACTACTAAAGTACTAATTATTTGCTTGTGCATTAAGAAACAAATACGTTTGAAAATTAGAATCAATAAACAAATAAATTGTCAAGTGAACAATATTACTATCCCAAAAGGAAATGAGGGCCCTTTTTTAGGGACAAGAGTATACACCAAACCTCATAATGCTAGGAAAGATTTTTAATTCCGGAAATTGAAGGACAAAACAAAGAACAAAATTATGTTAAGTGTTCAAAATTGATCTAGTAATCAAAACCAACAATTGAAGTTAGTTGATGGTATAAGAGAGTAGCTCGGTGAAATGGAAGAGCTAGACAAAAATAGTATGAAATGTGAGCATGAAAAAGAAAAAAAAGACAAAAATATATGCAAACCTGCTTCTTCTATTTACATAACCAGTAGCTACTAAGATGCAATAGGCTAATATACTCTCTAACTTACCACGCACGAGCACATAAAACCTACTAAATCTAAAATCGCATCTTAATATCTAATTTAATCCTTTAATTCTTACACATTTCATTAAGATCATTGTCCTTACAAGTCCTTCCCCTTTAAAAATCCATGTTCTCGTGGATTTAATATGCAATTAGAATACTTTTACTTGATTAGTCCTTAATTTTTTCAAGTTATCATATCATTGTTGCAATTTTCACATAGAATAAAGTTTTCAATGTATCACTTTTGGTCTTAAAATTCCTTAAGGTCCCATGTCAAATATGAAATCTCCCATCTTGAGTATTAGCTATGTTTCCCCAATGTTTAATTCAAATGTAATATATGGCACGTGGTGGTTTCTAGAAGCATTGTGAAGCATGTAGGCCATTATTTCCACCCTTTATACCACTTTGAATGGTCCATAGAAAGATAGTTTAATATTAAATTTGACTAAGACTATTTATTGTTTGTATGAATGCAATTTCAAATATAACAAGTCACCCATCCCAAGAATGTATATAAAGGATCGATCTAGAAGGTGGGCATGTGGTGGGTTAAAATGAGACAAGAAGATATTATTGAGATGGTGCATTAGGTCTTGCTATACTATAATTTGATTTGGGCTCTTGATTTGACCCAGGGCTTTACACTATAGTAAAAATCACATAACACAAATTTGTGACTACGTTTTGTTCATTAAACAGTATTGAGTGCAAAAATCTTCAATTCCAATTTATAAAATTGTATTTGATTAATGAAGTAAAGCAATGGACAAAAGAAATAAGGAATTAGATGGAGGTTATTATATTTTACCTCAAACAACCAACAAATTCTGTTGAAAATGTGAGTCACAGATCACAACAGAAAAACTAAGCATCACAAGGCTTACGATCTCCGATTAGTTGCTGAAATTGGGTCGACCCAGTGACTTGTTGAGTTAATTAGGAATGTACATTGGTTCTCTTAGGTCAGATATGGAGTTGTGTGGGGACGAAGAGAATTAGATTACAGAGCAAGGATTGAAACGAGGTAGAAGATGAAGTTCTCCCGCTAGTGCAATAGGCTTTAATACTAAATTTTCATAATAAACCCTTGATCCAAACTTAAATTAGAACCCAACATAGCAATTTCAACAAAACTTTAAGTTAGTTGATAGGAGAATTGGAGCAAGAACTAGGAAGTAGTAAGAAATTTCGGAAAGAAGAAGAGAATAGATGGATAATGGACCAAGTCATTTCATCAATAAATTTCATATTACAATACAAATCATGTTTCTACTATCTATAGTGCTAGATAATCAATGCAGAAATCTTTTAATTATTATCCCTTCCACAAAGTTCCGTGGCCTTACAGAAGGGGAAGCTTAGTGGTGCCTGACTGAACTCCAGGAGAAAATTTAAAAAACACAAAAGGGCATGCTATAGAAGGACATTGTAGCAGACCAACATATCCCTCATTTATATAGAAGGAATGAGAGTAAACAAATTGAGAAGAAATAATAGATACGGAAAGAAATTACCTTACTTCCTCTTTTTGCGAGTATAATTACGAAAAATTTAAAAAAAAAATGTTCCCCTAAAAAACAAAGTTCAAATAACTAGAAAGAAAGCAACTTTCTTTTTTCTCATAACCTCTTAAGAGAAGTAATAAATGAAAATTATTTCCTCTTCTTTCATAAACTTTCTCCTCTCTTTTCTTCATTTAAAAACTTACATGATTAGGAACTAGTAATAGTATTTGACTGAACCAGATCACCAGAATGCTCATAACTTAATTCAGTTGGAACACAACAATTCTACAATTTTTGCCATTAAACCAAATTAAGTAATATACTCACAAAATGTTAAAACTGCTGTAATTTTCATGCTTGTGAAGATAAGCACACATAATCATAAGGCCATCTCCTTTTATTTAGAAATAAAAAAGTCCAGCAAAGTCAGCTTAAGAAAGACAGGGAAACTCACATAGATTTCATTAAGAGCATATCTCCTCTTTAAGTTATCAAGAACTCCAGGCTCATTTAAGTAGGTTAATTTGGTCATATCATCAACTCCCCCATGGTCCGCTTCCTCATCTCTCGGAAACAACTTCTCTGGCAAAACCAATACCTACAAAAAATGAAATTCCGTCAATTTCCAACAAATTCATCAAGCTAGTCCAGTTAACTCCAATTCTCTCCTCCTTAAACTCCAAACAATTTCAAAATTGAACAAGCTTACCTTCTTCCCAAATTCAGTGAGGACTGGAACTTGTTTGCCGATAAAATCAGTGACTTCAGCTGCAACCCAAGCGGATTCTCTATCTTCCACCCACACCTTCGAACCCTTGCGTAAAATCATCTTAGCATCAAACATCCAGAAGAAATTTACAGACAAATTTTAAATTTGCAGAAACCCTAGAGAGAGAAAGTAAAGAAGAGAGAGAAATCAAATAATCAAAAAATGTGTGTCCACACGGAACATGTGGCAAAATAAAATTTTGGGGATTTCGTATTCCCGCCCTAGCATATCCCCCTATAGTCAAAATATTATATATATATATATATATACACGCAAGGAGTGTAGGAATTATTAGAGGATGATTAGATCACGTTACGCTTCATTTCGAATTCAGGGAATTGTTTATTGGTTGTGATTATGATTTGAAATTGCTGCATTAAAATATTTTTGGGACTTGAACCTTGAGTTTCGGTGTTGAGGCCTTGAGGGGACAAAGGAACCTGATTTGTGTTTTATTTACAAGAATTGCCACTTTGGCTAAGAAGTACAGTTGACTGACGACGGGCGGAGTTACAAACAAAAATACTTTAATAAGAATTTAAAATATTATTTACTTACACAATTCATAAATATTTTCCAAGAAAATAATAATTAAACTATATAAAAGAGTGTTATATGAATTTTTAATTTTTTTGTATAATTTAAGAGCATATTTTTAAATTGTATTTTGGTGAAAATGAATTTTATGTCCAAAAAAAATTATATTTTTTAAAAATTAATTTCAGTTAAAATTTATAATTACTAAAATTAATTTTAAATAGAGTATATTTTGCTTCATCGCCACTCCACCAGACCGACTTGAGAATTACTAGTGGCGCATGGTCGTATTAGAAAATTAAATCCGGTTATCATTGTTGTTAGAACTTAAAGGAAATTATATATATATTTATATGAATTTATCTCATAGAAAATAATTTGTCAATGCTAGTATTTGGTACTATGTCCTTAAGATAATAATGTCATCCGTAAGGTGCTCAGAGTTGATAGCTCTTGTTTCCCATGATCTGATGACTTCATTATACCTTGGCAAGAAGACTACTGAAAGGTATACACAACGAACCAAAAGAAATGCTCTAACTCTCTCTCAAATATACTAAGGAAACTGATGAAGAAACTATATGTTAAAATGCTTTAGAAGACTATAATGCTTGAGAAAAGGGATCGAAATGGTTGGCCCCTCCTATCTATTTATAGGAGGGGTTGGTGACCCTTCGGGTGGGCACATCACCCCTGAAAAGGCATGGGGTGCCTTCTGAAGAGGTATTAATTGTATCTCTTGGTCAAAACGACGTAGTTTTGACCATTTGCAGAAAAGGCGCATCTTTTCGGTCTATTAAAATGACGTAGTTTAAGTGTTCGCAGAACCAAAACTACGTAGTTTTAGGCTTAAAAGAAAAGGCGCGACAAAACGACGTAGTTTTGGGTTGCCTGTTCAAATTTACAGATACCGCTTCCTCAAAACGACACAGTTTTGATAATACCGCTTTCACGACACAGTTTCGATAATATAAATATAGCTTCTCAAAACGACACAGTTTTGATAATAGAATTAAATAAATAAATTTTAATTACAAAATTTAAATATTTTTTGTCTAAAAAATTATATACAGGACCCAGACCCACGACCCACGTGCCACGTACCTCGTACATGCGAGCCAGCCACGGACGGACGGGCGGCACGGCATGCTGCATACATGTGGGTTCGAACCTAGTCTTTCCTAGGTCCTCTCCCTTCCACAAAAGTGGGGTGCCCCTTGGGGCCCAAACCCAAGAGCATTTTCCTTGTATATAAACATATAAAATATTTAATTCCTAACCTATGTAGGACTTGGTTTTTCCCACATATATTTATTATCTTTTATCATGATCTTTGGGAGTTAATATCTCATTCATTACTCCATGAATTTGAGCTTCCAAATACTTAATTTAATCTACTCATGGAGTAGAACACTAATATATATGGAATCATTAAAAATAATTAATGACACATATATTAATTTAGGCTCAAACTCCAACAATCCCCCACATGAATGATATTGACTGCCAGCCTTATGCAAATGTTATGCAGACTCTGAGAGAGAGAGAGAATTAGAAATCATCTGTATCGAGAGAGGTAGTTTTTGGCTTTGAACCTTCCCTTGTGAAAACTATCGGGTTTACTGGTTGTCCAGTGAACGTGATGTCTTGAACTGTCCAATCGTTTTTGTAAATCGAGACAATAGTAATTCACACATAATCTTTCTAGATATTATTTGGTTCTCATGATTTTGTTCATTTTGGCCCCAAACAATCCAGGATTCATGAGTGCTTTAGAGAAGTATAGCCTTATCCTTCGTATAGAATTGGCCCAGTTCACACTCACATAGGTGATTCTTAATAAGAGTATCCTGCCATACTCCACCTGTTTATCAAGATTTAAGAATCATTAAAAGCAAATCTTATCCTGTAACCGCTGCAGGTATCACTATCTCGTATCATAGGAATGAGCAGAAGAAATTAATTTCTTCATAGTGATTTGGTTGAATCATTCACAATTTAGTTGTCCCTTTGAACCTAGATCTTGGGATCTCCAGTCAACTAGGTTGGGTTTCTATCATGACGATCCTTGTTTATAGGCTTTAAATCCATTCCCCTCGAAGTTATTTTTACATGCTCTCTAGTCAAACCTTTAGTCAACGGATCCGCTATATTTTCTTTCGACTTTATGTACTCAATAGACATAATGTCGTTAGAGAGCAATTGTTTTATGGTATTGTATCTACGACGAATATGTCTAGACTGTGACGCCCCCAAAATAGGTATACATCACCCATCATGGGTCGCCAGATACATGGTACAAAATTCAAATACAACTTAATTATACAACAGTCGTGCAAAATACGACAAAACATATGTTGTGAGTTTTAATACAAATATTGTACAATATCCACACTCAAATGAGTCCTTATTACATTTATTGTCACACTATTTAACAGAATAGTGAGGACTACTAATATTATCATCTGGACCGTCACTCCGTTCCCCGACTAGTCCCGGCTACGTTCTCATTTCCTGAAGAGAACAGTGAAAGAAAGGGGTGAGCTCAACTAGCCCAGTAAGAAATATTATGACTAAGATAATGTAGAATAAATTATCATTAGTCTTCAACAATGTTAAACTGATAAATATAACAAACATCAAGTTTAACTACAGCGGAATAAGTAATCCATTAAAAGAGTCAAGTAGATAATAAAATCTACTATCTTTTATGATTTAAAAAGGTTTTTTCATCACTTTTATCGCTGAGACTCAGCTTAATAAATAATCCACATCATCCCTGCATTACGGCCAAGGATATTCATTAGTATCACAACCACAAATTATCCATGCACTACGGGCCAAGGATATTCGTGTATTCATCAATGGTCATGATCATGCCAACAACTGTCCATCAATGCACTACGAGCCAATAAGGACTTTTACCACATCATTTGTAACATTACAGTTATGATTATACTGAATAATCACTTGTCATAATCATACCAAGTCCATCTATACACAACAGGCCACAGATGACTTTCAACATAATATAAACATGAGGATGATGAGAATGATATAAGAATCCAATAAAATAAGTTTAAGAATTAATTTATCCATAATTCAATAACGTCCAAATTGTCAACATGATACTGCTTTGTAGAGTAAAATTCAAGAATGCTTAGAAGAATATTTTCATGAAAAGATACTGGATAAAACGCAAATATCAAGGATATTCCACTAATTTCATGAATTATAGAAGTCAAAGCTCTAATTAACTGAGTATAACAGAATATATGAATCTGCAAATGGATTTTCGCCCACCATTCGGTAATCCACGTAGACAGATCATTTCCACAATTTAATAAAAAATGAATACGAAGGGTCATTCACCATGCATGTGATAATCCACATAAACATGTTATTCCAACAGAATAATATAGAATAGAATAACAGAAGACTTCACCAAGCATGCGATAGACCGCACAGACAGGTTATTCCAACAGAATAATAAATAAAGGAACCAGGTCATGCGTAAACGCACATACAGGATATTCCAACAAAATAATAAAGAATGAAATAACAAAAGACTTCACCAGGCAAGCGATAGACCGCACAAACATGTTATTCCAACATAATAATAAATAATGGAACTGAATTAAATGCAATACGCTACGCATGTGATATTCCAATGAATAATAAAGAATGGAATAATGTAAGAATTTCACCGTGTATGCGATGCCCATATATACAAAAGTTATTCCAACATAATAATAAAGAATGGAATAACAGAAGAATTTCACCATGTATGCGGTACTTCGCATAGACAGATTATTCCAACATAATAAAAAATAATAACAGAATAATTTCACCATGTATGCGGTACTTCGCATAGACAGGTTATTACAACATAATAATAAAGAATGGAATAACAGAATAATTTCACCATGTATGCGGTACTTCGCATAGACAGGTTATTCCAAAATAATAATAAAGAATGGAATAATAGAAGTTCTCTTCATGAATACGGAAGAAATAATATCTCTTACCTTAGAAGAAACTGGATATTGGAAAAGTGAGTAGCAGAATACTTTTCTTCTTTCTCTCTATAGTTTCTCTCTCTAGAGTTTCAGTGAATTCGTAAGAAATAATGAAGGAATGAGCTTCTATTTATAGGAGAATGGACTAAATAGTAACTAATTCATGAACGGTCCAAATTGATTTAATTTTAAACGGATGATCCATATTGATTTACTATGCAGTATCAATAAAATATTCTAATAAAACAAAATCTTTTAAATAAAATATAATATATTCTATTTATAGTCTAATAAAACAAATAACTTTATAAAAGTATTCTGTTTTATATAAAAATATTTTACTATGCAGGCACTATGCAAATACTATGCATAATAAAATATAATATATTCTAATTATTGTCTAATAAAACAAATAACTTTATAAAAGTATTACATTTTATATAAAAAAAAATTACTATCTGAACACTATACTGTGCACTATGCAAATACTATGCATAATAAAATATAATATATTCTAATTATTGTCTAATAAAACAAATAACTTTATAAAAGTATTCTATTTTATATAAAAAGATTTTACTATGCAAAATACTATGCATAATAAAATATAATATATTCTATTTATAGTCTAATAAAACAAATAATTTTATAAAAATATTCTATTTTATATAAAAAGCTTTTCTGTTTTATTACATTAATAATAATAATAAAACAAAATTTATATAATATATATATATATATATATAAACATCCATGACTTCATAATTCACAATATTAATCGACCAGGTCGTTTCTAGGAAAGAGGGGGCTTTCCAATAAGGATTTCTCCCTATTGGCCGTAATTAGGTGATCAAACCTCTCCGTGGCAGAACTTCTAGACATCGTTAATATTGCAAATAATAATATTGATAACTCTGTCATCTCAATTATTGATTTAATAATATATAAAATATCGACAATAATTGAATCAAATAACGTGAGATACTATGCGCAACAATTCTTCGTAGTGATAATTGAACAAAACCGAGTGACTTCTCGACGTAAGCATCAATAATCAATACCGCAAATACTATGCAACCACGCGCAGCGTAATCTTTTGCTTTTTACTACTGAGTAGTTCAACGGTTTTAATGGTAAAACTTTCGTAGTTATTTTCATAAAAATATTTTTGTCGTTTTCTCAATCTGACAATAATTCCGTTGTGGGGTCCACCAATGATTGTGCCGTCGTACGAATATTCCCTGCTAAAACGAATATTCCCCGACCACTCGAATATAATACAACAACTTGCATACTTTGCAAAATTTATAAATACTACCCACAACTATAACATTATATCAAATCCACACCATAATATAAAAAAATATTTCGAGAAATTTAAATATTTATTCATAAAATTTGGGGTCTCACAATCTCCTCTCCTTATAAAATTTCGCCCTCGAAATTTACGTACGTACCTGGTATGCCGAAGAGGTGAGGATACTTTGACTTCATTTCAGATTCTAACTCTTGAGGTATAACCCTTGAGTGTTGAATACGATCCTTCTTATCCAAGATTTTAACACGTATCTCCTCATACGTTAAATCTTCTGCTAACTCGTCTAGTTCTAATTCAATAATGTGGTTCGGATCATCCACATATTTACGTAACATCGATACGTGAAAAACGTTATGAACACGCGACATACTTGGCGGTAAAACGAGTCTATAGGCCACAGTTCCTACTCGATCAAGGATTTCAAATGGGCCAATAAAATTGAGGGTTGAGATTTTCTCTATTCATCGACTCTTGCTTTTAGAATAACGCCTTCTTGAACCTTCTTCTTCTTATTCATCAGCTCCAGGTCTGTAGCTTGAGCGACTTTAATTTTATCGACTAAAGTCGGTTCTAATCGTATATTCGCTATCTTCACGTAGGTTCGTATATTCGCACTCGTAAACACATATGATCTTCTACTCAACGCGTCAGCTACCACGTTTGCTTTTTCCACGATGGTATTGAATGGTATTATCATAATCTTTAACAGCTCGAGCCAACGTCTTTGGCACGTTATACGTTCGTTTTGGTTAAAGAAATACTTAAGGGTTTTAGAAATGGGTTTTGTACTAGGGTCAATACAAAATTTGATTTCACGCTCTAGGGGTAGGCTAAGAAGTCTTCAAGAATACGTCAGGAAATTTATTAACAATAGAAATATCATTCAAAACTGTGACTCTCATCAATGACTTGGATAGTACGTCACATTGATACCTATCAACTTGTCATCATCATTCACAACGTCCCCTACGAATAGTCTGGCTTCGGTGCCTTCGACACAAGGAAGTCACCAGCGAAAAGCTCGGGGCTCTTTACTTATGGCTTGATATAACAGTGATTAACTTTAGTGGTTTGGTTGTTTGAATTCGCATAACAGGTTGGTTAGGAATATGAAAGCTAACAACCTTACGAAAAGCATGATGAGTAGTTAACCAATCGATTCCTAAAATCGCATCAAAGGCAAGTATTTTCAAAGAGATAAGATCGACAGGTAACAAGAAAGTGTCGATTTAAATCAAACAAGATTTATAAATAGTGGAGGTAACGAAGGTTTCTACTAACAAAGTTTTAACCAATAAGTCAAAGTCTAACTTCTCTGGAGTCAAATTTAAACGTTGAGCACAAGCAATAAGATAAAAGAATGGGTAGAACCGGTATCTAATAAGGTATAGACTTCGCAAAAATTTATAATTAACTAACTCGTACTAACTTCGTTCGGGTTACTCGCTTTTTGAGAAGTCACGAAAAACGCTCTTCCTGAAACCCACCGACTTTTATTTTGTCCGTGTCACGCTTTTTGGTTCCAATTGCCTCACCGGACTTGACTTCACTATACGACAAAATCGAGCTAAATAACCTTCTCTTCTTGAAATTTCCACTTGTATTATCTTGGACATGATTACCATCGAAGTGGTTACCATTCTTGGCATGATAATTTCCCCCACGATGGTCATCATTGTTCCGATGGCCGTTGCCACCGGTACGATTATTATCGTGTTGTTGGTCGTTACCTTTTGGTTGTGCTGACTCATTATCGCGTTTCAATAACTGAGCCCTATTCACAACATTTGAATATAAACAAAGTTTGTGAGAATGAGGTATTGACGTATATCAGGTTTCAAACCTCTTAGAAACATTCGCGTCATTCGCTCCTCATTATCGACCAAACGGGATGCAAACCGGGATAACTCCGCAAATTTAGCCTCGTATTGCAACACGTTCATATTATTTTGCTCCATTGTTTATCTCAACATTTTCAGATGCTATTTTTAAACACTGCCACAAAACAAGGGTTAATTATCATATCACATATTATCCCTATACTCTGACCGACCAATTAAATACCAAATAAACTTAGGTAGGTCATATACTAGCGAAATATCCTGCCTCTCCCTCCTAGTTCTTGTCTCACATCTCAGCCATGAATCATATCCCTAAGCTTTGATACCAACTGTGACGCCCCCAAAATAGGTATACATCACCCATCTTGGGTCGCCAAATACATGGTACAGATTACAAATACAACTTAATAATACAGCTGTCGTGTAAAATACGACAAAAAATAAATTGAGAGTTTTAATAAGAATATTGTCATCTAGACAATATTCACACTCAAACGAGTCCTTATTACATTTATTGTCACACTATTTAACAGAATAGTGAGGACTACTAATATTATCATCTGGACCATCACTCCGTTCCCCGACTAGTCCCGGCTACATTCTCATTTCCTGAAGAGAACAGTGAAAGTAAGGGGTGAGCTCAACTAGCCTAGTAAGAAATATTATGACTAAGATAATGTAGAATAAATTATCATTAGTCTTCAACAATATTAAACCGATAAAATATAACAAATATCAAGTTTAACTGCAGTGGAACAAGCAATCCATTAAAAGAGTCAAGTAGAGAATAAAATCTACTATCTTTTATGATTTAAAAAGGTTTTTCATCACTTTTATCATTTGAGACTCGACTTAATAAATAATCCACATCATCCACCGCACTACTGGCCAGGATATTCATTAAGATCACAACCACAAATTATCCATGCACTACGGGCCAAGGATATTCGTGTATTCATCAATGGTCATGATCATGCCAACAAATACCGTCCATCAATGCACTACGGGCCAACGAGGACTTTTACCACATCATTTGTAACATTACGGTCATGATTATACCGAATAATCATCGGTCATAATCATACCAAGTCCATCTACGCACAACAAAAGCCATAGATGACTTTCAACATAATATAAGCGTCGCGGATGATGACAATGATATAAGAATCCAATAAAACAAGTTCAAGAATTAATTTATCCGAAATTCAATAACGTCCAAATTGTCAACATGATCTTTGCTTTGTAGAGTAAAATTCAAGAATGCTCAGAAAAATATTTCCATGAAAAGATACTGGATGAAGCGCAAATATCAAGAATATTCAATTAATTTCATGGAGTATAGAAGTCAAAGCTTTAACCAACTGAGTATAACAGAATATATGAATCTGCAAATGGATTTTAGCCCGTCATGCGGTAATCCACGTAGACAGATCATTTCCACAATTTAATAAGAAATGAATACGAAGGGTCATTCACCATGCGTGTGGTAATCCACATGTATGAGTTATTCCAATGTAATTATAAAGAATGGAATAATGTAAGATTTCACCAGAGCATGCGATAGATCCGCATGACAAAGTTATTCCAATGTAATAATAAATAATGGAACCAAGTCAAATGCGTAAACGCGTGCATGAGACGGGATATTCAAATAGAATAATAAAGAATGAAATAACAAAAGACTTCACTGTGCACGCGATAAACCGCATGCATAAAAGTTATTCCAATAGAATAATAAATAATGGAACCGGTCATATGTGAATACGCATGCATGTGGATATTCCAACAAAATAATAAAGAATGGAATAATGTAAGAATTTCACCACGTATGCGATACTTGGCATATCTGATTATTCCAACATAATAATAAAGAATGGAATAATGTAAGAATTTCACCACGTGTATGCGGTATTAAGATGACGAGTTATTCCAACATAATAATAAAGAATGGAATAATGTAAGAATTTTACCATGTATGCGGTACTTGGCATGACAAAGTTATATTTCAACATAATAATAAAGAATGGAATAACGTAAGAATTTCACCATGTATGCAGATTTCATGATGTATGCATTATTCCAACATAATAATAAAGAATGGAATAATGAAGTTCTCTTCATGAATACTGGAAGAAATAATACCCTTACCTTAGAAGAAACCGGATATTGGAAAAGTGAGTAGCGAGAATACTTTTCTTCTTTCTCTCTAGAGTTTCAAAGGAATTCGTAAGAAATAATGAAGGAATGAGCTTCTATTTATAGGAGAATGAACTGAATAGTAACTAATTCATGAACGGTCCAGATTGATTTACTTTTAAAATCGGACGGTCCATATTGATTTACTATGCAAAGATCAATAAAATATTCTAATAAAACAAAATCTTTTAAATAAAATATAATATATATTCTATTTATAGTCTAATAAAACAAATAACTTTAAAAAAGTATTCTGTTTTATATAAAAAGATTTTACTATACAAATACTATGCAGGCACTATGCAAACACTATGCATAATAAAATATAATATATTCTAATTATTGTCCAATAAAACAAATAACTTTATAAAAGTATTCTATTTTATATAAAAAGATTTTACTATGCAAACACTATGCAGGCACTATGCAAACACTATGCATAATAAAATATAATATATTCTAATTATTGTCTAATAAAATAAAAAACTTTATAAAAGTATTACATTTATATAAAAGATTTTATTATGCAAAATACTATGCATAATTGAATATAATATATTCTATTTATAATCTAATAAAACAAATAACTTTATAAAAGTATTCTTTTTATTAAAAAGCTTTTCCGTTTTATTACATTAATAATACTAATAAAACAAAATTTATATAATATATATATATATATATATAAACTTCCGTGACTTCATAAAAAGACACCTCAATATTTTTAACAACATTTATCATCATTATTATAATTCACAATATTAATCGATCAGGTCGTTCCCAGGAAAGAGGGGGCTTTCCAATAAGGATTTATTCCTATTGGCGTGCAATTAGGTGATCAAACCTCTCATTGACAGAACTTCTAGACATCGTTAATATTGTAAATAATAATATTAATAACTCTGTCATCTCAATTGTTGATTTAATAATATATAAAATATCGACAATAATTGAATCAAATAACGTGAGATATTATGCAACAATTATTGTAGCAATAATTGAACAAAACTAAGTGACTTCTCATGTAAGCATCAATAATCAATACCGTGTGCTACTATGCAACCACGCTGCGTATCGTACTTTTTTACTACCGAAAGTAGTTCAACAGTTTTAACGGTAAAACTTCCGCCGTTATTTTCATAAAAATATTTTTGTCGTTTTCTCAATCCGACAATAATTCCGTTGTGGGTCCACCAATGATTGTGTCGTCGTACGAATATTCTCTGTTAAAATGAATATTACCCGACCAATCGAATATAATACAACAACTTGCATACTTTGCAAAATTTATAAATACCACCCACAACTATAACATTATATCAAATCCACACCATAATATAAAAAAATATTTCGACAAATTTAAATCTTTATTCATATAATTTGGGGTCTCACATAGATTTACCATTATACATGTGACTCTGTGCCCTTCCAATTGCTGATTGACTATCACAATGAATACAAATAGGCGCAAGATGTGTTTAGGCCACATAGAATATCTTCTAAAAAGTTACGAAGCCATTCAAATTTTTCTCCAAATTTATCCAATGCAATAAACTCGATTCCATCGTTAATCGAGCAATGCATATCTGCTTTAGAAGATTTCCATGATCTCGCTTCCTCCACCTAAAGATAAACACAAAACCACTTGTGAATTTAGAGTCTTTTGTATCCGATATCCAATTCTCATCACAGTATCCTTCAAGTACTGCTGGATATCTTGAGTAATGCAATCCAAAATTTTGAGTGTATTTTAAATACCTTAAAACTCTTATAATTGCTTTCCACTGATTTTGTCTTGGATTGCTTGTAAATCTACTCAATTTATTGATAGCTTGTGCTATGTCAGGACGTGTACAATTCATTAAGTACATAAGGCTTCCAATTATTTGTGCATACTCAGGTTGTGATATGTTCTCTCTTTTATTTTTAGACAAGTGTAGATTTATATCTACCGGTGTTCCCACAGGATTGCAATTATATTGATTGAATTTCCTGAGTATTTTCTCAATATAGTGTGATATTTGTGATAACATTAATCCATTAGATGTTTTAGAAATTTTAATTGTTAATATTACATCGGCAACACCTATGTCTTTCATGTCAAACATATTATTTAACATTCTTTTAGTAGTTTTAATGATATCATTATTACTACCCATAATGAGCATATCATCTACATAAAGACAAATAATAACATACTCATTCTTAGTGTCCTTGACATACACACATTTGTTACACTCATTTATCTTGAAACCATTTGATAACATTGCATTATCAAATTTTTCATGCCATTGTTTAGGTGCTTGTTTTAATCCATAAAGAGATTTTACAAGCCGACAAACTTTATTTTCTTGTCCTGGAACTATAAATCCTTCTGGTTGCTCCATGTAGATTTCTTTTTCTAAATCTCCATTTAAGAAAGTTATTTTTACATCCATTTGATGTATTTCTAAATTATATATAGCTGCAATGGCTATTAACATCCTAATTGAGGATATTCTTGTCACAAGAAAATAAGTATCAAAATAATCCAAACCTTCATTTTGCCTATATCATTTGATTACAAGTCTTGCTTTATATTTGTCTATAGATCCATCTGCCTTCATTTTTTTCTTGAATATCCACTTATATCCAAGAGGTTTAGAGCCTGGTGGAAGATCTACTAATTCCCACGTATGATTATGTAAAATGGATTCCACTTCGCTATTTATAGCCTCTTTCCAATATGGAGCTTCAGGACTCGATATTGCTTCTTTATATGTTTGAGGCTCATTTTCTAACAAATAGGTTAGAAAATCTGGACCAAAAGATTTTGATGTTCTAGCATGTTTACTACGTCTAGGTTCATCAATATCTTCTAAACCATGATTACTGTCATTAACAGCATCATAAGTTCTTTTATTTGAACTTGTTCCTTGTTCGTTAGAATTTGGCTCTTGTTCCTTTTTATTAGGAAATATTGTTTCAAAGAATTCAACATCTTTTGACTCAATAATCATATTTTCATGTATTTCCTCTATTTTTGATTTATTAACCAAAAATCTATAAGCACTGTTATTATTAGCATAACCTATGAATATACAATCTATTGTTTTTGGTCCTATTTTCACCTTTTTGGGTGGAGGAACCATTACTTTTGCTAAACACCCCCACACTTTTAAGTGTTTATAAGACGGCTTAAGTCCTTTCCATAATTCATAGGGTGTAACATTAGACTTCTTTTGAGGTATTCGGTTGAGAATATAATTTGCTGAAAGAATTGCTTCCCCCCACAAATTCTGAGGTAGCCCAGAACTTAATAACAATGCATTCATCATTTCTTTTAAAGTTCTATTCTTTCTTTCTGCAACATCATTTTGTTGTGGTGAATAAGGTGCAGTTGTTTGGTGTATTATACCATGTTGTGAACAAATTTCAACAAAAGGAAATTCATATTCCCAGCCTCTATCACTTCTAACTATCTTGATCTTTTTATCAAGTTGATTCTCAACCTCATTTTTGTAATGTTTAAACATTTCCAAAGCCTCATCTTTACTTCTCAGTAAGTAAACATAACTATATCTTGTACAATCATCTATAAAAGTTATAAAGTATTTTTTACCTCCTCTTGTCTGTATATACTTTAAATCACAAATATTAGTATGTATTAATTCAAGAGGTTCTGTACTTCTTTCAATTGATTTAAAATAAGATTTTCTAAGTTTTGCCTCAACGCAAATTTCACATTTATAATTAGAGTTAATCTCATATTTTGGCAAACATTCCATATTAATTAATCTACGTATAATATTATACTTAACATGTCCTAATCTATCATGCCATAAATTAGATGACTCAATCATATAAGCAGAAGATGTAATTTTATTAATATTGGAAGGTACAACGGTCATTACATTCATTTTGAAAAGCCCATTGCTCATATAACCCTTCCCCACATACATCCCATTTTTAGTTAAAACAGATTTGTCTGATACAAAGACTAGTTTAAATCCCTTTTGACTAAGAAGGGATCCTAACACTAAATTTTTCCTAATATCAGGCACATGGAGCACGTTGTTGAGAGTGAGTTCCTTGCCAGATGTGATATTCAGAATCACCTTTCCTTGTCCAACTATCTTTGATGAAGAAGAATTTCCCGTATATAGATGTTCCCCATTCTCAATTTCTTGATATGTGGAGAACATCTTCCCTGTCGAACACACTGCGTGGCGGGTTGCTCAAAGATCCACCCACCATTCTCTTGTATTCTCAACCATTTTATTTCAAACAACCGCTGAAAGGTTCATTTCAGAAACATCTTGAAGAAGACTATCCACTTCCGTTACATTGGCTTGTGCAGACTTCTTGTTCTGGTCTTTGCGTTTTCGACAATCTTTTGCCCTATATCCGGGCTTATCACAGATGTAGCATTTGCCTTGGAATTTTTTATTTGTTCCTTGTTGAGGCCCATTACCAGAGAATTTTATCTTTTTGGACTTCGGACCTTGTTCTACTACGTTGGCTTTATACTCCACAAAGGTCCTTCCTGTTTTCTTTTCAGAGGCATGGTTGTCCTCTTCTATCCTTAATCTTACAATTAAGTCTTCTAGTTTCATCTCTTTGCGTTTATGCTTGAGATAATTTTTAAAATCTTTCCACATAGGTGGTAATTTTTCTATAATAGCAGCAACTTGGAAAGATTCACTTAGAGACATACCTTCTGCATGTATTTCATGCAGGATTACATGTAATTCTTGGACTTGGTTGATGACTGCCTTGGAATCCACCATCTTGTAGTCCAAAAACCTTCTAACTACGAATTTCTTCGTGCCAGCATCTTCTGTTTTATACTTTTTATCCAAGGAATCCCATAATTCTCTTGCTGTTTTGAAAGAACTATACACATTGTATAATGTGTTATCCAATCCATTAAGGATATAATTTCGGCACAAAAAAATCTGCATATTTCCATGCATCTATTGCGACAACAACTTGCTTTGGCCTATTTCATCTTCTTTGAGCATGTGGGGATCTTCATGAAGAAACCTCGCCAAGTTCAAAGTGTGTGAGATAAAACAACATCTTTTGTTGCCATCTTTTAAATTCCGCTTCCATTGAACTTTTACGGTTTCACCATGGTTCATGTGAACATTTGGTATAGAAGGTGTAGAAGAAGAACCAATTATAGTAATGTAATTGGTATCTATATTTCTTGCAAATATATATATATATATATATATAAATTAATTGTCTTAAGATTGTTGTTAGAACTTAAAGGAAATTATATATATATTTATATGAACTTATCTCATAGAAAATAATCTGTCAAGGCTAGTACTTGGTACTATGTCCTTAAAACAATTATGCCCTCCGTATTGAAAGTAGTATGCACACAAGCCAATCATGTTTGCTGATAAAGCATATACTTTGTAACAATCTTATTTATTTATTAATAAAAAGTATTTATTTATTAAAGGCTTTTAATTATCTACATGATGCTATTTTATAATATGTGATAAACCCATAATTTTAAGCAATGCTTTTAGAATAATGATGATGATCATTCTAATGAGATCTAAATTCTTAGAAAGCTTAAAACTAAAATAGTTTCCAATCGTTGGATAACTAAATTGGGGATTAGTGAATTCGGATAGATTGGTACATACGTTGCTTGCTCATTGGATGAGGATGATTGATCTCATGATCATTTGTGTCGAGACACTAAAGCAAGTATGTAGGTGCTTATTAGAGAATAAGTTCACTGAACGTGGCTCGCTAAGGAATACCTAATGGAGTTTTACTTGCCTGTCATTAAGAATTCCTATAGTGATAGTAGTACAAGTGATCTTTGGACTTGAGATCATCATAGTATCTTGTGTATGATGAGTTATACTTTGACTTATTCCTTAAGACCCTTAGGGTATATCAAAGGGTATGCTTGGGTATAATAAGTTGTACATGGAGATAATGTATGATCAATAAAGAATCTACCACTTCTAGTAAAAGAAGAGAAATGTCATATGTGATTCGATCAATGACAACCCGGTAGTCCTCGGCTTAATGTGTAATGAAATTAGAAAGGAGTTTCTAATTTTCATTATTTGGAGTTGTGCATTTAAGAGTCGAAATACATATAATTAAATAAAATAAGACTTGACAGTAATTACATGTCTTATATTTAATTGGGATATTTTATGGTGGAAAGATTGAATTGTACGGTAACTATTTACTCAAAGGTTCTTTTATGATTAATGTTGAAATCTATATTATCAGGAAAGTCGTTGATCGCTAGGGAGGCTTATCCCTATTGTAGAATAAATATTATTTATTTAAATAAATTAATTGTTTAATTTATTTATTTAAATAAGATTAGAATTGTTCTAATGTATTTATTCACAACCGGTTTAATATGGAGAACCTAAAGGGTCACACCATAAAAGGAAGAATAATTATTTAAGAAGTTAATGGCATAATCGTAATAATAAGTTAAGTATATTTAATTTAATCCATGGTGATAGAATAAATTAAATAACTTAATATTTATTATTTAATATTTTAGAAATATTAAATATAAATTAATCTGAGGAGTCTTATTATTATTATTACTATTACTATTATTTAATTCTCAAAGGAGTTTGGGAATTAATTAATAAAAGTACTCTCATATATCCTAATAAGATTAGGAGGCTAATTAATTAAAAGAGTTTAATTAATTATTCCTAATCAGATTGGGAGCCTAATTAATTAAAGGAATTTAATTAATTAAAATAAAACTCAATTCCTTAATTGTTAAGGAGGGTTGCCCACATATATAAATAAGAGGAGTCTTGTTATGGGTGAGGTGGTTGTTGACGTTTTCATAGAATACGTAATTCCAATAGTTGAGAGAGTACACCCTTTTCTATGAGAGATAGAAAAACTAGGATTTTGTCAAATACCCATCTTCTTGAATCCTTCTTCTTCCTTGGTGGATCACCTCTAGAGGCCAAACACTTGGGTGGCTAACATTGATCAAAGGAAGGAACCAAACCTGGTGGATTCAAGTTGAATGCGAAAAGGATTGGAGGTGAACTTGTACCTGAGGAAGCTCGAATCTTCAAGGGTGTGATTCTTGTTCATTATCTTTTTATTTAATTAATAATTGTGCATAAAGGATGATCCGGGTATATGGTTTGTAAAATTTTAAACTCTGATTTTTACACGTTTCCGCTAATTTTGTGTAATTTGATTGCGTTCATGAATATTACAAACCTAACACGTATGGTGCTCAGAGTTGATAGCACTTGTATTCCATGATACAATGACTTGGTATACCTTAGCAGCACTACAAAAGGTATACACAACGAACCAAAAGAAATGCTCTAACTCTCTCTCAAATATACTAAAGAAACTGATGAAGAAACTATATGCTAGAATGCATTAGAAAACTAGAATGCTTGAGAAATTGATGATCGAAATGGCTGGCCCCTCCTATCTATTTATAGGAGGGGTTGGTGACCCTTCGGGTGGGCACATCACCCCTGAAAAGGCATGGGGTACCTTCTAAAGAGGTATTAATTGTATCTCTTGGTCAAAATCACGTAGTTTTGACCATTTGCAGAATAGGCGCATCTGTTCGGTCTATTAAAACGACGTAGTTTAAGTATTCGGAGAACCAAAACTACATAGTTTTAGGCTTAGAAGAAAAGGCGCGACAAAATGACGTAGTTTTGGGCCGTCTGTTCAAATTTACAGATACCGCTTCCTCAAAACGACACAGTTTTGATAATACCGCTTTCACAATACAGTTTGGATAATATAAATACAGCTTCTCAAAATGACACAGTTTTGATAATAGAATTAAATAAATAAATTTTAAATAAATTTTAATTAAAAAATTTAAATAATATTTGTCTAAAAAATTATATACAGGACCCAGACCCACGACCCACGTGCCATGAGCTAGTTTGAACGACAGACGATGGCGGTACAGCGTAGCGTTGGGTTCGAACCTAGCCTTAGTTAGTCCTCTCCTTCCACAAAGTGGGGTGCCCTCGGGGCCCCAAACCCAAGAGCATTTTCCTCAGATATAAACATATAAAATATTTAATTCCTAACCGATGTGGGACTTGGTTTTTCCCACGTGTATTTATTATCTTTTATCATAATCTTTGGGAGTTAATATCTCATTCATTACTCCATGGATTTGAGCTTCCAAATACTTAATTTAATCTACTCATGGAGTAGAACACATTAATATATGAAATTATTAAAAATAATTAATGACACATATATTAATTTAGGCTCAAACTCCAACAATCATAAATTAATTTATCAATACAGTATTGACGCGCAGAGAAATATTCTTTCTCGGGTATCGATTTGTATGTCAATATTGTATTAATCAATTGACCAGAATTAACTTCATGTTAACCACTCGGGTGGAAATTGGTGAGGAAGATGGGTTGCCATGTGATTGGGTGCATTTGTTCTGCCATGGCACTTCTGTTTTGTGACGTGTGATGGTTGTACATATTTTTGATGTTTTGCTGCACAAAGTCACGATTGCATGACATCGCACATTTTAATCATTGCAAATGTAATTTTAACCATAAATATCGGATCAAATTAATTATGAAATTTTTGTTTCCAATCGTGCCATTAGTAAGACTAAACAAACTTTCATTGATCATCATGTAGGCTCAAAATTTCATGTTTACATCTATTTTTGCTTTTAATCATTCTTAGTTGATTTTAACCATAAACATTGGATCTAATTAATTATGAAATTTTTGTTTTGAATTGAAATATTAGCATGAATAATAAATTTGGCTACCCTCCATACACATTTTCTCTAATTCCATTTAATGTATTAATTATTTGATTTTAATAATTTTATTAATAATGATAAAAATATATTAATAAATAATTGATGATATTAAGATCAATCAGACAAAAACTTAGAATCATAAAAAATATTTTTACCATTAAAAGTTTAAAAGAATTTTCATACATTAAATTTTTGATAAAAAATCCACATGGTCAGCAAATGGTAAAAAAGTATCAGATTACTTTCATTTTTGAAACAAATATGTTATTCAATATGATAAATTAGTTGAGCGGGATCGATTCCAATTATATTATTCACAACTATAAAAATATAGTGTGTTGGATGGAATTAAAGAGAAAGTATAATGGAGGGATCCAAATCCAAAAAATATATATTTGTGCACACTCAAAGTATACATCTAAAGACACATTTAAGTAGAGGAGTTTATCCGTAATTTATCGTACCGAGCCGGTCCGAATCAGTTACCATTTTTACTCACCATTATCGGTACCAAATTATAGGTATTTCAGACCGGTTAAAACTAGTTATGATCGATTCGGTATCGTAAAATAATTTTTTACCGAAATTTCACCTTGCCCAAACTTACCAGTGATGTAATTGCTCGTGAATTCTCTTGTACTCCGAAGTCCAATTGTTTGCATCTATCGTTGGACATATCAATGTATAGAGATATCTTTCGTCCAACTCTGCAGTCTATCTTATCTCAATTATCAACATGTGGCTCCGTCTATCAGTTGTTTGAGCAACAATGTGTGAATCTGAAAGTACCATCAGCCATTTATTCATTTGCTCTAATTCCTCTGCCCATAACAACCTTATCATTCAATTTCCACCCTATATGAGAAAGGATTCTGAAGCATAAAACATTACTAGAACGAATGCACTATGGCCAAGGATATTCATTAGTATCACGACCACAAATTATCCATGCACTACGGGCTAAGGATATTCGTGTTTTCATCAATGGTCATGATTATGCCAACAACGTCCAAAATCAATGCACTACACCCAATGAGGGACTTTTACCACACTATTTGTAACATTACTACCATGACTATACCGAATAATCCTCGGTCATAATCATACCAAGTCCATCTATGCACTACAGGCCACAGATGACTTTCAACATAATATAAACATGAGGATGATGACAATGACATAATAATTCAATAAAATAAGTTCAAGAATTAAATTTTAAAGATTTATAAGTTAATTTATCCCGAACTCAAAAACGTCCAAATTGTCAACATGATCATCGCTTTGGGAGTAAAATTCAAGAATGCTCGTAATAATATTTCCATGAAAAGATATCGGATGAAACGCAAATATCCGTGATATTATACTAATTTCATGGAGTATAAAGCCAAAACTTTAACCAATCATGCGTATAATAGAATATATAAAAACCGCAAATGGATTTTCGCTTCCCGTGCGGTAATCCACGTAAATGAGATCATTTCCACAATTTAATAAGGAATGAATACAAATGATCATTCACCATGCATGTGGTAATCCACATGTATCGGTTATTCCAATGTAATAATAAAGAATGGAATAATGTAAGAATTCACCATATGCATGCAATAGATCGCATGCATGTGTTATTCCCAATGTAATAATAAAGAATGGAACCAGTCATGCGAAATCCGCATGCATATGATATTCCAAATGAATAATAAAGAATGTAATAACAACAGATTCACCAGGCATGCATGCAATAGGCATCGCACGATAAAATTTCCAACAAAATAATAAATAATGGAACCAGTCATGCGTAATCCGCATGAAAAGGATATTCCAAATGTAATAATAAAGAATGGAATAACGAAGAATTTCACCATGTATGCGGTATTTCAAGATGTAGAAAGTTTATTCTAATGTAATAATAAATAGTGGAACCAGGTCATACATAATACGCACATACAAGATATTCTAACAAAATAATAAATAATGGAATAACAGAAGAATTTCACCATGTATGCCATACTTCGCATAGACAGGTTATTCCAACATAATAATAAGGAATGGAATAACAATAGCTCTCTTCATGAAAATGAAAGAAATAATACCCTTACCTTAGAATAAAGTTTGGATACCGAATAGAGAGGTAAAGCAGACTTCTTCTTCTTTCTCTCTATAATTTTTCTCTATAATAATTGCTCTCTAGCTTTAGTGAATTGGTGAGAAATGAAGGAAGAATGAGTTTCTATTTATAAAAAAATATAGTTTCGATAATTGCACGTTTTGGGGCTCGAAAAATTACAGTACAATACCTCCAACTTTTCTTTCATTTTTAATTTAGTCCTGCAAGTATTATCAAACTTGCACCACCTCCCTTAATAGTAAATAATGTGATTCAATCGTTATAATCATGTGAAAATACGAATAACAATATAGTACCTCCATCTATACCTCCATCTTTAACTTAGTCATGCAAGTATTATCAATCTTGCACCAACTCCCCTAATAGTACATGAATGTGAATCAATAGTACACACATGTGAATAAATAGTTATAATCATGTGAATTAATAGCAATTAATTCCTCATTTATCCGATTAATTACCCGATAACTTCCAGACATCAATTATTATCGAAATAAATGTCGATTTTTACTAACACTAATAATTCCAACACAATGGAACTATCAATTTCAACTTTAATCAACACGAACTTATTCATCATTAATATTATAACTCACAATATTTAACAACCAGGTCGTTCTCAGGAAAGGTTTTCGATAAGGATTTCTCCTTATTATGCCAGCGCCGCAGATGACCAAACCTCTCCTCGATGTAACTTTTAGACATTGTAAATATTGCAATTTAATAATATGAATAACTTTGTCGCCTCAATTATTGATTTAATAATATATCATATTATATAGATGCTACTGTGACAATAATCGAATCAATAATACGAGAGATATGATAAAACAATTACTGTAGCAATAATTAAGTATAACTAAGTGACTTCTCACGTAAAGATCAAAACCAATACTGCAAATGCTACTATGCAACCACGCCAGACATCTTTACTTTTTATTACCGTGTAGTTCAACAATTTTAACGGTAACACTTCCGTAATTTTTTTTATAAAAGATAATTACGTGCTTTTCTTACTACGACAATACTTCCGTTATAGGGGTCCACTTATGATTGTGCCATTCGCATCTAATATTTCCTATTAAAATGAATATTCCCCGACCAATCGAATATTATATAACCACTTGCTTTCTTTGTAAAATATTACCCATAACTATAACATTATATTATATCCACACCATAATATTAAAAAATATATTTCAAGAGAAATTAAACTTTATTCATAAAAGTTGGGGTCTTACAACCTCCCATTCTAATGAAATTTCGTCCTCGAAATTAGGGTGCGTACCTGGTAAGTCGAAGAGGTGAGGATACTTTGATTTCATTTCAGATTCAAACTCCCAAGTCATTTCCTCAACATCATGGTTTCTCCACAAAACTTTGACTTGAGGTATAACTTTAGAGCGTAGAATATGATCCTTCTTATCCAAAATTTTAACAGTACCTCTTTAAATACGTTAAATCTTCCGCTTATCTCATCCTATTCTAATTCAATAATGTGATTCGGTCTTTCACATATTTACGTAACATAGATATGTGAAAAAAGGTTATGAACACGAGATATACTTGGCGAAAGAAGGCGAGTTTATAGCCACGATTCTACTCGATCGAGGATTAAAAATGGGCCAATGAATCGAGGATTGAGCTTTCCTCTCTTTCCAAATCTTGTAACTTCTTTCCATGGAACAACACGTAACAACACATGATCTCCAATATCGAATTCCACGTCCTTTCGATGAAGATCAACATAACTCTTTTGTCGATCTTGTGAGGTTTTTATATGTTGTCGGATCGTTTGAATCTTTTCCGTAGTCATACGTACTAAATCCGATCCCAACAACGTTGCTTCACCCACCTCATCCCAGCATACTGGAGAACGACACTTTCTTCCATACAACGCCTCAAATGGAGTCATGCCAATACTTGCTTGATAACTATTGTTGTAGGAAAACTGCACCAATGGTAAGAACTTGTCCCAACTTCCCTTGAAGTCAAGGACACAAAGTCTTAATAAATCCTCAAGAGTTAGAATAGTCCTCTCTGATTGTCCGTCCGTTTGAGGATGATACGCCGAACTAAATCGTAAATTCGTGCCCGTAGGTTTTTGCAAACTAACCCAAAATCTTGAAGTGAATCTTGGGTCTCGATTAGAAACTATGGATACTGGCATACTATGCAATCTTACAATCTCGTTTATGTACATACTAGCAAGACGTTCAAGTGTATAAGTTTCTCGTATCGGTAAGAAATGAGCAGACTTGGTCAATCTATCAATAATGACCCAAATCGCATCTATGCCTTGAGAAACCTTGGGAAGACCAGTAACAAAATCCATGGTAATGTGCTTCCACTTCCATTCTGGAATTTCAAGTGGTTGCAATGGACCTTTTGGCACTTGATGCTCCTTGACTCGTTGACAAGTTAGACACCTTGAGATAAACCCCGATATCTCTCTCATCATATTGCTCCATCAAAATGTATGTCGAAGATCACGATACATTTTGGTAATCCCAGGATGGATTACAAACGGTGTGTTGTGCGCCTCCATCATGATTTTATACTTCAAGTCAGAATCGTTAGGAACACAAAGTCTGGAGTTGACTCGAAGTATTCCTTCTTTAACGATTCTTGCTTCTGGAATAGCACCTTTTTGTACTTTCTTCCTCATACGTATCAGCTCCAAGTCTGTAGCTTGAGCAACTTTAACTTTATCGATTAAAGTCGGTTTCACTCGTATATTCGCCATCATCACATGGGTCCCTGAAATCTTTAACTCTATTTCCATCCTTTTTAAGTCATACACAATGGGCCTTTGCGTTAACAATAATGCACTCGTGTCCGCATATAATCTTCTACTCAATGCGTCAGCTACTATGTTCGCTTTTCTAGGATGGTATTGGATGGTATGATCATAATCTTTCAATAGCTCAAGGCAACGTCGTTGCCGCATGTTGAGTTCCTTTTGAGTGAAGAAATATTTCAGGCTTTTATGATCCATATAGATCTCCACCTTCTCCATACAAGTAATGCCTCCAAATCTTAAGCGCAAAAACGACAACGGTCAACTCTAAATCATGAGTGGGATAATTCCTCTCATATTCTTTGAGTTGTCGAGAGGCATAAGCTATGACTTTTCCATGTTGCATGAGAACACATCCTAACCCTTTGCCCGAAGCATCACTGTAGATGACAAATCCCTCCGAGCCATATGGTATTGTCAGAACAGGTGCTGAAATAAGTCTCCTCTTAAGTTTTTGAAAACTCTTCTCACATTCTTCGCTCCAACGGAACTTTGTATCTTTTTGAGTCAGCTGAGTTAATGGAGTAGCGATTCGAGAAAACCCTTCTACGAATCTCCGATAATAACCAGCTAAGCCGAGAAAGCTACGTCTTTGGATCCATCGATTTAGGTTGCTCTCTCGACTTTCAATAGCTTCAATCTTTGCTGGGTCAACAGATATTTTATGACTTGATACTACGTGCCCAAGGAATGCTACTTCCTCAAGCCAGAACTCGCATTTCTTCAACTTGGCATAAAGCTTGTTTTCACGAAGCTTTTGGAGTATCCGCCTTAAGTGTTGCTCGTGATCTTCATAGCTTTTGGAATATATGAGGATGTCATCAATAAAGACGACCACAAAGTGATCCAAATATTCCTTGAATACTCGATTCATCATGTCCATGAAGGCAGGAGGAGCATTAGTCAATCCAAAAGACATGACTAGGAATTCAATATTCCCGTACCAAGTTCTGAAAGCCGTCTTTGGAATGTCATCGGTTCTAATCTTCAATTAGTGATATCCGAAAGGAAGATCAATCTTTGAAAAGAATTTGGCGCCTTGCAACTAGTCAAACATGTCATTAATGCGAGGTAATGGATATCTATTTTTGATAGTGACATGGTTCAACTCCCGATAATCAATACAAAGTCGCATACTCCCATCTTTCTTCTTCACGAATATAACATGAGCACCCCAAGGAGACGTACTAGAACGAATGAAACCGATGTCTAACAATTCCTGCAGTTGGGTCTTTAACTTCTGAAATTCAATAGGAGCCATTTGATATGGGGCTTTGGAAATGGGTTTTGTAACGGGTTCAAGGTTGATACAAAATTCAATTTCACGCTCTGGGGTAGGCCGTAAGTTCTTCGTGAATACGTCGAGAAATTTATTAACAATAGAAATATCATTCAAAACTGACGTATTTTTGTTTAAATCCGTGACATGAGCTAAGAAAGCTTGACATCCATTTTTCAATAAACGAATAGCTTTATGGCTTGAGATGACAGTGATTGATTTTAATGGTTGGGTTGCTTGAATTCGCATAATAGGTTGGTTAGGAATATGAAAGCTAACAACCTTACAAAAATAATTAATTTTTGCATGATGAGTAGTTAACCAATCAATCCCTAAAATCACATCAAATGCAAGTATTTTCAAAGAAATAAGATCAACAAGTAACGTGTGGTTGCCCATTTGAACTAAACAAGACTTATAAACAGTGGATGTAATGAAGGTTTCTCCCAACGGAGTTTCAACAGATAAGTCAAACCAATTTCTCCGGAGTCAAATTTAAACATTGAGTGCAAGTAGGAGAAATAAAAGAATGGGTAGAACTGGTATCAAATAAGGTATAGACTTCGCTAGAGTTTATGATAAGCTTACCTGATGACCTCGTTCGGGTTCCTTACTTTCTCGGGAGGTCACAACAAACGCCTCCCTTGAACTACACGGCTTTGACTTTTTCCGGGACGACCTTTGGTGCCTCCATCCCAAATTGAACTTGCCTTCCATGAAACAAAAAATCGAGTTAGGTGACCTTCTTCCACAATTGTAATAGTTTTGGACCGTTCTGCTGCGTCACAGATTTGGGAGCGATGATATGTCCCTCCCTCCGCATTTGAAGCATATGATAGTGGTCGTTCTCCTTCCTAAACAACGGGTGTTGATCTTTGACGCCTTTCCATCATTGTTGAATCTCCTCTTCTTGAAATATCCATTCTTATTTTTTTGGCCATGATTACCACCAAGTGGTTACCATTTCGCATGTTGATTCCAAATGACGCTTATTGTCACCGCTTGATGATCGCTATCACTCGTATTATCATTTTGCATTACCGCTTCTTTTGGTTGGGTTGACTCATTATCGCGTTCCAATAACTGAGCCCTATTAACAACATCTGAATACAAACACAGTTTATGAGAGATAATATATTGACGTATCTCGGGTTTCAAACCTCTTAAAAACATTCGCGTCATTCTCTCCTCATTATCAACCAAATGGGACGAAACCGACAACTTCTAAGAACTTGGCTTCGTCTTCGCGACACTGGTCATGTTGTTTTGCTCCGGTTTAATGAACTCTACCTCTTTCATATGATGAATACTTTCGAGAAAGTACTTGTCGTTGAATGCTTGGAACTTCTCCCAAGACATTTTCAAGGCGGTTTGAGTACGCTTTTGATTCCCACCAAAGAATCAGCCCTGCGCATGACATGAAGGTGGCAAAGAGAACCTTTTGCTCCTCGGAGCATCCCAAGATATCAAATATCTTGTTGATCTCACTTTATCCACGCCTCCGCCTTAAGTGGTTTTGGCTCTCCAAAAACTCCGGTGGTCCCAGCTCCTTGAATCTGCTTAGCGGTGATGTCCCGAGAGTTGCCAAGTGTTTCCACCTGCATTTTAGATGGAGCCGCCTCTACCGATGATGTTGCATGAATTGCATAAAGCCTCCGAACATTCCATTGTTCATCATTTGGTCGATGTTGTCATTTGCATGAGGATTGTCGCCTTCCCGATGCACATTATCCTCGATTATTGATCCGTGGAGACTCAACGGTCTCCTCATGGCTCCATTGCTATTTTCAACATTCTCGGATGTCATTTTCAAATCATCACACAAAATAAGGGTTAATTAACATATCACATATTATCCCTATACTCGTGACCAATTAAATACCAAATAAACTTGGTAGGTCATACTAGCAAAAAGGAATTCCTCGCCTCTCCCTCCTAGTTCTTATCTCACATCTCATCCAGGATCATATCCTAAGCTTTGATACTAAATCGTGACGCCCCCAAAATAGGTATACATCACCTATTCGAGTCGCCAAATACATGGTATGTAATACAAATACAATCTTAAATATACAATGACATGAAATGTGAGTTTTAATACAAATATTGTCTTTTAGACAGTATTTAAACTCAAAATAAGTCCTCAATACATTTATTATCACACTATTTCATAGAATAGTGAGGAATACTAATGCTATCATCTGGATCGTCACTCCGTTCCCCGACTAGTCCCTGCTACGTTCTCATTTCCTGAAGAGAACAATGAAAGCAAAAGGGTGAGCTCAACTAGACCAATAAGAAATATTATGGCTAAGATAATGCAGAATAAATTATCGTTAGCCTTCAATAATGTTAAACTGATACAATATAACAAACATCAAGTTTAACTGTAGCGGAACAAATAATCCATTAGAAGAGTCAAGTAGAGAATAAAATCTACTATCTTCTATGATTTAAAAGGTTTTTCATCACTTTTATCGCTGAGACTCAGCTTATTAAATAAACCACGTCATACATGCACTACGGCCAAGGATATTCATTAGTATCACGACCACAAATTATACATGCACTACGGTCCAAGGATATTCGTGTTTTCATCAATGGTCATGATCATGCCAACAACTGTCCATCAATGCACTATAGGCCAATGAGGACTTTTACCACACTATTTATAACATTACGGTCATGACTATACCGAATAATCCCTGGTCATAATCATACCAAGTCCATCTATGCACTACAGGCCATAGATGACTTTCAACATAATATAAACATGAGGATGATGACAATGACATAATAATTCAATAAAATAAGTTCAAGAATTAAATTTTAAAGATTTATAAGTTAATTTATCCTGAACTCAAAAACGTCCAAATTGTCAACATGATACTGCTTTGTGGAGTAAAATTCAAGAATGCTCGTAATAATATTTCCATGAAAGATCTTTGGATGAAGCGCAAATATCCGTGGATATTCTACTAATTTCATGGAGTATAGAAGCCAAAACTTTAACCAACCGAGTATAATAGAATATATGAAGCTATGAAATAGATTTTCACCCGCCATGCGGTAATCCACGTAAATGCATCATTTCCACAGTTTAATAAGGAATGAATACAAAGGATCATTCACCATGCATGTGGTAATCCACATAGGCGTTATTCCAATGAATAATAAAGAATAGAATAACGAAGAATTCACCATGCATGCGATAGAATCGCATGAGATGGGTTATTAACAATGTAATAATAAAGAATGGAACTGAATCATGCGAAATTCGCATGCATGTGATATTCCAATAAAATAATAAAGAATGGAATAACAACGAATTCACCGTACATGCGATAGACCGCACAAACAGGTTATCCAACAAAATAATAAATAATGGAACCAGGTCATGCGTAATCCACACGAGCATGGATATTCCAATGTAATAATAAAGAATGAAATAATGTAAGAATTTCACCATGTATGCGGTATTAAGCCAGACAAAGTTATTCAATGTAATAATAAATAGTAGAACCCGTGTTAAATGCATGTCTACATTGCATGAATGAGATATTCCAAAAGAAATAATAAAGAATGGAATAACAGAAGAATTTCACCATGTATGCGGTACTTTGCATAGACAGGTTATTCCAACATAATAATAAGGAATGGAATAACAATAGCTCTCTTCATGAAAATGAAAGAAATAATACCCCTTACCTTAGAATAAAGCTGGATACTGGAATAGAGAGGTAGCAAACTTCTCTTCTTCTTTCTCTCTATAATTTCTCTCTATAATAATTGCTCTATAGCTTTAGTGAATTGGTGAGAAATGAAGAAAGAATGAGTTTCTATTTATAAAAAAATATAGTTTCGATAATTGCACGTTTTGGGGTTCGAAAAATTACAGTACAATACCTCCAACTTTTCTTTCATTTTTAATTTAGTCCTATAAGTATTATCAAACTTGCACCACCTCCCCTAATAGTAAATAATGTGAATCAATAGTTCAATCATGTGATTCAATAGTTATAATCATGTGAAAATATGAATAACAATATAGTACCTCCATCTATATCTCCATCTTTAACTTAGTCATGCAAGTATTATCAATCTTGCACCAACTCCCCTAATAGTATATGAATGTGAATCAATAGTACACACATGTGAATAAATAGTTATAATCATGTGAATTAATAGCAATTAATTCCTCATTTATCCGATTAATTACCCGATAACTTCCACACATCAATTATTATCGAAATAAATGTCGATTTTCACTAACACTAATAATTCCAACACAATGGAACTATCAATTTAATCTTTAATCAACACGAATTTATTCATCATTAATATTATAACTCACAATATTTAACAACCAGGTCGTTCCTAGGAAAGGGGGGCTTTCCGATAAGGATTTTTTCTTATTGGCGCGCAATTAGATGACCAAACCTCTCTTTGACAGAATTTATAGACATTGTAAATATTGTAATTTAATAATATGAATAACTTTGTTGTCTCAATTATTGATTTAATAATATATCATATTATATGAGATCTTCTTGTGACAATAATCGAATCAATAATATGAGAGATATGATGCAAAGAATTATCAGTAGTATAATTGAGTATAACTAAGTGACTTCTCACGTAAGCATCAATAACCAATACTTGTGTGCTACTTTATGCAACCACGCCAGACATTCTTTGTTTTTACTACTTGGGTAGTTCAACAGTTTTAACGGTAATACTTGGTAGTTATTTTTATAAAAGATAATTACATCGCTTTCTTACTACAACAATACTTCCGCTGTGGGGTCCACTTAATGATTGTGTTGAGTCGTCATTTAATATTTTCTCTGTTAAAACGAATATTCCCTAATTAATCGAATATTATATAACCATTTGCTTACTTTGCAAAATATTACTCATAACTATAACATTATATTATATTCACACCATAATATTAAAAAATATATTTCGAGAGAAATTAATCTTTATTAATAAAAGTTGGGGTCTTACAGCCCAAACCCAAGAGATAAGTAATTGTATATATACTCAATTTATTTTTAATTCTAAACCGATGTAAGACTTAGCTTCCCACAAGTATTTATTATCATTTTCAATTGTAATATTTTTTGGAGTTAATTTCTTATTAATTACTTTATGGTTTTGAGCTTCTAAATACTTAATTTTAATCTATTCATGAAATAGAACACATTAATATGTATATTCATCTGAAATAGTTAATGAAACCAACTTTAATTTTAGCTTAAATTTCAACACATTTAAGTATAAATATAGTAGTAAATGAGGAATGAGAAAGTGTTATGGACATAGGAAAGTAGGGGAAAACGCGGTGCATGCGAATGCAAATACAATAACTTTTAAAATTTTAAAAATAAATAATTATCAAAATTTGATCCATCAAGATGACAAATAAAAATATAGAAAACATGATTACAATTGTTATTAAACGAGGTCAACAACAAATAAGTTTGATAATTCTATCATATATATTTTCATATATAATTTGAAAAGCGAAGTCTGACCCGGGTGGGGCTCGGATCGAGTCGACTTCGGAAAAAAACCGAATCGGGACTCGAGTTCGTATAATGGGCGAGTCGATTTTGAGCAGCTTTTATTATTCGACACTTTACACGATCCGAATATGAGAAGATTAGTACTCTGCTCGTTTTCTACATAAGTAGCTCGTAAGATTTCGAACCATTCGCCAGAATTGATCGAATCGTTCGATTATCGTTCATGATATGAATATATGTAAATCTTAGTTGATTTTTTGGCTACCGACCGACGATTTCTCTTCCCCATCCGCCTTCCACGTCTTCGAGTTCCTCTTACGTACTTCTTCTTCACTTCTTGGTTCGTTCGAGGTCGATTTATATTAGAGAATCGTAAGAGTCCGACTTTAATTTTTGTCAGAAATAACAATCTACGCTTTTCTATCATTTATTTTGTAGATAATCTCAAGATCTGCATCATACATATTCGTGATTTAAGAGAATTGAAAGAGATATAAGGCTTAACTTCAATTGTTGGTAAGTTATTAGTCTGCAAATTCATTTATATAACCCCAATTTCATTTTCCCTAAATCATACGAAACCCTAGTTTTATTTTCTTCTAAACCCTCGACCTAAACTTCTTCAAAATGTCAAACTCTGAGTGCATTCTCGGTTCTCAACTAACTAGTGCTAACGATAATGGTATGCATTATTTATGTCTTTTCTAATTTTTGTGTGCGATAGTAATGATATGCATTCATTTACCTTTTCATATCTAATTATTTGATCTGCTTTAGGGAAGGCATCAAATGTGTACCTACAGTCATGTATTTGTTTGATTATTTTTTGTAAGGGTATATACTGAACTGAAGTCTCTCAACTACAACTTAGATATTTTTTAGTTTTGGAAATGATTTCTTAAAAAAACCTTGATTTATTCATGCATCTCAAAGTTTATGTAGTTATTCATATATAGTTATGTAGTTATCAGCCTTGTTGGTAAGTTATTAGTCTGCAAATTCATTTAACATCCTATACTTCATTATTTATCATCTTTTTTTTTCCGGATGGCTTGGTTAATCAATCAACACCAAAGAGTTAATCCTTCTCAAGCCTCCGATAATGGCAATATTTACGCCACCTATTGATGCTATCATTGTAATTGACAATCCTAACGAAGGAGAGAAAGTAATCATTGATGAAGAAAACATAGAAGGAAAAAAAAAAGAAAACTTCAAAGGTTTGGTCTGAATTTAACATTATTAAATTACAAGATGGTACCAAAAAAATTCAGTGCACTTACTGTTTTGCTAAACTTGCACATCAAAGCACTGGTTCAACTAGCCATTTAAATAGACACATGTTAACTTGAACGGTTCGTTTATCTAATAGACACATGTTAACTTGCACGGTTCGAGCATTTGAGTGTTGAAGCAGAAGCTCATTTGAGTGTCTGTCAGAGCTTTGCTGATTTTATTTTTTATCATGCAGGATATTGAAGCCACTGTTGTTAGTGGTAATGGAACAGAAACTGGTCAGATAATTGTGACTTTGGTGGGTGGTCGAAATGGGCAAAAGAAACAGGTGATTTGAGTAGTCCAGTTTAATGTTATTGAATTACCTATGCTTTAATTTTGTTGTTTTTCCTCTAGTATAGGCTTTTTTGTGGTGTCATAATGCTAGTTATTCTTTTATTCTAGTGTTGAGGATTTATGAGGATTTGCTCTTCTTTTTTTGAGGATGGGGATGAGTCGCCTTTTATCAAGTTGCGATACATCCGAGATTTATTAAAACATAACCACAAAAAATTGAAGTTATTTCTTCTAAAGACATGTCATATATGGCGGGCGTATGGTTGGCACTTGGTTCATTTGGTGTCGCCTGTCGTAAACTCAAGATTTGGAGGCATATTGTCTTCACATAGAATTGAGGTTTGGTTGAAAGGTCTTTCGAGCTTACTATACATTGTTGCTAAATAGTTTCATCAACTTTCTTGTTTTGCTTTTCCCTTTCTTCACTTGATTCTTTTAGGCCAAGTGCTTGGAAATCGACGAAGATGTTGCTATAAAGAAGGTGCTTTGTAGGGATAAGAGATACAAGAACAGAGAACTACAGATAATTATGTGCTTGTTTGAACACCCTAATGTAAATCTTGCAATTTTTATTTCTTTCATGGATTCTCAGTGCTTTAACTCAAGATTTTTCTGCTATTTGATTATCATTGAATGTGAAAATATTTCATTTTGCTATACTAGTCACACCGATCAAAGTTATATAGGTGGGAGGGACCATTTTGGCAAAGAAGCTTGCAAAAGAGCGAGGTCGGGCCATCAATGTTGGTGGTGGATTCCACCATTGTTCTCGCAAAGAAATGGAGGTGGATTCTCGTGCTTATACGTATATATCTCTCTCGCATTCACTATGTTTTTATCCGCTTTAAATATTTCAAGGTACGACACTTGCAAAACCATATCAAAAAGATGTTGTCATACCGCTTTATGCATTGATAAGTCGCTTTTTATATTTGAATCAACTTGAAGCATGAATTCTTTTCAAACAATCTACGTGGTGATGATAATCGATCTTGATGCACATCAAGGAAATGGGCATGAAAAAGACTTTTCTAGTGACAAAGATGACTCTTACCTTTGCTCATGGTAGCGTTATATTGTGTTGTCATATTAGCTGAATGTGTTTGGTTATTGCCAGGAAGAGTATATATTCTGGATATGTACAATCATGAAATCTATCCATTTGTAAGTTTTCATTTTTCAAATGATATGTTCTTATGCTTCAAGATATTCTGTAGGTCTCTCACTCACTCTGTATATGTTTGCATATGTGTGCACATCTGTTTATTCTTGTCAAGTAAATGTACCTTATTACTTCTGTATGCCTTAATATCTTTTTATATGTTTATTTACTTAGGATATTTATTTATTTAGGATTATGAGGCAAGAAGATACATTGATCGAAAGATTACTGAACCGAGATTACGAATCACGATAATTCTCATCCTGGACTTGGACACTTGAATGAATCAATGTTAATCTTTCCGCTTTGCTCAAACTTCAATCCTTGTGATGTTTGCTTGTTGGATAATGTCACCGCTAGTAACTTGATTGTTAATGTTGTTGCTGCTACTAATGTGTATTTTGTAATTCATATGCCTAACTTTTTAAAATTGTATATTGTAAATTATAAATTTGGAATCAATAATATTATATAAGCTCGTTTTTTACTCGAGTTCGATTCAAAACAAGTAGTTCAATATAATTTCGAGTCGAGTCGAGTTGAACTTGAGTATTATTTTTTGTATCGAGTCGAATACTGAGTACATTATTTAAATTTTATTTCAATTCAATCAATACGAAGCAAGACATTTTGTCTCAATCAAATCGAAAGCAATTTTTAGAATCCGAATCGATTCGATTCGTTTACAACCTTAACTGTATATAATAAAATATTATATAACTTTAGTCAACTAATAAAAAATGTAGCGTTAGATTTTAAGCCATAAAAATAGTAAAAAAAAAAGGTTTATAAACCAAAAAAAACAGTGAAGAAAAAGTTTCAACAAACACTCAAATTATTGAAATTTAAATCACATACATATTATAAAAACATATTTGTTTTTAATAGTTTATCTGATAGTTAATCAATTAATTAATGTACAAAGCATAAAACCAACACCTAACTTGGCAGAAGAACGCCTTAATCGAAATCTAAAACAATTTACAACTTATACACGTGTTGTAGTTTTTGGCATTGTGTTGAGCGCACCGTAGTTTGCGAATGCAGTTACAAATGTGTATTCTTAATATCCCCTAAAAGAAAGATAAATATTTTATTATCATTTTATATTTTAATACGTTTTGGATGTACACTGGGTGTGTATAGATTAATAAATAAACTTTCACAATGTTTTATCCCTGTTAATCTTTTCGATGGCGCAGACAAAATTTTAAAATAAAGATAAAGTGTTTAGAGGACTGATTCTACTTTCATTTCAACACATTGATCCTTTATCCTCAAACGTATATTTTGAATTCCAACAAATTTTGTTATTTCAGCCGGTTATTTTTGTCTCTGATTTGAGTTAAATCTATTCCATTTAGAATATCCAATGCAGGAAACTCTCGTAAGGAGGGGGAAGAAAATATGGCCAATCAATGTCATCACATAGGCTCATTTCTGATTTAGGGGGGGAAAACTAACTGTACACTTCAACAAGACTCGCAAAATATCATAGAAACCAGAAACTGACCAAGAATCTCGTAAATATTAGCGGGTCACTCTTTTATTTATTATATGCAAAAAAAATTCATTCCAGTTTTATATTTCATCGAATACAACAAATTTCATAGGTTAATGAAGTCTTGACAGATATATATTTTATAGGTTGCCAAGTCTATATAACAAGGAGGACGGGGAAGAAGTCGAAAGTCAAGGAAGGGTGAGTTATTCCTAGCATTATAGAAAAGCAGATGTGCCTAGACCACTAACTCGAGGAGATAGACTCGTGCCTCACTTTTCCTTTCTTCTGAGGTCCATGGAACTGCAGAAGCAGTGAGTTGGTGACGACAAATATTGAGCTCAAAGCCATCAACCCACCTAAACAAACATTACAGCAGAAAACTTTCAGCTTAAAAGTTCAGGAAACAGTACAACCAAAGTCCAATATTTTATAGAATTACCAAGAAGATAAATATAATATGATTACGACGACCTCTTTGTGTTAGTAAAAATTACATATGTACACTATTTTACCATAGGAAACATTACACACATGCATCTGCTACCTTCTCAATTATTTGAGACCCCTAGCACATTACCCAGAAGGAGAAAAGATCAATGATGAAGTTTATAAACAATAAAATCATTAATGAAATACATATTCCGTAAGACATGCCAAATACCAGATCCTTAGACATAAGGTAAAATCATCTGGTTAGGAATGATGAAATATTATATAAACATAAAAACCATTGATTTTAGAAACCGTGAGGGTTCGACTATCTTCCGCCAAAAGCCATTGGGCTTTCTAAATATTTGTTCTATTGTTTCTACTTATCCCCTTTTTTGTGATTTTTAAGTTGTTCAAAATTTGTTATCGTACTCATTCACCACTACAAAAAGGATCTGAGTTTTCTTTTATCACAAATCTTGAGATATATGATACATATATAAATTAATATCATTGACCAAGAAAACCAAATTTGAATTATTCACGGATGATCTCTCTCTCTCTCTCGTTTGGGATAAGCAATGTATAATCTCATTGTTCATACTATTCCTGTAACATCATCCTTTTGTAGATTGAAAAAATTCTAGGACTAAAATAGGAATCAGAAACATTTTCATAAAAATAAAAATAATAGCAACAATTGAATATCAGTCACCTGAAAGGGAAGGTGTCATGGCAAAATCAAAATGAGGAAGAAGTAAACCAGCAGCAATGGGAATTGCAACAACATTATATGCCACTGCCCATGACAAATTCTGGTGAACTTTTGTCATTGTTGCCTGTGCAAGATCAAGTGCATCTACCACCTGCAACATAGAAACTCAATGAGCACCTGATATTGGTAAACATGAGACCCATGGAAATGTATCAGGAACTCTATTTATCCAAGTATCTATGCACTTTAGCTTCAGATCAAGAAATCAATTTCTTTACTGGCATTTACTTTTTGTTCTCTTTTTCTTAGGCAGCAACTCAGCATGACTTAATCCCAACTAGTGGGGGAGGAACTGACATAGTTTTAATATCTACCTGTGAAAGTCTGTTTCCGAAGTATGATTGATGCTGCATTAGATGCAGCATTTTCTTGTCCTTCAATTTGCAAAAGCAACGCCCACATCGGCAAGAGCCAAAGAAGGAGCGTCATTAATTCCATCACCAACCTAAAAAGGTACAATACATGTCAGCAGAGGATTTTGAAAAGTATTCCCAGAAGAACTTTGAAAAGTGCTTATAGTACATTTCATCAGATTATATATATTCAAGAATGAATTTAGAGAAATAAGAACTATAATGGAAGATTTTACCATCGCCACACGATGGCCAGAAGCTTGAAGTGTTGAGATGCAACCAGATTTCTGCTGTGGTGTCAAGGATGCATTGATAAATTTACTTTCTATTCCAACTGCCTTGGCTACAGTTGCAACTGCCTCTTCCCTGTCTCCCGATAAGAGTACTGTTTTAATTCCCTTCTGCCGAAGCCTTCACAAAAACAACCTAACAATGTGAGACGGATAAGCAAACAGAACAATGTTTAGAATATAAAACAGGCAGTTATAATAGGTGTCAGAGGTAGGATGGCTCTGGTCACTCGATACTGTATATTTATATTACTTAAAATGCAATAGTATCTGAATTCCAGAAACAATACAAAACTCTTTGATGCAACCCAAGAAAAGATGTCCAAAAGCAAAGTTTTATTTGTTGTGATTAATGAACTTTTGAGTACTAGAAATTTATTACTTTTATTTAGACATTAGGTATTTTTATGTTTCTTCTATTATTTATTTGTAAGAAACCATGTGTACCATTTCGTCTAGTAGAACATATGCTAATAAATGACTTCAAAAATAGTATTTTGATATATATACTTTGTTTGTTGTGGGTGATCCATTCCCCTTAAATCGAGTTTTGGCTCGTATATGTTGATCACCGTCCGTATTTAACACTAGGGTTCTATAGATATTACTCTACCATAATTAGAGAGGTCACATGATCAATCTTGCCAAGTCCAAGTGGTAACCACACAAGCCTATGCTTGGAATTTCCAGGTGCACGACTCTTGTGGAGGGACGTGTATTTGTGGGATTGGTTGAATGCTCTAAGAGGTTTGGACACCCATGATTGCTTAAAAAAAGTGGGAAAAAAGGGTAAATGATATTTGGATTACATCACTCAATATCTTCAGCAAGAGCGGTCCGCATTATAAATTATTATATGTAGGAGTCACTCCATCAGAACTTTGAAGGATTGATGTCATGAAGCACAAGTTTCCAGCTCAAGGACTGTTAAAGTACTCCAAAAAATATGGAAACCCCTTTACACGATGAACTAGCAAAGTACAAAAACAGAGAGAGAGAATTCGTTTAGTATTTGCTATAGAAAGTGTAATACTATGAAAGGCATTTTGTATACCATAATCACCCCATTACCCCAACCCAACAAAAATTAGTGAACGAAAGAGAAGAAAAAACAAGAATTAAACTCAATTTAAATGATATAAAATACTTATAGAGCGAGGTAAGTAAACATTGAACACCACCATTCAAGATGGAAACTTTTTTATTTAATCGTACCACAAATAACCATTAACCAATCAAAATAAAATTAGAATTGGAGAGGATAGTACCTGTTTATGGTAGATTCTGCATCTTGTCGTAAATTATCAGATATTACAATAGCTCCAATCACACCTTCTCCTTCCTTACCAACATAAACAACTGTTTGTGAACTGTTTGATGGGGAACTTCCTTTGGATGATTTTTGCTTCACAGATTGCTCCAGATTCAAAAGATCAGACAGGTTCTTTCTTCGCTGAAAACGTTCATGAACCCATTCTAAAGAGCCAACTGCAACCAATTGCCCCTCCACTTCTGCTAAGGAGCCAAAGCCTGGTTCAGCTAATTGTCCTTGTGTTGTTGGGATATTCAAATTCAATGATTCTGCTTTGCTAATAATAGCATTTGCAATTGGATGTACCGCTGTTTTCTCCACCGCAGCAGCAATCCTAAGAATCTCTGGTTCATCATAAACAAAAGATGCCACAGCAGAAACAGTAGGTTTTCCTTCAGTTAGAGTTCCCGTCTGAAAATTGAAGCAAGGATGTAAAACATTTAATTATTAGATACCGTAGAGGAGACTGATGTAATCTACTCAATATGTCTTCCAGATCCAAACCATTAGGCCATTTAAAATTAGCACTTGAATACAATTTATTTTTTTTAAAAGGAAAAAGGGAAAAAAAGAAAGAAAAGAGAAGTTGTTGATACCTTGTCTACAGTGACTACATCTATGGCTGCCAAGCGTTCCAATACATCACCTCCTCTAATTAAAAGTCCCTGCTTTGCTCCTGCTTATTATTAATGAAACAAAATTGAAATCATAGCTTCCTAGAAATATAGTATTTGTAAGGTGTCTTACATAAGTAGAGCTGTAATGTTTGCTCAAACCCCAGTTTAGACTGCATCAACTATCAATAGAGTGACTGTCAAGAAGATTGAGCTAGGTGCAGAGCACCACCTCGATATTATTGTACAAAGTGCCCACACTTAATTTTAAAATCCCAAACCATTTAGTCAACAGATTTAATGTAATGTAAGAATGTCATGAACGGCATTGTAACAAGAAAAGGGGGATATCTGAGATTCACAAGTGTGCTTCAGACCCAATTAAAAAAGCTTGAAAAAGTACTGTAGGTCAATTTTGTTTATGTTTAGTATTATTAAGTACTTTATGTATTTACATGCCTTGCTAAACAAGGTGTAGTTGATTAGTTGCTAAACGTGTGATCTGCACTAACTGTAGGATGTTCTTAATGGAAATATACTGCGAGACTATAGAAAGATAATGTATATAATATGAAAACACAATTTTTTTGCTATGATATTACATAACGGACCATCAAACTGGAAAAAGCGTAGTAGTGAAGGTGCTACTTGTATTGTACTGTCCATTGGTAGTTGCAAGAAAGACTTGGCATCAGATAACAACATCATTAACATGCATATGGAGGGTTGCTTATGGTCAGGGAAAAGCAGTCATCTTGCAGCCAATCAGGGAAAAAGAGATGAAAAAAGGAAACAAGGTTGATGACATACCAAGAGAGGTGCCAACAAGGATTGCTGTTGGTGTGGCAAGGCCTAGTGCACATGGGCAAGACACCACCTGGAAAAAAAAATAACAAAAAAATCAAGAAGGATGCAGACTTCATGATGTACTGCATCATCTCTTATAATCAGAGCGATTTTAGACAATTTGGTAATAAGCGAATACACACTCATCCAACTGTCCACACTGTTTTAGTTCATTCATAACTTAAGAAACCTTTGTTACGTCCAGCATTGGTCATGTTACAATATTGCCTTAAAGCCAAAAAAGGATGTTACCTTTGGGGTCGGCTTTATTTAGTTTGTTAGCTAAAAAATTTTGAACAGAAGAAATATAAGGATCATTACAATGAATGGATTCAAAACACCTATGAAGTAACAAATTAAAATATCTCAGCAAAACAATTAGTAGAATCCTGTGTGAACTGTAAGCGGTTAATAGAAACAAGAAAAAGATATAAGTTTGAAGCTCATAATATTCTTGAACAAATCATTAGTGCACCATGACTCACCAAAACATCCACAGAAAGCTTTAAGCTCAGAAGCAAAGGATTTCCATCAGGCCCAGCAATGTCATTAAGCAAGACATCGGGAAATAAGCGTGTCCCAACATAGTACCTTAACAGAAATGAGTAGTGAGGAACAAGCAACTAGTAGCAAAAACATAATAACTTTTGATTCAAACTATAAAACTTGACAAAACCAATCCCAATCAAGGGATTCATCATCATTGCTAACCACCAGAGAGGATTAAATACAGAGACATGAAAGAAGACCATTGAATTTTTTACTTATTTTTGTTGAGAACGTTTTAGTGATGTATGGTGCAGTTGAGTTTGCAGGAGAACAACTGGAAAGCAACTTAACTAAAAAATTTCCCATCTCTTTGCATTTGTTATAGAAGAGTGGAAGACATGACCACAAACATTTTCAAGCTGTGTTACAAGGTCAGATAGATATCATTAGTAAGTAAAAAAGTAAGGATGAACATAAACTAGAACAATGAAACAGAAGTAAAACTAAGGGGGCTTCAAGAAGTGAATATAACAAAATGTATGGTGAGCAATTAAGAGCAAAAGAGGAAAGAAGTCTATTGCCAGATAATGAGATAAAGACAGTTGAAACGAATAAGATGTTCTGAAGGGGACATGACATGAGAAAGGATCATATTCCTACTAGGCGGGATAAAAGTCATAAAACATCATTGAATCGATGATCAGCATCGTTGGCATATATGGTATCAGACTCTTGCTTGGGCTGGGAACAGTGTCCTATTCCCTCCTCTTAATAGATAATTATGACTAGGAATGAGATCCGTCAGAAATTTTGTATTCTTTAAGCTGGTCTTCCAATTTCCGTTCTAAATTCCATTTGATCCTCAAGAAAAGGTAGAGATTTAAGTTCATACCAGAAAGCAAATGTTGCTGCTGACAAAGTCATAACGCTGTACACGAATGGCCCAGCAATTGAATCTGCAAGCCTCTGTATAGGTGCTTCACGGCCTTGAGCATCCTCAACCTATAAAGGTTGAAGACAGAAGTCATACAAACAGTAAAAGCTATTAGCTATTTCATAAAAGAGGCCATTTATAGCAAAAGTTAATACCATCAATCATGAGAATGCAGGTTTCAATAAGTGGAGTAAAACTAAAGTGGCTACTATCAGTTTATTGTCTGTTTTATTTTTCATACGTAATTTTGGCCCCACTTATTGGGTTAACAGTTCATTCTTCCCAGAACACCATATTTGAGAGGTCATTATTTAAATATCCTTTTCTAAAGTCAATAGTCCAAAATAAGAAAAAAATAAATTAGAAGAGTGCCCAAGCCTACATGTAGGTTACAAAGGATAAAGCATTATACAAGTATACAACCCTTTAATACAAAAGTAGATCCAGCCAACTAATGCATATTGTTCGGCTTGTATCAGTTCAGTCTTCCCAGTCAGCACCACACATCTGTGGGGGGCCATTGTAGACTAGAGCCATTTTGTTTTACAGTCAAATTCAATGATCTGGGATTCAAAATGTTATCAGAGAATGGATAAATTTGACCACCCAAAAACATTAAAGTACAAAGAATAATCACTATACAACCCAATCAAAAAATGACTTACCAAGCCAAACCAACGATATTTCATTTCCAAAAGAGCAGTTAGCATCTTATTAGATTTTACACCTTGTAATCAGGCAAGACAAAAAGGCACCTAGCGTAGTTTTCCCACATACACACGCACATATATATAGAGAGAGGAAAGGGTAGGGGGGGAAAAATAATTATTGATGTTAACAAATAGGGGAGAATAATAATAGGAGAATCAGTATAGTTAGTAATAAAATTTCCTAGGATTACCTTTCCATATTATAGCTACCAACCTGCCATAACTAGCTTTCTTTCAAACCAATATCAGGAAGATATTCTAATATTCTATATCCTCATTCTTTTACATGTTTCTTATGGTACCATTATTAATTGTGCCTATCATATCAATGAAAAATAAAAAAATACTGACCATGCGAACAATCTTGGTTATTGTTGAGTTGGAGCCAGTTGAAGAAGCTTCTATCCTCAAAGGTCCATCCTGGAAGAAAATTGGAAAGGATTTTGCAATTGAAAGATGCTCGAGTAAAATCCAAAGCATGTTATGCTATAAACATCAAATTTCACAAAAATTTTTAAAAAAGGGGACCAAAATCTAGGAAAGTGATGATGATACTATCTTCCGAGGTGCTGCTACTCAACAAGACAAAATTACCAAGCCATAGCCACTAAAAGTATATTCCCATCATAGGATTTCCAATTTCTCTTCCCAAAATATGAAAAAAGGGTAAGTGGACCACATCCCATATAGCAGCAAAGCTGTTACTGTGAGGACAACATAATTATCTTGCACCATTTTTATTCTAAATAATTGGATAAGATAGTCTCAGCTCACCAACTTCACCAAAACTTACAATCATAAGAATACTTCCATCTAGTTATTTTAATTATTATTTATTATTTCAAATTATTTTTTAGAATAAGTAGCAATTTGACATAGTTCCTGTCACTACTGAGAAAATAATATATTACTCTATCAGCAAAGGTTGGAATGATTTTCAGATAACTGAATTTGCATAAACACAAAGCCCTAATTTCATTCACACGGTAAGATATGTTTGAACAGTAGCATACCCAGTTTATTGTTCCAGCTGAAACTAAAAAACCTGCTTCCTTAAATACTGGAAGGGATTCCCCAGTGAGCATGGACTCATCCACGACACTTCGACCTGCAAGAACTCTTCCCTGTACAGAAGCCAGAAGTTGACGATTCAGTGAGAAAACCAAATTCCCTATAGCACTTACAAGCAGAAAAATTAACAGCAGGAAAGCATACAGGTCACCAAGACTAGCATTCCAACAATGTTTTCAAGCAATATTGATGACTTGTTGATCCCGCCAAAAATATAGTTTCAAGACTCTTAAATAAGACCGTAAACGATCGATTCGGGCGACTCAAAAAAATACGAGCGAGACTCGTTAATAATATGATCCAAATCTGAGAATTAAAATAGTTAAATAAAATGATTCAAATCCGAGCATTTAAAATCCCCTAGTTCCCCCTCTAAAATATGAGTAGCATCCATTCCCCGCCTTCTAAAAAATCTCCTAGGCCTAGGCTCCTCACTCCTCGTCTAGGTGCTAAAATCCCTCTAGAAAATTAAGTGGGCACTAAGCGAAAGTTTTTTTATTTTAATAACTACCCAAACCACATCTTAATATATTTATTTTTCTAATGATTTACCATATTCATAATACATGTTTGTAATATATCAAATCACAACAAGAAGTGAACAATATCAAGTCAAAATGGATAATTTTATTATAGTTGTAATTTTTGAACTTATTCCAACTTCAAATTATATAAATGATGATACATTTGTAATATTTAATTTAATTCAATATAATTCTTAAATTTATGTTTAGTTTTTAAGTTTTAATATTGAATTAAATTTTAAAATTTTAAATTTATTATTTAATAACAATCTTGTTTATGAATAAAACTAATACATTAAAAAATATGTTTGAACTTTAAACAATTGTATGTTTGTGTTTGAACTTTGACATTAACAATATGGATGTGTTTGAATTTAAAGCAAAGGCCTTTATTATTTTTATTATAGATTGTTTTGTTTTATATTATTGTTTTGTTTGGATAAATGTAAGATAAAATATTAAAATTGGCTTAAAATAAAAAATTCAACCTAGACCCCGCGTCCCCGCCTAGGCCCCCGGCCGCGTGCCTCCTACTTTTTAGAACATTGGTAAAATCTGAGCAAGGTTATACTCGACTCGTTTAAGATTAAAACTACTCGAATTCTTGATTGTGATTTAATACATAAAAAGATACATATTCGATTAGATGCTCGATACATTCTCTTATAATATATACAAATTTAAATCAAATTAGGATAATTAATTTTTATTGTTTTGTTTTGTTTTTAATTTTAATTGTGATTTCATATTTGTAAAGTGTAATAATAAATATATTTTCTCATTTCTAAGTAAAATAACAAATTCAATTTATAATAATTATAAAACTAGTTATAACGTGGAGACACAGATTCGAGCTTGAATTTGAAGTTTGCGAGTAGTTTGAATATAATTCAATCCGAGTCGGATCGAATTCGAGTAATAAATATTCGAGTCGAATCTGAGTAGAATTTTTTAAATATAATTCGAATTCGAGTACAAATTTATCATTTGAAGTCGAATTCGAGCATCTCTCTGTTCGCTTTACTTCGACTCGTTTACAACTTTACTCTTAAATATGTTATACAAGTATACAGTGTAAACCTATCAAAAATTGCCAACTACTCGGTTTACTAATACTGACAATAATTGCCCAAGTTCATCAATTCAAGGCAAAATTATCAAATAAGCACTTCAAGACAAATGCATTTAGGCCAACTTTAGCCTAGAAGTGATCCAAATTTCATTTTACACGACGAAGACAAGGAAGAAAGCATCGTGTAGTTTCCAACAGAAGACTTCCAGAATAATTCCATAGTTACCAATTAGAGAATGGAGAGGTTCAATTGAAAATTCAAATTGCTTACATCTACAGGAATAGTTTCTCCTGGCAACACCAACAGCGAGTCTCCAACTCGAACATCATCAGTTGAGACTTGAATGCAAATTGCTTCAGAGGAAAGTACACTATCAGTAGAGGAATCACTTCCAGAAGGAATAATCACAAGTCTTGACTGAGTGGATATTAATGACTGCAAAGGCGCACAGTTGTAGTCTATCAGGAAAAGAAGTTTAATAAATAACAGATATATCAAGGAGAGTCAATCCCATTACATCACAAAAACTAATATAGAGGTCAAAACCAAACTGCAACTGAAATCAAACTGACGACCAAAAGTTCTGGTAGATTTTTTATTTTTTTTTATAAAAAAAAAGTATATATAGCATGCATATCAATAACTGAATTAGACTATACTCCTTCCATCTCTAAATTTGTTATCCTCATTTCTTGTTGGGATTTCCCAAAAACATAACCCACTTTGACATTTCAAACATATCTTAATGCTTCCTTAATAGGCTCTTTCATTTAATGCACTGCACTAATGCATATCTTTTATATCATTTTAATCCAAAAAATTACATAATCTTTCAAACACCAATTAATAACGTAGGTTCACATAGAAAAAGGAATTATATGACCTGATATAATGCGTTCGCCGCTCAGTTAGTTCTCCTAGAATTGGGTGCAAAACAAAACCTATAGATTTAGGGACGGAGAGAACTAAAATAAGTAAGAGTCATGAATCTCAGTCAATAAGCATAACTTCAAAATCTGGGTGCCACAACCAAACATGTATATCTTATTCTAAAACTCGAATAATAGCATAAAGGGATTCAAATCTAAAACAAACAGAGAATCACTAAAGAAACAGTGTGTATATTATGTAGTGGGCAAATTGGGGGAGAAATATGTAGCAAGTTCGAGTCTTTTGCAGTAACTCCATACATAGAGGTAGAAAGAGAGAAACTGAAGTTTTATATTTGATATTCAATATCTACTCGCAGTACAGGCTTGGCCTTAACTTTGGCATCACTCTACATTACATCCTAGCCATATATCTTTTTACAAACATCGAATTCTAGCCCTCTGTTTCTATTGATTATTAACAATTAGCTTCATCCCATGCCCCCTCCTAGCTACTTCAGTACTATGATTCGTAACAAAATATATGCATCAATTTGTACCAAAAAACTACGGACGTGGGGCACATCACAACTTACCAATAGTTCGTTCATATCGCTAGATGCTCTGATCCTTGCCCTTTCTTCCAGAGATCGTCCTAGCAGAACAAAACCAAGAAGCATGACCTGCATACTAAAATTTAGAAAATATTGAGAATAAACATGTAAAAATTTAGCATAAAAACAAGCTAATTTCAAAGACCTATAACTGTATATTTCAAATGATCCTGGTTAGGAAGGCTAAGACGGCGCCTCACATATGGGTAGCAAGAGGGTTGAATGGAATGGAGACAATAAAGTCCATCATAAGCTCGAAGTCAAATAAAATTTTAAAATTTCATAACGTAAGTGCCAGGAGAACTGCCTTTTCTGCTACTTTAGATACAAGGATTTAGGTATAATTAGTTCAATTAATGCATGAAAAACAAACCGCATTGAAAATAAAATTAGAGAGTGAGTATCAAACAAACCGGCTCATCAAAGAATGATGCATCCCATTGAAGTCCAGGGTTAAGTAGTGAGATCTTCAAGAAAGTAAAACATAACAATGACATTAAAAGATAAGCTGAAGAAATCATGCAAAGGAAGCAAAACTCAATTGAAACAAGAAGAAGAGTCTCACAGAACTAATTATGAATGCAGCAATTGATCCAAATCCAACTAGAGAGTTCATATTTGGTGATCGCTTTGTGAATGCCCTTAGACCATCAAAAAGCAACTCTGCAACAGTATATTGTTTTCTTCATAAAGCAGCTTATTAAGTTTAGCACTTTTCTCAATAAAAGTGAAATGTATATGGGTTTCCAAAAATATTCTAATAAGAGGATCATTCTAATCATTCATGTCAACACTAGATTTACATGCTATCAAAACCAAGAAACATATATAAAGATACACTTGCAGCTAATAAAATTCCGGAGCAGCCATAAATTCCTAATGAGAAAAGATTTACAAGTGGCAACTTACCTCGCCCAGGTCCTAACAGAGCGCCAAGAGCTAAACCGCCTTTCACATATGAATTATGTAGTAACTCAAAAATTGATCCTACAACCAAAATCAAATATGAATTAGAAAGGGAAAAAAAATAAAAAATTATTAGAGTAATCACTTAACATTCCAGACGTACGGCACTACTTCCAACTCCTTAACATTAACACTGCCATAACTTTAAAAAAATTAATTACATTTAATTATCATCAAAGCTAATTCCAATTGAGTCGGAATTGAAACAATGCATTACCATGCCCAGCATGAATGCCAAGAGAATGCAGTATATGAGTAGCATGAGATCCACAACATAAAGCCACCAAAGTCCAAGCAAAAATGACTCTATTCCTACTCTCCACAAGTAAAATAGCTTCCTTCTTCGCCACACTCTCCTTCCACTTTTAATTGCACCTTCTCTTCCACACCAAGCCCCATGAAACCCTCCTCTTAGCCGGAAAACCACAAAGTCCGTCAATTTCCCACAAGCAAATTCCTCCGCCACGTTATTTTCTTCAATTCCCCCCTCCGTCTTCAACTTAATCGCCGCGGTCTCAGTCAACATATTGACCACCGCCGAGTCGACTCGGTCATCGGCGGACAGGATCGTTTTGACGCGTGAAACGCAAGCGCCGCACAGCATCCCGGTGACATCAAGGAGCACCGAGGAAGAAGAAGAGAAATCTTCCCCTCCTCCCCGTGGCTGCTGAAATTCCGGCGACGGAACTTTGAACTCGACGGCCTTGGCGGAAATGAGATTGGGCGGCCGGAGGAGATAGGACCGGCGGCGTTTGGGGAGGACGGTGAAGTGCGAGCGGTGGACATTGGAGGTGGGAGTGAGGTAGGTGAAGGTGAGCTTGGGTTGGGAGGAGAGAGAAACTCGGAGGAGATGAATAGTTGTCATTTTTAGGAAATAGGACAATTAGTTGGTTGGATGAATATGCCAAGATTTCAATTGAAATGTTACATTTCCGACAGATAGATAGACGATGATCCGGTTCTATTCCAATCGTCACACAAAAAATTGTGGTTAAAATTGCCACTTTTTTTTTCCATTTTTTTAATCAAACAAGCACGTGTTAATTTAAATTAAAGTATTATTTATTTATTTTTATTCTTTTGTATAATGAAGTGACCATTTAAACAAGAGAGCAGATCTTCTGTCCTCAAATTTTCTGTCTCATTTGTGTTTTCCACTTAAATTTTGACACATGTCCTTTAATTTAATTTTAAAATTAATTAGTGTTAAGTAAGAGACTAGCTGTTAAAATTTAAATGTGAAACACAAAGAAACAGAGAATTGAGGGACAGAGGATCTGCTCTCTTTAAACAAGTACAATAGAATGTAGCGGATAAGGTTGTAAACGAGTCGAATCAATCCGGATTCTAGGCTGCTCAGATTTGATTCGAGACAAAAATGTCTGGCTCGTATTCGATTCGAATTTGAAATAAAATTTAAATAATGTACTCGTATTCGACTCGATACAAAAAATAATACTCGAAGTTCAACTCGACTCGACTCGAAATTATATTCGAACTACTTGTTTTGAATCGAACTCGAGTAAAAACGAGCTTATATAATATTATTGATTCCAAATTTATAATTTACAATATACAATTTTAAAAAGTTAGGCATATGAATTACAAAATACACATTAGTAGCAGCAACAACATTAACAATCAAGTTTCTAAAGCAAAGAAAGATTATCCAATGTTAACATCACAAGGATTGAAGTTTGAGTGGCGGCACATTAACATTGATTCATTCAAGTATCCAAGTCCAGGGATGAGAATTATCAGCAGTTCGTAATCTCAGTTCGTAATCTTTCTGATCAATGTATCTTCTTGCCTCATAATCCTAAATAAATAAATATCCTAAGTAAATAAATATATAAAAAGATATTAAGGCATACAGAAGTAATAAGGTACATTTACTTGACAAGAATAAACAGATGTGCACACATATGCAAACATATACAGAGAGTGAGTGAGAGACCCACGAATATCTTGAAGCATAAGAACATATCATTTGAAAATGAAAACTTACAAATGGATAGATTTCATGATTGTACATATCCGAATATATACTCTTCCGGCAATAACCAAACACATTCAAAATAATATGACAACATAATATAACGCTTACCACGAAAGCAAAGGTAAAGAGTCATATTTGTCACTAGAAAAGTCTTTTTCATGCCCATTTCCTTGATGTGCATCAAGATCGATTATCATCACCACAGTAGATTGTTTGAAAAGAATTCATGCTTCAAGTTGATTCAAATATAAAAAGCGACTTATCAATGCATAAAGGCGGTGTGACAACATCTTTTGATATGGTTTTGCAAGTGTCGATGACTTGAAATATTTAAACGGATAAAAGCATAGTGAATGCGAGAGATATATCCGTGTATAAGCCTGAATCCACCTCCATTTACTGCAGAACAATGGTGGAATCCACCACCAACATTGATGGCCCAGCCTCGCTCTTTTGCAAGCTTTGCTGCCAAAATGGTCCCTCCCACCTATATAACCTGATCAGTGTGACTAGTATAGCAAAATGAAATATTTTCACATTCAACAGTAATCCAAATAGCAGAAAAATCTTGAGTTAAAGCACTGAGAATCCATGAAAGAAATAAAAATTGCAAGATTTACATTAGGGTGTTCAAACAAGCACATAATTATCTGTAGTTCTCTGTTCTTGTATCTCTTATCCTGCAGCACCTTCTTTATAGCAACATCTTCGTCAATTTCCAAGCACTTGGCCTAAAAGAATCAAGTGAAGAAAGGGAAAAGCAAAATAAGAAAGTTGACAGAAACTATTTAGCAACAATGTATAGTAACTGAAAGACCTTTCAACCAAACCTCAATTCTATGTGAAGACAATATGCCTCCAATCTCGAGTTTACGATAGACGGCGACACCAAATGAACCGATTACCAACCACACGCCTCGCCATATATGACATGTGCTAGAAGAAATAACTTCAATTTTTGTGGTTATGTTTCTAATAAATCTCGATGTCTTTGCAACTTGATAAAAGTCGACTCATCCCCATCCTCAAAAAGAAGTAGAGCAGGTCCTCATAAATCCTCAACACTAGAATAAAAGAATAACTAGCATTATGACACCACAAAAAGCCTATACTAGAAGAAAAACAACAAAATTAAAGCATAGGTAATTCAATAACATTAAACCGGACTACTCAAATCACTGCTTCTTTTGCCCATTTCGACCACCCACCAAAGTCACAATTATCGACCGGTTTTGCTCCATTACCACTAACAACGGTGGCTTTCAATATCCCGCATGATAAAAATAAAATCAAGAAAGCTCGATGAGACACTCAAATGAGCTTCGCTTCAAACACTCAAATGCTCGAACCGTGCAAGTTAACATGTGTCTATTAGATAAACGAACCGCAAGTTAACATGTGTCTATTTAAATGGCTAGTTGAACCGGTGCTTTGATGTGCAAGTTTAGCAAAGCAAAGAAGTGCCTTTGAATTTTTTTTGGTACCATCTTGTAATTTAATAATGTTAAATTCGACCAAACCTTTGAAGTTTTCCTTTTCTTTTTCCTTCTATGTTTTCTTCATCAATGCGGTACTTTCTCTCTTCCCCGTTAGGATTGTCAATTACAATGATAGCATCACCGGTGGCGAAATATTGCCATTATCGGAGGCTTGAGAAGGATTAACTACTGGTGTTGATTGATTAACCAAGCCATCCGAAAAAAAAGACAGGATAAATAATGAAGTATAGGATGTTAAATGAATTTGCGGACTAATAACTTACCAACAAGTGATAACTACATAACTATATATGAATAACTACATAAACTTTGAGATGCATGAATAAATCAAGGTTTTTTAAGAAATCATTTCCAAAACTAAAAAATATCTAAGTTGTAGTTGAGAGACTTGATTCGATATACCCTTACAAAAAATAATCCAACAAATACATGATTTGTAGAGGTACACATTTGATGCCTTCCCTAAAGCGAGATCAAATAATTAGATATGGAAAGGTAAATGAATGCATATCATTACTCTTTTACACAAAAATTAGAAAGACATAAATAATGCATACCATTATCGTTAGCACTAGTTAGTTGAGAACCGATGAGACTCGAGTTTGACATTTTGAAGAAGTTTAGGTCGAGGGTTTAGAAGAAAATAAAACTAGGGTTTCGTATGATTTGGGGAAAATGAAATTGGGGTTATATAAATGAATTTGCAGACTAATAACTTACCAACAATTGAAGTTAAGCCTTATATCTCTTTCAATTCTCTTAAATCACAGCCATGTATCTGCAGATCTTGAGATTATCTACAAAATAAATGATAGAAAACTGTAGATTGTTATTTCCTAGACAAAAATTAAAGTTAGACTCTTACGATTCTCTAATATCGTCGACCTCGAACGAACTAAGAAGTGAAGAAGAAGTCTGTAAGAGGAACTGAAGACGTGGAAGACTGGACCGGGGAAGAGAAATCGTCAGTCAGCCGCCCAAAAAATCAACTAAGATTTACATATATTCATACTCATGAACGATAATCGAGCGTATTCGATCAATTCTGGCGAATGGTTCAAAAATCTTCTGAAGCTACTCATGTATGAAAAGCGAGCAGATCTTACTCTTCTCACATTCGGATCGTGTAAAGTGTCGAATAATAAAAGCTGCTCAAAATCGACTCGCCCATTATACGAACTCGAGTCCCGTTCGGTTTTTTTTCGAGTCGACTCCGATCCGAGCTCGACCCGTCCGACTCGTTTTCAGCCTTAATAGCGGAGGATCCACAGATGTTCACTCCATTACACTTTTTCCTCTATTTCATTTAATACAATAATCATTAAATTATAAAAAAAAAATACACTTATAATTTAAAAGAATTTTTAACAATTAAATTTTTTATAATAAAATTATATATTCATCAAATGATAAAAAAAACATCGAATTATTTTTATTTTTAGAACAATTATGTTATTCATATAATAAATTAGTTGACTGGTGTTGATTTCAATTATACTATCAACAATTATAAAAATAGAAAAATAATTTTTTTACATGTAATTTTGATATTTTCACAAATAATCTTGTAACATAAAGGTGAAATCCATCATACTCAGTTGTGAGAAACTACCATATGAAAATATCAAAATTACATGTTAAAATAGTACTCTCCTAAAAATACGGTGTATTGAATATAATTAAAAAAAATGGGTAATAGAGGAGATCCAAATCTTGCTCAAGCGATGTGTATGAGCACTAGACTTTATTGCTTAAAATTGAGTTATTTTTTTAGCTTAATAATAATTTGAAGTCTAAAAGAGGGTAACTATTGACATCACTTTGAAATCTCTATTGTTTCTTGGCCTATTTGGTATCAAAGCCAGTTTTAAGTTCTGAAATACTCCTTTTTTATGTTTGTTATACTGTGTACAAAAATTAAACGAAAACTCATATTTAAACGAAAACTCATATTACTTTTTAAATGAACTTTTTATTATAATTATTTGTTCTAAAAGGTAATATTGTTAATAGTTTTTTAAACTCGAGCTATTTTTAAATTTAAAATCGATATAAACTCATTTAATGTCAATTAATACAACAATGAATATTATAAATTATTTAAAATTTATTATTAATTTTAAAATTTATTTGTTTCAAAATTATTTATAAATAATATTAAATTTGAGTTTGAAAATATTTTAAATTAATTTTCAAAAATTCATAATAAATTTACAATCTAGAGTAGATAGAATGGTATCAAAAGCAACTTATAAATTTTATTAACAAGCAACACATAAGGTCCTAAGAAGTAAGTTTACATAACAAACTCGCACAAAATGTTTATAGCTTTTAGTATTAAATAAAAAATGTTGAATAATTAAAATAGATATACAAAAAATTTAAAAAAAAAAGAAAGAAAAAATTAAAAATCTCTACAAGTGGTAGTACACTAAAAAAATTGAATACTAAGGGGGTGTTTGATAAAAACTGAATGAAACTGAATCTGAATTTGAATCTGAATGAGTTAAATCTGAATCTGAATGAGTTGAATCTGAATAAAAAAATCTGTTTGATAATTGACATGTCTGAAAAATCTGAATGACAAAACTTTATTATTTTACCCTTCTGAAAAAATTCAAAATTGTTGTAAATTTATTTAATATTACTTAATATAATAGTTAATATTTATTTTTTAATTTTTTAATTTTTTTTTTTTACTTCATTCAAATTTCTTTCATTCACTCGTTCAAATTTCGTCTATCTTCTTCAAATTCAAAAAAACCATTGGCCAGATTCAACCATTCAGATTCAAATTTCCATTCACTTCTAAACAAACACCCCCTAAAGTTGTGTTTAATAAAATTGAAAGTTAAGATCTGAACAGTTTAGACATCTAAATGAAAAAATGTTATTTGATAATTAATTTTTTCAAAATGTCTGAATAATATAACAAGTTAATTTGGTGAATCTCAATTCGCTGAATCTGCAATTAATTTTGATGATCTGGATTGGACTTTACACAAAGTTATCCCCGATCCCCAATTTTGCTATTTCTATTTCTATTTCATCTGCTTTCTCTTATCTCATTCCTAATTTTGCTCTTTCTATTTATATGTAATTTGTTGAATATCAAAGATGAATATGAGGAAAGTGATGGAGGGTGATGTTCAGTTTCATGTGATCCATTTATTTCCTCACTACGTTCTTTCTAATTTGATCCATGAAAAAAATTTAGCCAAAAAAAATTTTCTTTGATCTGCAGTTGATTTTGAGAAGGTTATTTTTGTCCAAAAAAGACAACTTTCATTCAGACCTATCTTTAAATGATTTAGAATTATATTTGTGTCTAACCGATTAAGAGGCATTAAGAAGTATTTTTTTTTAACTAAACAAATTTTGCTTCTGACAGAATCAGAGACATATCCATTAAAAGCTATTCAAATATAAACAAACACATCCTAAATCACAAATTAAACCATATAATTTTTCACCACAAATTATATTTTTAATTAAAAGTACTTTAGTCTTTATACTTTGGGTACCAAAATAATTTATACTTTTCGCACTAAAATTTATTGTGCAAATTATTTTGATATAGAAGGTGTAAATTGTTTAAAAGCGCTAAAAAATGAAGGTATTTTAATTAAAAATAAAGTTTGGGTGCATAAATCGAATTTAGACATAAATTAAATTTATGATTTAGTCCAAAAATGAAATAAAAAAATCTTATCCTCTCCAATCCATTTCACTATTTCAGTACCAAAATCTCCTCTAATCATCTTGTTCTTCAGTTCACAAGAGAGAATGGAGTCTTCTTCTTCCTCCTCCAAGCATTTAACAGAATGTCTTATCGAGAAGCAAAAATGTATGGCGACTCAGCTGGTTTCTAACTGCCTAATAGTATTACCTCTCTCTATTCCTCAATTTATTCACAACCCATTTGGTCCCTCAGCACTTTCTAAACAACCCATTTGCTCCTCCAATAACCCTAATCTTCAATCTCTAGTAACAACAACAACAACCCACATTCTGCATAATTTCCACAGCTCCGTTGTTTCCACTGCTGATAGATGTCTCAGATTCTTCCATTTATTCGCTTCTCATAATCCCTTTATCGGCAAAGTATTTTCCCTATCCTCCGATTTTCAGAATTTCTGCCAGGTAATCCCCTCTTTCTCTCTCTACGTTTTATACAAATTATATAGTTGTTTAGAGTTTTATTTCCATATTATGTGCATAGAAATATGGGGAAAAAGGGATTATTTTATAAATTGTCACATAACTTCTGCCATTTTTTATGGACAGATTAGTTAGCAGTTTATAATGGAATTTACTAACCACGTCATGATTTTAATACTCGTTGGCTATAGAAAAAGGGAATCTTTCTTGCTTCTTAGGAAAGAATATTTAGAAATCAATTGTTTGTATTTGCAAGAAATTAGTGGTAGAAATTAGAATAGAACAATTGAAGTGGTTAAGAGATGCTAAAGATGTAAAGGGTGTTAATAGCTGCACAAATAAATACAGAAATAAAGAAAGTAAAATGACAAATTTTTGTATCCAGAGTACACTTGATTTGAGTAGGTAATGATGGAATACATGGTTGAATTGGAAGACAGATTATGTAAGTTCTAATGGAAAGATCAATTTGTGAGAAGAAAAGGCCATAGATAAAGGGAACAGAAGACAGTACTGTTCTATTGCATGTGTTGGTATGATATAATGTTATATTGAGTTTTTCAGTTATTAGCTAACATAGTTTAAATGGAAAGATCATTTGGCTGGCTTGCCATCTAGTTTGAGGACCATCTTGGTTCACTCCCGTCATCCTTCCTCACCCTCGTTTTCATTTTCCATTAGTCCTGGGTATAACATATTACTAAAAGCGACTGTGTATGGACAGACATCATCGTCGTCATCCATTCCCCTTATTATTGTACTTTGGACACTCAAAGAATATAGACATTATGTATTGCAAACTTACGACCAATTGAAGACTGTTCCTAGCTTAGCAATGGAATAATTGAAGAAACTGTTCAAAACAATAATGAAAGGGTAGAAGATATGAAAGTCTCTTTAGCCTGACAAGTGCCATACTGAGATTGATCTCAATGCTGATAATGGGTAAAATTGAAATCTTATTATTATTGTTGTTGTTGCTGTTCTTTTGATGAAGTAATTGGAGAATCAAAGGATAAATCTCAGAGCCGTGTTTATACTTTTCACTAGGGATTAGGTTATTGTAGTATCTCCTTCATTGTTTTCTAGTAAAAGTCTTCTTCCTCCTCTCTTTTTTTGAGTTATTTTCTCTTGTTAATGCATTAGAGTTTATTTGTGAGAGCAGAATCTGTTTCCTTTCCTTGGTTTGAATGAGACCTTCTTTTGAACTTTTTCAGATTCATCACAGAAACTACATGAAATTGAACTCTCTGCCCAGTCACAATTTTGCAGCCATTTTACCAGGCGATTCAGTTGCTGGGATCGTGGTAACTAATGGTATTTTGAATTTCTTGAACATTTACAATACACTATTGGTTTGCAGGCTTGTTCTAACCTGGTTCCCGAACTCTCCTCCGGCCATTGTTAGTCCCCTCAGGTATCCATCTAGAAAAATGCAATTTCCAGTTGCTAATAGTAATTTCAATTGAAATGAATTGATACAGCTGACTTTATTTGTGTGGTTGGTGAGCTGTTACCTGCCTAAATGATGCAGTGAGAGTTGCTATTTAGACAAAAATTAATATGGGAGGATGAGTTAAGGACATGAAGTGAATATGAACTAGAGGTTTATTACTCTAGAAAACTAATGTAAAAGCTGAAGTAAGCTTTTAATATTAGATAAAAAAGAACTGATGTTATTCATATCTACACCAAAAGTTGCAGTACAATAGTTTTTCTTTTACAGGCTCGAGAGTCAAGAAGACAACCTGTCCTCATAAATAGTTACTAGTTCCAGAGCTATTCTTAGAAACTCTGGAACAAAACATGGCAGACTTAAATACAAACTTAATTCGCAGAATACTTTAACAATCTAAGAACTTTTCAGAAAATTCTAGACAACCTCAGAACTTCAAAAGAGATCAATGAATTTAGTTCCAGATAAATTCAGAATTCCATCCACAAGCTTTTGGTGCCCTTTTTAAGCATCAACATACTATGGTCAACAGTTTTTTGGTATATTTGTCTATATATGTGGAAGACACCAAAGGAGAGGACAATAGCCCAAGAATTACAAAACACTTTACTATTCCACAGCTTATAAAGACTTGAGTTCCATTGCATAATTATATATGTCAAATATATATATATATATATATATATCGATTGTTAAGAGATAAAAGTAAGGTTAAATTTATCTGGAAACTGGCCAAGTGGGTTAAATGTAATTTTGGTATATTCTAAAATCGAAGTCCTACACTTCAGTCTTTGACAAGAAAATTATGCATTGAGGTATAGGTCATTGGTTCAGAAGAACATAGGCTTGCTTTGGGGCCAGGTCTGCCAGTAGGGTTCCCACAATATATCCATCTTCAATGACATGTCACTAGATTATTAATTTATTTCATTTGATAAAATTTGTTGGTATTCTTAACATCAGTGGTATTTCTTATTCAGCACTTTATGTGACCCATACTTGAACATATTCCGAGGACTCATCCCACCTCTAGGAGGGACTTTGGATCTTTCTCCTATTCTGGCATTCCTCGTCCTAAATGCCTTTACAAGCACTGCTTCTGCACTCCCCGCTGAACTTCCATCGGCGGGAGTATCTCAAGGAATTCCATCATCTCGTACGGAACTATCCGATCTTACAACATCACAGAAGAAATGGATGAGAAGGTTTGCTGCAAACAGGTCAAAGAGCTCCAGCAATGACAATTAAGTCATCCAGTTATGGCAAACACCAACTTTTCTTTTGTTTTTATGGCTGCTGAACTGTGCTGGCCTCTTTTGTGTACAATCTTTGTAATTCTTTTAATTCCTGAAGAAAGGCACCTTGAAGCATTATTCTTCACCTACACACTCCCAAGTGTATAACATTTTTTGTTTTAATATTGATACATGCATATATTTTTTCCCCCCTCAAAGATCCCCCCCCCCTCCCCTCCCCCGGTTAATTTTCTGCCATTTTTGCGAAGGGTACTACTTCTGTGAGAATTGAAGATGATGTTTCCTTCTCCTGAAGGACCTCAACCACCACTTGACTAATAGGGATAATATCCTTAGATCTCATAACTGAAGGTAAATGAACTAATAGGGAGTGATAACATATTGAGTTGGGGAGCAAAACTTTATGATGAAAGAGTTCTATATGTTCACAAACTCAACCGAGACAAATTTTAGTATGCACAAGTTTAATACATTAAACTCCCGTAGGCCCTGCATATATTTATTATAAACCCACGCTTGTAAAGTGAAACTTTCATGTGACTATAAACAGATAGTTGGTGTACTATTTAAGCATAATAAAATCCATGTTAATGCTACCAGCATCAGATTCTGCATAAGTATGCAGTATGAACCAGCATCAACTGTATAAAGTTCACTCTACAGAGAATGGTTTATCTTTTTCTGCTACCATACTCGCATCCACTAATATCTAAAACTTCATGAACAAGTTTGCCTTCCACAGAATATAATCCTGCTACTCCTTCATTCGGAACAATTCGTGGCTCAACAGTCAGTCGGATCAAAATCAATCAAAGAAAAACTTTATGCTGAAATTACAATACAATTTCCAACTCATTTTCTATTAGAGTCGAGTTTTAGTTTCCACTGTGAATTGTTGTTCTAATGGAGCATGGAGCTGCCATGTGCAGGAGTCGCAGGCGTTCTTCGTCTGAGAAGCTACTTCTTCTAAGCTTTGCACTTCTTGCCATAGTCTCACCTCTGTTTATTGATAGGAGAGAGAGAATGAGTTGGAGCCGGAGGAGGAACCCATCGACATCTCTCTTTTTCTGCCAATTTTGCTGCTTGGACGAGAGCTTCACCAGGTTTGATGCTTACTGGATTTTTAGGGTTGGTGGTTCTTCTGGTGGGATTTTACTAATTCTCATGGTTCTTGCATTGGTTTTGAAGTGTAAAGCTTCTTCTCCCAAGGACTTTATGTCTTGAAGCAAATGTGGAGCTCCAGTTGATATTATTCAGCCTGATGCTCAGTTTATTTCTGTGCTTTATTCAAATGTCTAGCAAAGCATAGATAAACATAATTTACACTCCTCTTTCCACTATCCCTTTTAAGATGAGATCGTGTACAAATATCATGGTCTACTGTCATTTTAATCTTAATCTCTGCAATCCAGCTTTCAACCGTTTATTTTCCTAATAAGTAATAATTAGTGGCAATTTGGTTTTCAATCATCCTCTCTTTGATTTTTTCCATTTGAGAATAGGGACATATCCATTCATATATATGTATACACACACATATACATGTACATGCAGACAAACACAAATTTGACGGGGCCAGGGAGAGGGGAGGAGACACTTACTATTACTCCCTCCATTCCATATAAATAGTCTCACTTGTAAAATAAAATTGTTCCACTTCCACAAAAAGATGCTCCTTTTATTGATGGTAATACAAAATGACATAATGTCCTTGATTATATTACCATGCTACTACTACTAAACTCAACGCTTGCCCTATATAAAAGGATAAACATGGAAGGAAAGTATATTCTAGGTTTGCAAATGGAACTCTGTTTTGTGGAAAGGAGAGAGTACCTTCTTTATTTCCCTTTTGCTGGATGAGAGAATTATAACAAGCAGGAAACAGAGAAGGAAGTTAGCAGAACATAGTTTCTATCCAAGGAGAAAGCAACAGATTAGAGAAGATCATCAGGTAGAGGTGAATATCAATCCTTCAAGAGATCATATGCACCATTATTTAATTGTCTTTAAACTTTAAAAACGTTGTCAAAAAGGAAATCCAAAATTTAAGAGTTTGCAAGAAAAAAATGCTCTGAATTGCGCAGGACCAGCACTGATAGAGTTACTCTTTAAATCAGCACAACCATTGAATAGCCAACTATTACAAGAAAGAAAGCAAGTACTGTTGCTTAATATTCTCAATCCAGCCAAAGGAAGTCTGTTCTCCTGACAATTTAAGTCGTCGGGAGCAATAGATTAGTACCTGATATATCCAAATGAAAAGGAAGAAAGAAAAGCTCTCTGGGGCACCTCAGAGTTAACTTAATATGTCATTTACCAGCCTCAAAAAGTAAATTTGTTTTCACCTTACCTCAGAGTTAACTTAATATGTCATTTACCAGCCTCAAAAAGTAAATTTGTTTTACGCCAAAAAGTATTGGCGGATAAGAAGGTTCAGACATGACAACAAAAGCATTGTGACTTATTATTGATTTACTATCTGCAACATGCCAATGAGGCTGTATCCATAAAAGAAGAACCAAGTATTATTGTGGATGACAAGTTCCAGACTATGAAGATGCATCAAACATCTTGGTGATCCACATTTTGAGATTCAGAAAGAATTGGTAGGGGCGAATATCGCAACAAGGCTTCTTCAGCTTCAAGCATGCCCACATGTTCTAGTACAGAAGTCAAGTTCAGTCCAATGATCCGCACTAGAGAGTTTGAGTGGCCATTCAGAAAAACATTTGTGATCTGTTACAATACCACCACTCATTTTATCTTTAACATGCATTTAATCCAATGAGATGGAGAAAGTGTGAAGAACAATCAATGGAAATATCAACAAACTATGACAAATGCAAAAAGGGTTTATGCATATTTTGCAGTCGGTCTCAAAAGAAATTTTAAGACATAAACAATCACTTCTCTAAGTGAACATCCCAATTAATCTTAATATCCTTCACTCATCTACGTCTTGCCACACTATTATCAACATACATAACTAAACCATCCAGATTTTATATTACACCTACAGAGCTACTAAAAGTATGTCAAAGTTGTATATCATTCAAGTGTTGACTAATATCCTGCGCCATTCACTTCTAGTTCTCAGTTGTCACAGTTATATATGCTATCTTCAGGAAAATGATGCAAGTACTCTAATGCATGAATTTGAGGAGAGAAAGGAGAATACAAGACTAAAAAAGAGCATGATGCTAGTATGCAAGAAGAGACGTCATTGAAAGCAAGACGAATGCTTAAATAGTATGCAGCAGTATCAGTTCTGTTTAACACTTTAACCCTTCAATTACAAACTTTATATTTTGCAGATAGGCATAATATTTGTTGGTAGCTTATCACAATACTCCCTCCGTTCCACAAAAAGAGTCCCCTTTACAAAAATTTGTGAATATTAAGGACATATTTTTGTTCCATTTATACCCCTAAAAATCATAAATTGTTAGTGTAGTGTCGCATCATAATGAAATTGTGATAACAAACTTAGAGGACATTATGTCATTTTACATTAATATGACTAAAAAGTGGACTCCTTTGTGGAACCAAAAAAATTGATAGAAATGGGACTCTTTCTGTAGAATGGAGGCTGTATGTAAATTAATGTGTTAGGAAAGGATACCTGTGTACATCCAAATAGTTTGAGCAACTTCAGGGAAAAGCAGCTGTCCACAATCAATCCCAGTGCCTCATTAGTTACTCTCCGACACCATGAGAGATCCAAACTCAACAACTTTCTTGACACCATGAGAGATCCAAACTCAACAACTTTCTTGAACATTTGGCAAGTGACAAAGCAGTGCTGGAGCCAACCTGTTAAGAGTCGCTAATGGTCACGGGATCTAGCAGATATGTCAGGCATCTATTATCTCTGGGTTGCAAGGTTAAATAAGATTATCAATGGGAATGTCACAAATACTGTTTAAGATAGCTGGACAGTGGTATTTGTCAAGCCCTTGCTGAACCTTAACCAGAAAATAAGAGAGAAACAGAGATAAAGATGGATAGAATTAGAGAAAACAGAGGGAGGAAGAAGGAGAAGAAAATAGTAAATACTCTAAAGCTCATCAAATTCAAGTAAATTATGTTCGTTAATCTATGATACAGAGAGGATAGAAATGGAGTAGCTGAAAGCTTCACTCCTCAATTCTATATATATATATATAGCTGCTAAAACGCAGAAAAGTATAAATATTCCCAACCTACACCACTCTTTTATCCTACACACATGCTAACAACCTCCATGTGCACACACGTGTATACAAAATATCTAATTCTAGAGTACACTAACTATTTTAATTATGCCCAATTTACCCTTTTGTTATGATCTTGACATTCCCTTCCCCTTGAGATCTTTCATGTCCTCATGAATGATAGGTAACAAGTCTGGATAGTTGAGTTTGAGTAGGTCTTCATCTTCCTAGGTAGCTTCCTCAAGCTACAATATTTCCATTGATAAATGATTTTGCTTCCTTTATAAACCTTTCTTTGTTTCAAAGTTCTAAGAGGCCCAACATCAAACCTTCCTTCTTGGTTAACCTCAGGTAGCTGTGTGCTGAATGTAGCTGTTCCCAAATGCCTTTTAAGTTGTGATACATGAAAAGTTGGATGTATTTTGGAAGTGCTAGGTAACTCTAATTTGTAGGTAACAATACCAAATCTTTCCAAAATTTTAAAAGGCCCATAAAATTTTGGGGCCAGTTTCATGTTCTTCCTGATTGACACTGAGCTTTGTCTATAGGGTTGTAACTTTAAATGTACCAAATCCCCAATCTCAAACTCTCTTTCAATCCTCCCTTTATCAGCTTGGCTCTTCATTCTTTGTTGTGTCTTAGCTAGATTCTCCTTAAGAGTCTCCATTTGATGCAGTTTTTCTTTAAGAATATCTTCAACTGCTGCAATGTTGGTGCCAAGTGTGGTTGAGATGTTTAGATGCATAGGGTCAGGACCATATCGAATTTTGTAGGGTGTGATTTGTAGAGAAGTGTGATAAGTGATATTAAACCACTCTGCCATAAGTACCCAAGAGCTCGATCGATTGTTTTGGTGAATGACTGCACATGCTCCTTAGGTATTGCTCCAAAACATTGATTTATCCTCTCAGTGCTCCCATCACTTTGAGGGTGATAGGAAGTACTGATGTGGAGCCTTGTTCTTGCAAGTTTAAATAGTGTTCGCCAGAAGTCACTCAAAAATATAGGATCTCTATTACTCACATTGAGTTGGGAAGGCCATGAAGCTTAAAAAGGTTCTCAAAAAATAACTGGGATAATGTTTTGGCTGAGATAGGATGACTGAGAGGTAAGAAATGAGAGCTCCTGTTATACCTATCAGTAACAACCCAAATAACTTCATAGCCTTTGGAGTTAGGGAGTCCACTGATGAAATCCATAGCTACATCCATCCAAGGTTGATTAGGGATGGATGATGATTGTAGCAGCCTGGGGTTTTTCACAACAAATGACAAATAGAACACCCAGCCACCCACTTTGTGATATCATTCTTCATTCCTACCCAATAGAAATATTGTTCTATCCTTTTTTAAGTGGCCCTTACCCCTGAATGACCCCCCACTCCTTTCTCATGGAGTTCTTTAAATAGTTGTATTCTTAAGTAGACCATGGACTAGTTCAAACTCATTAGGCCCCATTTTTGTAGCTGCTAACTCGACTATAACTTGGGGAAATATTGTTCTCTTTCATAGCTTTCAACAATCTGGGACATCAATGCTGATTGGGCTATTGTCAAATAGTTAAGGTCTGCACATATTTGAAAGTTGGTCCATCCATGTAGTTAGACTTCCATTCCTTGTTGTGTAAAGCTGAGGATAAGGTTATTGTAGCCATATGTACCCCTCCTAACTGTTTCAACCATGTGGTTCCCAAGAAAACATCATATGACTGCAACTTAATGAGCATAGGTGTGCTGAAAATGTGGGTGTCAAAATTCCATGTAAACTCAGGGCACCATGCTTTACTATGAAGTTCCTCACCATTAAGAAGATTAATAGTAACTGGGTCAATAGGTTGCATAAAATAGTTTAGTGCCTTGGCAACATCCTCACTTAGAAAATTTAAGGTACTATCTATTAACATCATTAGTTGTTTTCCTTCACTTTTTCCTTTGAGAATCAGGACTTGACCCCATTTGCCTCTTCTTGAAGTTTCATATTACACAAGGTAGCTTTCCCTTCAAGTTTATCATTCTCCTTTGTTTGGGTAGGCTCAGGTTCCTTATCAAACTAGGGAGGTCCAAAGTATTCCTCAAATTGTTGAGAGTTCTTACAATTCTAGAAATCTTCGTAAGTGATCGTGAAATTTTGAGGAGTCTTGCATTGGTGACCCATAGTATAGTATACTTTTCATCATAGTAGAAACATAAGCCCTTAGCCTTTCTCTCATCTATGAGCTGCAGTAATAGGTTTAGACTTGTTAAAGTCTTTTCTAGGATAGGTGAGCATATGAGTTTTGGTTGGTGGTGCAGGGAGGTCCTATTTGTAGCTGGGCTGAGTGTTAGTGTAGCTAGGTTGTGGTTTAGGATAGTTGTGGGTGTTTTCGATGGATTCTTACCAAATTGAAAGTTCACCCTAGGGCAAACTTCAAGATATAAGAAATCCCCAATCCTTTCGTATGGAGCCACCTATCGAGTACCGCTTAATAGGACTCACATCGAACTTGGTTTGTTTGAAGGCTTGTAATAGAGTTTTTGGGTCAGGCAACTTTACCATTTTTTTGGTTTCATTTTTCAGTCCACCAACAAAGTTCCCTACAAAGAAGTCCTCAACAAATGAGGCAACTTCTCAAGTAGTCTCCCCTTATGCCTTTCAAACTCATCATAGTAAGCGTTCACAATCCCCACTTGCTTCAACAACTTGAATTGTTCATATACGTTTTCCACACATGCCTCAGTGAAGTCTCTTACAAACTCTCTCCATGTAAGTCCATCCTTGCATTCACATAAGACTTGTACCAGTACTTGGAAGACCCATGTATTCCAGCTATGGCAATCCTCCTATAGGAGTTGATTCCATAGATGCTAAAGTACTCTTCACAAAATCCAACTCATAGGATTAACACCCTCGATAAATGATGAAAACACCAATTTAAGATACTTAAGTTCTCTCCCCTCTTCACCACCATCATCATTAATGATGGTTCCTTCTCCATTGAGCATCATCTTCTTCATGTCTCCTCACTCTTTCTTGCTCAGCATGCCTAGGTTCTCTAAAGAAACCCTTATCTCACATTTGCCCCATATGAATAGGCCTCTTGCCCCTTGTTCCCAAAAGGATTCTCAAACCACTCTTCATTATCTGAACCTCTTTGCTTTAAGAGCTCATTCATTCCACCCATTAAACAGTCCAGTTGCACTTCTCATTAGTGTACATTCCCTGTAGCTCAAGACATCCTGCTGCAACATTTGTGAAGAACCAACAATACTTATAGAGAATAGAATGAAATGAATCATAGAACAAGTGTGATTCTGAGTTCACTTTTTTTTTTCTAGTATTGCAATACTGCCAGACTTTGAGTAATGAAACTTGAATAGCTTTTTAAGTGAGAGTTGGATATCCTTAGTGAAACAACTAAATATTTGTGGACAAAACAAGTTGTAAATTCAACTAACTAAAGCTTAGTTGAATCTCGGAGAGTAAAATGAGCACACAAAAGAAGCACAAACAGCAAATGATCAAAACTAATATTATTACTAATTACTAGAGAAGTAACACGTTCTAATACTAGAAAATAAACTGAAACTGTTTGATTTTTGGAATTTAAAAAGAACTGGAAATTGATAATGATGTTTTTGGTTTTTGAATGCTTATACTAATACTAGACAGGCTAACAAAGTAATTTGAGTCACTTAAACACAAACAAAAATAGATCAAGTAACTTTAATTTCCAGATTTTGGAAATTTTTGCAGATCGAGAAGAAAATGAAAACTATAGATTGAAACATGTTTGGGTATTGCTTTTTATGAGAAATATGCTATGGGTTGTGTATGACTGAAACGAGTAAGATAGAAGAGATTTTTACCTGAAACAAGTGACTAATCACTTAGATTTGCTGAGTTGCAGGTTTTCCAAAAAAAACAGAACCTCGTGATGGCTTTTGCTGCTGTTTTGGGGCTGAGATTTGGAGCTGTTGATGATAAGTTTAGGCTGAGAATAGAGAGTTAGAAGTATAGCAGAGACTTAAATGGATAGAATTCAGATTGGGTATAAAGGAGAGAAGATTTCAGAGGTCGAAGATAGAGAAGAAAACAGAGTATTAGAAGGAAGAAGATGATGAATGAACTTGAGCTCTGATACCAATTTGTCAAGCCCTTGTTGAAGCTTAACCAGAAAATAAGAGAGAAATAAAGATATAGATGCATAAAATTAGAGAAAATAAAGAGAAAAGGAAGGAAGGAGAAGAACATAGTGAATACTCACTGTGTTCGTGAGATACAGAGATAGAAATGGAGTAGTTGAAAGCTTCACTCCTCAATTCATATCAAACTTGGGGATTCCTCTTCCCATTACACACATATATACAGCTACTAAAATGCTCAAAAGTGTAAATATTCATAACCTACACCACTCTCTTATCCTACACACACACATGCTAACAACCTCCATGTGCACACATGTGTATACAAAACATCTAACTCTAGAGTACACTAACTATTTTAGTTATGCCTAGTTTACCCTTCTATTATGATCTTGACAGTATTATTATGGGACTGGTTTAGGTTTTCTCCTATAATTGCAAGATTCAAGAGGTGGGTAATTTAAAAGCAGAAGTACAAAGCAAGACATAGAAACCCTTTTCCGAAAACAAGATCCGTCATAAGCAAATTGTGAAAAAGCAGGCTACAAAGAAAACATACTCAATAATCAACTTTGTAGCAACAAGGCTACAGTAAGACATATTTACCTTGAGCTGAAATGTTCTCATGAATATGAAGAATGATATTAACATTCTTGATGCCCTGCATCCTCATAAAATTTGGGACTGACATTTGGAATGTGTTGTTCTTCACATGATCAACCTATCTCGAGCTTCCTTTTTACCTAGAGGAATACCATCTTTTAAAGTTCCATGACTAGGTTCTTAGTGATAAGGAAGTGATTCTAGAGAAAAGCTTGGCTTTAACTTCTCAACATCCTTGATTTCTTTTTTCATCTCCTAATAATTGAGCACTTGATAGCTCTGGTATTTTTCATGTAACCTTTGTTGGTTTTCCTTGCCCACTATCTAACTCATTCGTCTTTACCTTTATCCAGTTTTATTTAGAAAGTCATAGTTCTTTACATTATCAGGTTTTGCTTGGTTTACGGTCCAAAATAGACTCAGTCAGTCAACACTCTGACCTTCAGTGGGTACAACACCACAAAAGTGTCAAAGTTTAAAGCTCATATAGACACCAAGTCAAATTTTATTTTACACGTTCCAATGGTCTGGCGTCCTTGGAACAATCTTCTTGGGGTTCTTGGTGAGCCTCGTGTGTGTCCTGCTACTTGGAATGTCTGTTCCAGACAAGCATCCGTCTTCTAAGGATGTGGGAAAGACAATAAGCTTATTTGAAGATGTCCATTAGGTACAGCTATTTTTAAGTAACTTGTGTTTGGTTCGGTTGTAGAGTATGAATTTCAATGATTATTTCCTTCTAGACCATCTTTTATGGAACATGGTGTTTCTTTCCCTGTGGTCCTCCAAAGCAAGGAATTTTATAGCAGAAGATCTTTCTGATGTTCAACAAGACTGGGCAACCATTCTTAATATCTGTTTGCTTTCTCATGTCCAACTTCATTCTTTGACTTTATAGTTTTCCCAAGGACATCTTGTTCACTTAGTTTTACATCGGTTCTCATCTAAAAATCTTCCTTTAATTTATTTTTAATTTTTAACAAACGGCTCTTCATCTTCCAGTCAATCAAATATTTGCTATCCATTCTAGCCAATTAAGAAAAATATCCACTAAACCAGTTTTCACTGGTAATGAAGACTTCCAAAATTAATTGAACTTTACAACTGTGTTAAAATGAGGTACATGCAGAATAATGCATATCGCAGACATAAATTTTTCTTGCTGACAGGCATTCAGAACAATTCAAGTATATATTCAGTAAGTCATACTTTTACCAACCTTACTAACATGATTTAATGAGAGTTTGTCTAAAGACTCTCCGGACATTTCCAAGAATGTAGCAACAGCTTCATCACTGCCATGTAAAAATGTTACACAATCAGACCACAGATATGAAGAGAATGCAACATCATATGATTGGAAAGATATATCACTTGGAGTGAATAGAGACATAATGAAATAAGTGAAACTTGGAAAACAAGTATCTGTTCTACACAAACCCCAAATCTTTTAATGCAAGGCACAACAAGCTGAAACCTAAAGAGCACTGAGCACAAATTACAGAAACATTAAGATTTTAATCTTCAAATCCAAAATCCGTGGATTCCCACGATTTTTGGTGAGCCCACTTGTAACAAGCTGAAACCTAAAGAGCACTGAGCACAAATTACAGAAACATTAAGATTTTAATCTTCAAATCCAAAATCCATGGATTCCCACGATTTATGGTGAGCCCAGCAACAAGTTTTGTTCCAGGGGGGGTTGCAGTTGACAACTGGTGGCAATCACCTAGAGCTATCATAGACTCACATTCTAATTGTAGAAATATGAATTCTGATCTTAGCATCCATGTGTTGATTTCAACAAAATTTAAAAAGTTAATAAATCCATCCATTGATCTCAATATCCAAATCAGCTAATATAACAAACATTGTCTAGAGTGGCCAGAAATTGATACAGCTGTACCATTATTCGTAAGCGTTACTTCAGTTTCAGTGGAATGCCACTGACGGTGAAAAAAAATGGTCAAGGTCATATCTTCGTGACTCTTTGCAACCAGCCCTAATTCTATGACTACTAGCCATTCCAAGTATACTACATAACTTCATCTTATACTTGTTGAAAAATAATAATTGTGTAAATCAGAAGACCACAATTTTGTAAGATGAATATAATATGCTACTTGCATGAAACTAGATTTATTAGAAATGGCAAAATAATCACATAGAACCAACATTATATGGCAGTCTAAACATTAATTCACACACTCTGACATGATCACAGTTCACAAGTTTATTTTAAAGCAGATGGAAATTGAATAATATAAAGAAACCTGAAATCATTTCCACAGAGTTTGAGCTTTTGAATTGATCTACAGCCATTAGCAAGATTAAGTAATCCCCAGTCTGTCAATTTGTGCAAGTTTGCTATGTTAAGGGCACGTAACCCAGAACAAGTTTTCCCAATGCTTTTCAAAGAAAAATCAGTCAGTCCCCTGCATCCGATGAGAAAATAGTCAGTTTCCCCAATGAAACGTTTAAAAATCTCAGCACCTAAACTACGTGAAGAACAAAAGTAGAGCAAGGTCAAATGGACTTACTCACAATCAGCCAAATCAAGATCCTTTATATTTCTACCACATGCAGTCATAATGTCACTAACAAAGCCATCATTAACAGTCGGAATACCTGCTACTGACAAAACTTCCAAATTTTCAAACTTCTTTAATGCTGGTGCTATACGCCCAGCATCTACTCCGTTGCAATAATCTATAAAGAGCTCCCTCACACTAGATCCCAAAGCATTAGCCAGATCATTGATGCCAACAGATGTGAGGAGAGAACACTGACCCAAATTTATAGAACATAGTGCAGGTGCTAACTTAACAAGTACTTTCAAACCATCATCAGATAAACGACATGCACCTCTCAGGGATATGATAGCTAAACCAGGCAAGCTGTTTGAAGACTGCGCTAAGGTTTTAGCTATTATGTCATCAAGGAAACATTGCCCACATAGGTCAAGTTGAAAAACCTGATTAACAAAAGTCAAATTAAGCTTGATCAGTAATCAGCAAAATAAGAAGGATATATAAAAGTTGGAGCTCACTAAAGCTTCCACTCCATTTAAGTGCCAAATGTGAAAATTAAGGTTGTTGAAGATTATAGGGCAGAAAATTTTCAAGTATGTTACAGAATTTGAATAAGTGTCATGTCAGTGTGGAAAAACTTAATTGCCAAAAATAGGGTATATAGTGGCTACAAGTACGCAAAGCAATGTAATGATTAACAGCCTAGTCCTAGCATAATTTATAACCAAAAAATTGACAAATACTAAGAAAATTCTAAATACATAAGTTATCACATCTGCAAGAAAACTACAAGTCTATAACACACCGCATAAGGTGCAGTCAACTCCGGATATGCTAGTAAGGGAATATGTCTAACACTGTTATTGAAGGAGAAGGAAACTATTGAAGTAAGTTCGGAGATATGCCTATCTTGTAATTTAAGTGATTGATTCCTAAGACAAACATTCAAGTAGAGAATATTCAAGTTAATTATAAAGTAGCAGATACGCTCTGCTACGTAAAAGTTAAAAATAAAAATAACAGAACATATAAATATATAAATACTGAAAGAATTTAATAGTACAACATACCCTCAAATTTCTTGGGTCAAAACTCTCAAATGACTTTGTGAATTGGTTTTCTGTAATCCATGAACAGTCCTTTATGCGTATCTCAGCTGGAGACCCCCTTACAAAGAGATCCAAAGTCTTGACATTCATTTTCCGGAAATCACAAAGCAAGTTACTGAGTCTCCGCTTCAGTACATCTGGGACAGCTTCAAGTGAAACAATTGTGTCAGCATTATCAGCAAGGACTTTCAAGGAAATATCCAGCAACGAAGGAACAAAAGGCTTTGATATGTTATGATCACAATCTTCCGAGGGTTTCCATCTTATCAGTTGTTGAGCACTCTTTTGCTTTGATATTCGCTCTCTATGCACATTCAGCTCGGTAGAAAAATGATTTGGAAAATTTTCTGATCTAATGTCAATTCCCAAGGATGGTGCTTTCTGTTCTTTCTCTAAAGACTCTCTGTGACCATCCTCTTCTAGAGAACGTGCAAGTCGACGATGAGTACGTAGCCTTTCTTCAGCTTCTCTTTGTCTCTGCCTCAATGTAAATAATTCCCGTTCCCTTCTTAATTCTAACTCTTCAGCATCCCTTTTTTTCCATTGTTCACTAATATCCAACCTAGATAATTCCTGTTCCCTTCTTAATTCTAACTCTTCTTCAGTTAGCTGCAAATTAAGGGCTGAAACTGCAGACTGCATCTGTTCCTCCAAGTCAGGTCCCAAATCCAATTCCATAGAATTTTTACCAAGTGATATCCAAGATTGTACAAGCGTTTCCTTCCCCTTCTCCTCTCTAGTGTATCTCCTCCCATCACCTATTGAATTACTCTCACCAGCAGCTTGGTTTACCTCCATTTTCCCCAAATCAAGATCAAGATCAAGATCAAGATCAAGACCTAGCTTACTTTTATCATTGTCTCCTTTCTCAATTTCTTTGCTCTTTCCTCTATCATTTCTATCATCTTCTACAGCAACAAAATTTTCACTTTCATCATTACTTTCATCAGATGAAATGTTAATAACTTCCATACTTACAGGTGTTAATTGGGCATTTTCTCGAAGATCAGGCTGACTTCCACTGAATTCTTCATCACCAAAAACCGACTCATTAAGATCAAAATCCAGTTTTCTCCCCTCTTCTACAACATCAGAACTTGACCCCATTTTCTCCAATTCTCTCACTCGATCACTGTTCTCAATTTCTTCCACCTTCTCTCCAATTTCCTCATTCGCTTGATCTCCAATACCCAAACCTACTCCTCTAGAAGCTCTAAATTCACCATCATTTCTTTCAAGAACCCTAATTTTCCTCATCCCACAATTCCAACCCACAAAATCCGATCTTTCATTGTTTCCATCACCAATTTCTTCAATAACTCTCTTACTTCCACTCCGACTACATGAATTCGAAGCTTCCACACAATCTTCTCCTCCAACCATTGTAACCCAATTCAGGAAAAGTACCCAATTTCGATCCAAACCCTAGAAATTTAGGGCTTTATCAATAAAATAAAATTGTGACAAACAATTTGAACACAACTACAGTGACGATGAGAGAGAGCCTCGGAAAGTTCTGGTTTTTGAGGTTTGGATGGGTCATTTATTAGGGTTTTATGAGGGTACGTAAGTGATATTATTGGAGTGTCCAGATAATCTAAAACCGTCATTGACGTCGTGGAAATGGGGGTTGATTTGATATATCACGAAAGTAGCAAATAACTTACTTATAGTTAGAGAGAGAGAGAGAGAGAGAGAGAGAGAGTGGCTTTCTTTTTCTTGGACAAAGAAGGCTGCCCTGATCTTTGCTTTTGCCGCGTAAAGTTCAACTTTCATTTTTATGGGGCATAATATATCCCAAAAATGAAAAGCAACATAAATAAAAGATAATAAAAGAAAAGTTCATACTCTAAACTATAGGTTATATTTTATTTCGGTGATTCACCTTTTAATTTTATTAATTAAATAATTGAATTATTAATTTTTTTTAATTACAATAAATTGAGTCCGCCACATCAACAATTCTGACGTAACTATTTGTGTGGAGCCATAAGAAGCTGATGTGGCTAATTTTTTTTTTAATTATGAATTAAACAAATATAATATAATGGAAGGTAAAATGGTCCAGCAACAATTCAGACAAATTAAATATTTAATTAAAATCTTAAGAACAATAACAATCGATCTAAACCTCCACCACAATTGATCTAAAGCAAGCCCCAACTCGGTCGAAAAAAATCCTAACTCAAGAACTGCAAATCAACGATTTCGACGAAGAAGTATCGAGAATCAACGATTTCGGCGAATCAATGGTTCAACGATGAAGTAAGTATTTGATTTAGCTTTTCTCCGCTGCTCTGTTGCTACTCCAAAAGTAAAAAACCTACTCAGATATCCCCCAAAAAAGTCCTAGCATCATCGATCGACTGAAAATATTTAACGAAAACAAGCGAGCTAGGGTTTTAGTTATCTACCCCCCAAAAATATCCCTCACTAAAAATGATATTTACTGGTATGAAAGATGAACTGGAGTTGGGCGAGCCTCTTGATTCGATGGGTGAGTCTCCAAGGTGCTATTATGGGTATAGAGCTCGAATGAAGATATCTTGGACTAAGAGTAATCCAGGAAAAAGGTTATTTGGTTGTCCACAATGGAGCAAGGTAATAGTACTTTAGTAATGTAGTTTTTGGTTGGTTGAGTTTTCTCTTATTCTCTAAAAATATTAAAAATACACTTGTGTTGGAATTGTATAAATATTTTATGTTTTGGATTGATTTTTATCAACCATGCAGGACAAATTGACAAGCAAACACTGCAACTTCTTTTGTTGGTATGACCAAGAGGTTTATAAAAGGTCTAAATAAGTTTTATCTGAGTTGAAACTTATGATAAGTGTTCTGAATTTAGAAATAGAAAGGAAGAAGCATGAAATTGAGAGAGGCACTGAAAAAATAATTGAATTGGAAAAAAGCAATGAAAAGCTTCAAATTGAATGTGCAAAACAAATTGAAGAGGTTGGAAGGTTAAGAGAGATGATTGCATTGTTGAGAAGGAAGGATAAAATGTGTACTGCTTCAATTAAAACCATGTTGTTAGGCATGATATTTGTATTCATGTTAGGACAACTGTATGTGAATGATAGTGGTGAATGATTGTAATTTATAGTTTGAACTATGTATAAAAGAACAAGTTTGCAATGAATAGTGCAAGTTGGTTTTAACCTATGAAAATAACAAATGTTTGTAATTTTGCAATTGTTTAGAATGATAAAAAATTTGGAATTTTTTGTAAGTTGTTGTGCCTCTTAAATTTTATTGATGACAAAAGTTATTTGGCAATGAATGGTGCAACTCAAGCTGCAAAGTTAGTGGTGCACAAAGCTTCTTTCTTTAAATAAAATGGATGCATTCTTTTGCAATTTGTAGTGATAACACGATGCATTGATGCCATTAACACCCAAAGCAATGATGCCATTAACACCTAAAACAACTATTATTATATAACACGGATGTATTCTTTTGACTTTGCGTTGGTGATTTTTGGAAAGTACAAAACACCTAAAACAACTATTATTTCTATTAACACCAAACATCAACAGATGCATAATATTAAAAGCACTAATAATATAATAATACAATAATACTTCCAAAAATAATGACCTTTGCATTAAAGCACTCTGTTCAACATGTACAAACAATGCCACATAGCTGTCATAGATAATATGCACCACTTACAGAAAGTAACCCAACTGTCACAGTTTGCCAAAACATAAACCAAAAATATTACTTAGTTTGCCAACAGTAAGCACTTAGACTATTTAGCCCTATTCAAATACTACGTAATAATTACTTGGTTAAACTCCTACATAATCTAAATAATACTAATATTTCCCATTATGCACAACTTGAACTAGATATCCACAATTTTCTCTTTTGCCTTTGCATCCTGCCTTGCATTCTTTCCATTAATTAGTTGATTTGCAGAAATCCAATTTCATCCCCTAGATTGGAATGAAGATGACCTCATGGTTGACATGGATGTTGTTGAACCTTTAGTAGTCCCTTGGCTTTGAGAATTCATTGCGGCTGGAGTAATTGTTTGATTGTGAGGATTTCCTTGACTTACATTAGAACCAGTTGAAATCTAAAAAACATTAAACAAAAACAATTAATGGTGAAGGAATGTCAATAAAATATGTAATGTATGTTTTAATAAAGTAAACATGCTAGACTTAAGAGGAAGTATTTACCCTAGTATGTTGTGCCCCACTTGATATGTAAGACTCCCCACTTGCAGATACATAGATATCAAACCCATTTCTACATCCACGTCTCCTTCTCCTTCTCCTTCTCCCTTTCAATGGTGGCCTACCTCTTTCTCTTCCTTGACTTCCAGCGCCTGGGGGCCTACCCCTTCCCCTTCCTCTTCCACCTACTGCAGCTGTAACATCTCCACCTCTCTCTGCACTACTTGATGCTCCTCTACCTGATCCACCTTCTGCAATTGTAAGAATTAAATTGTCAAATGTTAGTTTCTTTACAAATCAAGTAAAAAAAATTGTATCTTGACTGTTAGTTGTAGTTACCTTTTTCCTTTTGAAGCCTTTGAATCGGTGTGTTCTTGCAAGTTCTCATGTGAGACCCCAAATTTTATGAATAAAAATTTAAATTTCTCAAAATATTTTTTTGAATATTATGGTGTGGATTTGATATAATGTTATAGTTGTGGGTAATATTTACAAATTTTGCAAAGTAAGCAAGTGGTTATATAATATTCGATTGGTTGGGGAATATTCTTTTTATCGGGGAATATCTGTACGACGGCACAATCATTGGTGGACCCCACAACGAAAGTATTATCGTAGTTAAAAGCAGCGTAATTATCTTTTATAAAAATAACGGCAAAAGTGTTACCGTTAAAACCGTTGAACTACCCGATAGTAAAGAAATAAAGAATGTCTGGCGTGGTTGCGTAGTAGCACACGGTATTGATTATTGATCTTTACGTAAAAGTCACTCGAGTTATACTCAATTATTGCTATAGTAATTCTTGCGTCATATCTCTCATATTATTGATTCAATTATTGTCACAAAGATTATCATCGCATAATATGTTATATTATTAAATCAATAATTGAGATTCGCAAAGTTATTCATATTATTATTTACAATATTGACAATGTCTAGAAGTTTTGTCAAGGAGAGGTTTGGTCACCTAATTGCGCGCCAATAAGGAGAAATCCTTATCGGAAAGCCCCCTCTTTCCTGGGAACGACCTGATTGTTAAATATTGTGAATTATAATATTAATGATGAATAAGATTTTGTTGATTAAAGATGAAATTGATTGTTCCATTGTGTTGGAATTATTAGTGTTAGTGAAAATTAACATTTATTCCGATGATAATTGATGTTTGGGGGTTATATTGATAAATTGGGTAATTAATCGGATAAATGAGCAATTAATTGCTACAAATTCACATGTTTATATAACTATTTATTCACATGTGTGTACTATTGAATCACATTCTTGTACTATTAGGAGAGTTGGTGCAAGATTGATAATACTTGCATGACTAAGTTAAAAATGGAGGTATAGATGGAGGTACTATACTGTAATTCATATTTTCACAGGTCTAGAACTATTGATTCACATGATTTACTATTGATTCACATGATTTACTATTAGGGGAGATGGTGCAAGTTTGATAATACTTGCAGGACTAAATTAAAATGAAAGAAAAGTTGGAGGTATTGTACTGTAATATTTCGAGCCCCAAAATGTACAATTATCGAAACTATATTTTCCTATAAATAGAAGCTCATTCTTCCTTCATTTCTCACCAATTCACTAAAGCTTTAGAACAATTATTATAGAGAGAAATTATAGAGAGAAAGAAGAAGAAGTCTGCTTTACCTCACTATTCCAATATCCAGGTTTCTTCTAGGTAAGGGGGTATTATTTCTTTCAGATTCATGAAGAGAGATATTGTTATTCCATTCCTTATTATTATGTTGAATAACATGTCTATCTGATACGCATACATGGTAAAATTCTTTTGTTATTCCATTCTTTATGATTACATTGGAATAACTTTATGCATGCATGATCTATCGCGTGCGTGGTGAATTCTGTTGTTATTCCGTTCTTTATTATTCTGTTGGAATATCATATCCATCATGCGGTTTACACACACCGGTTCCATTCTTTATTATTACATTGGAATATCCTGTTTGTCGCGATTTACGTGACTGACCGTTCCATTCTTAATTATGTTGTTGGAATATCCTCCATGTATTTGCGGTTTCTGCATTTACTTCGGTTCTATTCTTTATTATTTTGTTGGAATATCCTGTTTTTGCGGTCTATCGCATGCATGGTGAATTCTTCTGTTATTCTATTCTTTATTATTCTGTTGGAATAACCTGTCTTTGTAGATTACCGCATGCATCGTGAATGATTCTTTGTATTCATATGAATAGTATTTTCATTCAAAAGGGTTTTACGCCAGGGTAGTTTCGTAATTTTTCCGACCTCAAAAATTTTAAAAAATTTGAAATGATAATTTGATGAGTTTTCTAGATTGTGTCCAAAAATAGCGATTTTTGGATGTATAGATTAAAAGTTATGGATTTTATGGGAAAAGACTATTTTAAAAGTAAACCCTTATAACTCTTTGTGGTTAACTTCAAAATTGGTGAAATTTTTATTGGGAGTACATGTATATAATAGGAGTATACCCTGCAAATTTCAGAATTTTTGGACAAAAGTACAATTTATGATAAATGTCTAAATATTCGGCAGTTTTGGCAATATAAAAAATAGTAAATGAATTTTAAAAATTCTGAGAAAAATATATGTTCAATATGGAACTATATTCTGCTAAATCCCAGAAAAGAAATATTTTTGGGACTGATTTGGTATTTTTCATGAAAATGAACTAGTTATGAGTAAATGAATTAAATATGTTATGTGAAGTAACAAAATTGGAAAAATAGGATTTTATGGCTTGGAAATCCTATATATGGTATATGCAGATTTTTGTTGAGAGATTTGATCATTGGTGATGAAATCTTATGAGTATGACATTTTTGAATGATTAAATGCATTATTTGGTAAAGTGTAAATAATTAAAATAAATTGTTTATAAGTTTAAGAAGTGATTAAAATATTGTTGTAATATTAATAATATTAGATGATGAGTTTATTAAGTGATTGATAATATTTGTATAAATTTAAAGTCTTTAATATTTATCCTTGTTTTCGTTTGATTAATGCTTATATCATTGTCATCATCCTCATGCTTATATTATGATGAAAGTTATCTTTAGCTTACGTGCATAGATGGACTTGGTATGATTATGACCAGGGATCATTCGGTATAATCATGACCTGTAATGTTATAAATTATGTGGAAAAAGTCCTCAGTGGCTTGTAGTGCATTGATGGACAATTTTGGTATGATTATGACCGAGGATTATTCAAGATAGTCATGACCATTGATGATTTAATGAATATCCTTGGCCCGTAGTCTTGGTGGATGATTCAATGATGTGGTTTATTTATTAAAATCGAGTCTCAAATGATAAAAATTGATGAAAACATTTTAAATCATAGAAGATAGTAGATATTATGCTCTACTTGACTCTTCTAATGGATTGCTTATTCCGCTGCTTAAACTTGATGTCTATTGTATTTTATCAGTTTAACATTATTGAAGGCTAATGATAATTTATTCTGCATTATCTTAGTCATAATATTTCTTACTGGGCTAGTTGAGCTCACCCTTTCTTTCACCGTTTCTCTCTTGAAATGAGAATATAAATGCTGACGAGTGGGGAACGGAGTGATTTGGTCCGATGATAACATTAGTAGTCCTCACTATTACATTAAATATTGTGATAATAAATGTAATGAGGACTCCATTGAGTGTGGATATTATCCGGATGACAATATTTGTATTAAAACTCATAGCATATGTTTTGTCGTATATTACACGACGTTTGTATAATTAAGTTTGTATTTGTATTTTGTACCATGTATTTGGCGACTCAAGATGAGTGATGTATACCTGTTTTGGAGGCGACACATCTCATGTTATGACCAATTTGATTGCACCTCCGGCATGTCATCAATATTCCTTTTTTTGACAATCTTCCACTTGCACCTAACTTATGTCCTCATGTGAATTTTTAATCCTTTGTTTTTTTGGCCTTCCAAAAAGCACTTTAAATTTTGAGGATAATAACTTCTCCTTGTCTGAAGGTTCCCACAGATCTGGTCCATTTATTCCTTTTAATGGAAACTGATAAGATGCCAAGTAAGCATCTCTCTTAAGCATTGGAGAGACATATTCCTCTAGTTCCTCCCTTTGCTCATAAATGGCAGCAACTGCATGTCTACAAGGGATACCATCAAAATCCCAAGCTTTGCAAGCACAAGTCTTGTTCACCAAACTTATTGTCCTACCTTCAAGTCCACCATCCCTTTTCACTTCATACCCTTCAAAACCATCCCACTTAGCTTCATACAAGACAATATCATTCTTTGCATCCTCTATTTTTTTTCCTAATTCTAGGAGGCAGTACATCATCACTTCTCAGCATCATTGTCTTGTTTCTTACCAATCTTTTCATAATATGCTCTCTCATATCCTCAAGCATCTCAATTATGGGCTTTTGTCTTGGAGCAACTATCAAACCATTGAATGTTTCTGACAAGTTGGTGGTGGTGATATCACACTTGCACATGTCACTGAAGAAAGCTTTGCACCACTGTTTTGCATATTGTTTTGACAACTGCTCACGTGCCTCTGGACTTAATTTTTCTAGTTCTTCTATTTCATCCATGTAATGCTTCTTAGTAGTACTTTTAGGTATTTAATTTTTAGAATGCAGTCTTTAAGTCAAATACTTTGTTCTTTTTTCTCCAGTTTGCATAGATGTGTCTAGCACAACATCTATGTTCAGCTTGAGGTATAACTGTCTTGATTGCATTATCCAAACCCTACATAGAAACATGATTGCATTAGCTATATATAGCAAACATTTATAATATAACAAACATTTATAATATAGTAAATGCAAAAAAAAATAAAATGTCATACCTTTTGTTAGTCTGTTACCATTGTGAGACAATATCCTCCACCAAGATAACCTAGATCATCTATTAAAATATGTAAAAACCAAGTCCAGCTGTCTGTGTTCTCAACCTCTACTACTGCCCAAACAATGAAAAACATTTGATTATTTTCATCCCTCCCAACTGCACATAACAACTCACCCTTGCATATTCCTTTGAGGAAACATCCATCAAGGCCTATTATAGGCCAACAACCTGCCAACCATCCTATTTTGAAAGTATCAAATCCTATATAAATTTTTTGAAATATCCCTGGTTCCTCTGGTGACTGCCTATCCACTTTAATTTCAAATGTTGAACCTTTGTTAGTCCGGATCAATTCCTTCTCATAGTCCCATAACTGTCCATATATATCATCAATTGTTGTATAAGCACATTGAGTACTATTTCTTTGGCTTTGTAGAACTGACTCAGTGACACTCTAATTTTTAAATGCTTCTCCACATCCCATTGGAATTCTGAGAGTTTCCAAAATGGGCATGATTTTATTTTATCATAATAGTGGTTGGCCAAAAACCTTGCATTTACTTGTCTATTTTTTTGTTTATTTATGCACTTGTGAACATTGTTATACCTTTTAACAGTAAAAGTGTTCTCATGTTTCAACACACTTGTCCATAAATTCCAAGGACAGCCATGTGCATACTTCACTCGTATATTATCCCTTGCATTTTTTGGAAATCATACATTGCATTTTTTTTCTAATTGCATATTGTTTCACTGTCTCTTTAAATTCTTTATGGTTAGTAAATTTCATTCCAACAGAAAATTTAACATTTTTAATGTTAGTTGGATTAAACTCAAGATATTTTCTCTTTCTTATATTGGTTGGTCTCACCTCATTATCTTCATTCTCACTTGTTTCAGGTGTGTGCAACTCATCAGAATCCAAGTTAATTTGTGCTCCCGCAAAATAGGTATACATCACCTATTCTGAGTCACCAAATACATGGTACAGAATTCAAATACAACTTAATTATACATCTGTCTTGTAAAATACGAAAAAACATAGCTGAGAGTTTTAACACGAATATTATCTCGTAGACATTATCCAAACTCAAATAATGTCCTCATTACAATTATTATCATATTATTTCATAGAATAATAAGAACTACTATAGCCACCATCTCAGACCATCACTCCGTTTGTAAGAACCCGAATTTTATGAAATGAAAGTATTTAATTTTCTTATAATTATTATTTTATTTAGTAAATGGTTAAATTGAGAAAGGGTTAAAGTTAAGGGTGATATTTGAAAATTTTGCAAAGTAAGCAAGTTGATATAAAATATTCGTTGTGTCGGGGAATATTCGATTGGTCGGGGAATATTCGTACGACGACATAATTGTAAGACCCCGAATTTTATGAAATGAAAGTATTCAATTTTATTACAATTAATATTTTATTTTGTAAATGGTTAAATTGATAAAAGGTTAAAGTTAAGGGTGATATGTCAATTTTTTTTGCAAAGTAAGCAAGTTGTTATAAAATATTCGTTTGGTCGGGGAATATTCTTTTTGTCGGGGAATATTCGTACGACGGCACAATCATTAGTGGACCCCACAACGGAAGTATTGTCGTAGTTAAAAAATGACAGAATTATCTTTTATTAAAAATAACGGCGAGTGTTACCGTTAAAACTGTTGAACTACCCAGTAGTAAAAGTAAAAATACGATGTCTGCTGCATTAGTTAGTAGTAGCCTGCAGTATTGATTATTGATGCTTACGTAAAAGTCACTCGGTTATACTCAATTATTGCTACGAGAATTAATTCAGATCATATCTCTCTCTCATATTATTGATTCAATTATTGTCACAGGATCATCTGCATAATATATATTATTAAATCAATAATTGAGATGGCAAAGTTATTCATATTATTATTTGTAATATTGACAATGTCTAAAAGTTCTGTCAAGGAGAGGTTTGGTTACCTAATTGTGCGCCAATAAGGAGAAATTCTTATCGGAAAGCCTCCTCTTTCTTGGGAACGACCTGTGTGAGACCCCAAATTTATGAATAAAAATTTAAATTTCTCAAAATATTTTTTTTAATATTATGGTGTGGATTTGATATAATGTTATAGTTGTGGGTAATATTTATAAATTTTGCAAAGTAAGCAAGTGGTTATATAATATTCGATTGGTCGGGGAATATTCTTTTTATCGGAAAATATCCGCATGCGACTATACAATCATTGGTGGACCCCACAACGAAAAGTATTGTCGTGATTAGAAAATGATGTAATTATCTTTTATAAAAAATAACTACGAAAGTGTTACCGTTAAAACTGTTGAACTACCCTAGTAAAAAGTACGATGTCTGCTGTGGTTGCGTAAGAAGACACTGGTATTAATTATTGATCTTACGTAAAAGTCACTCAGGTTATACTCAATTATTGCTACAATAATTGCTTTGATCATATCTCTCATATTATTGATTCAATTATTGTCACAAGATCATCTGCATAATATGTTATATTATTAAATCAATGATTGAGACGACAAAGTTATTCATATTATTAAATTACAATATTTATAATGTCTAGAAGTTCTCATCGAGGAGAGGTTTGGTCATCTAATCATGCGGCTACCAATAAGGAGAAATCCTTATCGAAAAGCCCCCTCTTTCCTGGGAATGACCTGATTGTTAAATATTATGAGTTATAATATTAATGATGAATAAGTTCGTTTTGATTAAAGATGAATTTGATAGTTCCATTGTGTTGAAATTATTAGTGTTAGTGGAAATCGACATCTATTCCGATGATAATTGATGTCTGGGGGTTATATTGATAAATTGGGAAATTAATCGGATAAATGAGCAATTAATTGCTACTAATTCACATGCTTATATAACTATTTATTCACATGTGTGTACTATTGAATCACATTCTTGTACTATTAGGGGAGTTGGTGCAAGATTGATAATACTTGCATGACTAAGTTAAAAATTGAGGTATAGATAGAGTACTTATACTGTAATTCATATTTTCATATGATTATAACTATTGATTCACATGATTGAACTATTGATTCACATTATTTACTATTAGGGGAGGTGGTGCAAGTTTGATAATACTTGCAGGACTAAATTAAAAATAAAAGAAAAATTGGAGGTATTGTACTGTAATATTTCAAGCCCCAAAATGTGCAATTATCAAAACTATATTTTCCTATAAATAGAAGCTCATTCTTCCTTCATTTCTCACCATTTTACTAAAGCTTTAGAGCAATTATTATAGAGAGAAATTATAGAGTGAAAGAAGAAGAGAAGTCTGCTACCTCTTTATTCCAATATCTTGTTTCTTCTAAGATAAGGGGTATTATTTCTTTCGTATTCATGAAGAGAGCTTCTGTTATTCCATTCTTTATTATTATGTTGGAATAACCTGTCTATGCGAAGTACCGCATACATGGTAAAATTCTTTTGTTATTCTATTCTTTATTATTATGTTGGAATAACCTGTCTGTGCGGTCTATCGCATGCATGGTGAATTCTTCTGTTATTCCGTTCTTTATTATTCTATTGGAATATCCTGTCTGTGCGGATTACGCATGACCTAGTTCCATTCTTTATTATTTTGTTGGAATAACCTGTATGTGCGGTCTATCGCATGTATGGTGAATTCTGTTGTTATTCCATTCTTTATTATGTTGTTGGAATATCCTCCATGTGCGGTTTACGCATGACCTGGTTCCATTCTTTATTATTTTGTTGGAATATCCTGTCTTTGCGGTCTATCGCATGCATGGTGAATTCTTCTGTTATTCTATTCTTTATTATTCTGTTGGAATAACCTGTCTTTGTAGATTACCGCATGCATCGTGAATGATTTTTTGTATTCATATGAATAGTATTTTCATTCAAAAGGGGTTTCTGCCAGGGGTAGTTTCGTAATTTTTCCGACCCTCAAAAATTTTAAAAAAATTTGAAATGATAATTTGATGAGTTTTCTAGATTGTGTCCAAAAATAGCGATTTTTGGATGTATAGATTAAAAGTTATGGATTTTATGGGAAAAGACTATTTTAAAAGTAAACCCTTATAACTCTTTGTGGTTAACTTCAAAATTGGTGAAATTTTTATTGGGAGTACATGTATATAACAGGAGTATACCCTGCAAATTTCAGAATTTTTGGACAAAAGTACAATTTATGATAAATGTCTAAATATTCGGCAGTTTTGGCCATATAAAAAATAGTAAATGAATTTTAAAAATTCTGAGAAAAATATATGTTCAATATGGAACTATATTCTGCTAAATCCCAGAAAAGAAATATTTTTGGGACTGATTTGGTATTTTTCATGAAAATAAACTAGTTATGAGTAAATGAATTAAATATGTTATGTGAAGTAACAAAATTGGAAAAATAGGATTTTATGGCTTGGAAATCCTATATATGGTATATGCAGATTTTTGTTGAGAGATTTGATCATTGGTGATGAAATCTTATGAGTATGACATTTTTGAATGATTAAATGCATTATTTGGTAAAGTGTAAATAATTAAAATAAATTGTTTATAAGTTTAAGAAGTGATTAAAATATTGTTGTAATATTAATAATATTAGATGATGAGTTTATTAAGTGATTGATAATATTTGTATAAATTTAAAGTCTTTAATATTTATCCTTGTTTTCGTTTGATTAATGCTTATATCATTGTCATCATCCTCATGCTTATATTATGATGAAAGTTATCTTTAGCTTACGTGCATAGATGGACTTAGTATGATTATGACCAGGGATCATTCGGTATAATCATGACCTGTAATGTTATAAATTATATGGAAAAAGTCCTCAGTGGCTTGTAGTGCATTGATGGACAATTTTTGGTATGATTATGACCAGGGATTATTCAGTATAGTCATGACCATTGATGATTTAATGAATATCCTTGGCCCGTAGTGCAGGGATGATTCAATGATGTGGTTTATTTATTGTCGAGTCTCAAATGATAAAAATTTGATGAAAACATTTTAAATCATAGAAGATAGTAGATATTATGCTCTACTTGACTCTTCTAATGGATTGCTTATTCATTGCAGCTAAACTTGATGTCTATTGTATTTTATCGGTTTAACATTATTGAAGGCTAATGATAATTTATTCTCGCATTATCTTAGTCATAATATTTCTTCTTGGGGCTAGTTGAGCTCACCCTTTCTTTCACCGTTCTCTTCTGAAAATGAGAATATAAATGCGATTTAGTCGGGGAACGGAGTGACGGTCCAGATGATAACATTAGTAGTCCTCACTATTCTGTTAAATATTGTGATAATAAATGTAATGAGGACTCCATTGAGTGTGGATATTGTCTGGATGACAATATTTGTATTAAAACTCATAGCATATGTTTTGTCGTATATTACACGATGTTTGTATAATTAAGTTTGTATTTGTATTTTGTACCATGTATTTGGCGACTCAAGATGAGTGATGTATACCTGTTTTGGAGGCGTCACAGTTGGTATCAAAGCTTAGGGATATGATCCTTGGCTGAGATGTGAGACAAGAACTAGGAGGGGAGAGACGGGGAATTCCTTCGCTAGTATGACCTACCTAAGTTTATTTGGTATTTAATTGGTCGGTCAGAGTATAAGAATAATATGTGATATCTTAATTAACCCTTGTTTTGTGACAGTGTTTGAAAATGGCATCTAAAAATGTTGAGATTAGCAATGAAGCACATGAGACCGTTGAGTCACCAACGATCAATACCCAGGATAATGTGCAACAGGAAGACATTAATCCTCAGGTAAATAGCAACACCGATCAAATGATGAACGATGGGATGTTTAGAGGCTTTATGCAATTCATGCAACATCAGGTAAGAGAGACTCCTGTTCAAAATATAAAGCGAAAATAATGGCAACCCACTATTTGCCACCGCTAAGCGCTTCAAGGAGTCTGGGACCATCAAGTTTTTGGGAAAGCGAGAACCACTTAAGGCGAGACGTGGTTAAAGCGAGATCACCAAGATATTTGATGTCTTGGGATACTCGAGGAGCAAAAGGTTCCTTTGCCACCTTTATGTTGCATGAAGAGGCGACATCTTGGTGGAATCAGAAAAGCACTCAACTGACCTTGACTCAAGATGTCTTGGGAGAAGTTCTAAGAGTCATTCAACGACAAGTACTTTCTTGAAAGTATTCGTCACATGAAGGAGGTGGATTTTATCAAGTTGGAGCAAAACAATATGACCGTGTTGTTGCATCGAGGCTAAATTTACGGAGTTATCCTTGTTTGCATCCCATTTGGTCGATAATGAGGAGCGAATGAGGCGAATATTTCTAAGAGGTTTGAAACCCGATATACGTCAATACCTCATTTCTCACAAAATTTATTTATATTCAGATGTTGTGAATAGGGCTCAGTTATTAGAGCGCGATAATGAGTCAGCACAACCAAAAGGCAACGACCAACAACACGATAATAATCGTACCGGTGGAAACGGCCATCGGAACAATGATAACCATCGTGGGTAAAATTATCATGCCAAGAATGGTAACCACTTCGGTGGTAATCATGGCCAAGATAATAGGAGTGGAAATTTCAAGAAGAGAAGGTTCAACAACGATGGAAAGACAGCAACACCAACACCCGTTTTCAAGGAAGGAGAACGACCACCGGTCGTATATTACAAATGTGGAGGGGAAGGACACATAAGTCCAAACTGCGCGATGTAGTCCAAAACATGTTACAATTGTGGAAAAGAAGGTCACCTAGCCCGATTTTGTCGTGCACCAAAGTCAAGTCCAACTGGGATGGTGGCACCAAAGACGGATACAGACAAAACAAAGTCGGTGATTTCAGGAAGAGCATTTTTCGCGACTTCTCAAAAAGCTAGTAACCCGAACGAAGTTAGCACGGGTTAGTTAATTGTGACACCTCCAAAACAGGTATACATCACCCATTCTGAGTTGTCAAAAACAAGGTACAGAAATAACTACAACTTTATTGTTACAACATATAAACTGTGAGTTTAAATACAGATATTGTCATCTAGACAATATCCACATACAAATAAATCCTCATCATAATTATTGATACATTATTTTATAAAAATGGTGAGGACTACTAAACAACTCTCTAAAACCATCATTCCATACCCCACTGCTAAACTTTTCGCTACATTCTCGCCTCCTGAGAAGAAAAATGGAACAAAAAGGAAAAGGGTGAGCTCAACTAGCCCAGTAAAGAATATTATGACTAAGATAATACAGAACAAATTATCGTTAGTCTTCAACAGGGAAAAATCTAATAGAATACAATAGACAACAAGTTTTAAATTAATACTGCATGATGAAAAATATTAATTCATAGAAGAGTTACGTAGAGGATGAAATCTACTAATATCTATGAATTTAATCCATCATCATCAATATTTTTATCCTCGTAACATCAATCAATATATATCTCGAATCATATATTCATCCTTGCACTACGTGCCAAGGATATTCATCGATTAGTCATGTTCATCTAAACACTGCTCATCTTTGCACTACGGCCAAAGATATTCATCGAAATCATTCATCTTTGCACTACAGGCCAAAGATATTCAATAATATCATCATTTAAGACCGAGGATGATGAAAAATATATATATATTTTTTAAAGAAACGAATCCAGTGAAACAAAATGACAAGGATTAAGGATTAAGGATTCGTACTTTGTTTTATCCACGTCCAAAAATACCTCAAAAATAATCATAATGGTGTAAAATTCAAGAATGATCAAAACATGATACAATCAAAGCTAGTATCCAGAATAAATATTTTGGACGAAAAGAAAAATTTTCATTTTCAATAAATAAAGGTTGTATTCGAAATAAGAATAATGATATCGTGAATAAAGGCCGATATCGTGAATAAGAAACTCGACACCAAAAGTTCCAAATTTGATAAAAACTTTAGATCAATATTTCAAAGATAATGATATTGAAGAAATAATATCATTACAAAAAAAAAATATCCCTTACCTCTCTGGAAAGACAAGATTTAACTGGAATACTCGGATATAAAGCTATAACTTGAACTTTCACCGTATAGCAATACTCAAAGTATACTCAAAATACTCACAGAATAATACTTCGATAATATAGAGAGAAAAACTTCAGTTTACGTGTAATTTTCAATTCTAACCTAAGCACCCTATTTATAGGAAAATGCTTAGAACACCAAAGCAGAAAATTTAATATAATAATAATAATATATATAACAAATTTTCTACGCACACTTTCTAGATTTTGAATTCAGCATTTACATCACATGCTAGGCTGCCAACAAACAAAAAAACGTTTTTCATTCTTTAAATATTTTAAACTTCTAAAAATAAATTATTTCGTAGCTTCGGAACTTCAATAATTCACAATAAATAGCCATTTTGTCATAAAATTCGAATCTCGCGAATTTTTATAGGAAATTCAATTCTCTACAACTTTGCAGAAGAAAGTTTTTTCCAAATTCCAAACAGAAATTGACCGAAATCCACAAACAGGTGATTTTAGAGGCTATAATCAAATTTCAGTCAATAAATGGGATCCACCGACATGTTTAACATGTTTTAAACATTTATTGCAACAAAAATACTCTTCCTCCTCGTATACTCATATATCCCACATTCGTTGTAAAAATATCACCATTATTATATTATTAAAATATAATAATATATATATTTAAATGAATTATTTTATCAGAAAAAGATAAAATTTCAATTTTCAACAATTGTCACATTAAAAATTTTCTCCATCTATATCCACATAAAATTAATATTTTCCTCATCATATGAATCAATAATTAATTATTCACAAATAATATTACAGAATCACAATATTGACAACCAGGCAGTTCTTAGGAAAGAGGGGGCTTTCCAATAAGAATTTCTCCTTACTGGCGCGCAATTAGGTGACCAAACCTCTCCTTAGACAGAACTTTCTAGACATTGCCAATAATGTTATCTAATAATATTATTCAGATAATATGAATTATTGCTTCGATAATGAAAAATACTGTGTAATGACAATTATTGAAACAACAGCAATATAAAATATCAACGCAACAATTATTAAATCAATAAAATAAAATACTGAACAGTAATTACTGTAACCATTATTGAGTAGTGCCTTCTTACGTAAGAATCAATAATTGGTGCAATACCGTGTGCTATTGTGTTTTAACCACCGAGTATTTTAACAGTATTAACGGTAATAACTACGCCGTTATTTTTAAACAACTTATATTTGTCGTTTTCTTCATCCAATCGCTTTCAAGCATGGGCTCCACACATTACGGTCACTACGTCATATTGAATATTCTCCGACAAAGATGAATATTCCACGACCAAACGAATATTCCCAACAACAATGAATATTTTATAACCACTTGTTTATTTTGAAATATTTATGATTTTACCCATAACTATCCACATTAATCACATCAACCCTTACTATTTCAAAAAAATAATTAGAGGAAATTAAATTTCATTTATTAATTATTTGGGGTCTTACAACCTCCCCTCCTTATGAAATTTCGTCCTCGAAATTGACATATGTACCTGGTGTTTCGAAAAGGTGAGGATACCTCGCTTTCATTTCTGTTTCCAATTCCCAGGTCATTTCTTCTATAGCATGGTTCCTCCACAAAACTTTAACTTGTGGTATGATCTTCGTGCGTAGGACATGCTCATTCCTATCCAAGATCTTGACAGGTACCTCCTCATACGTTAAGTCTTCGGCTATCTCGTCCAGTTCTAACTCAATAACGTGGTTCGGGTCTTTCACATATTTACGAAGCACAGATATATGAAAAACATTATGAACACGAGACATACTTGGAGGTAACGCAAGTCTATAAGCTACATTACCTACTCGGTCAAGAATTTGAAATGGACCAATAAATCGTGGATTGAGCTTTCCTCTCTTCCCAAATCTTGTAACTCCCTTCCATGGGGCAACACGCAACAATACATGATCCCCAATACTAAATTCTATGTCCTTTCGATGAAGATCCGCATAACTCTTTTGTCGATCTTGTGCCGTTTGTATACGTTGTCGAATTATTTGGATCTTTTCCGTAGTCATACGTACCAACTCGGGTCCCAACAATGTTGCTTCACCCACCTCGTCCCAACATACTGGAGAGCGACACTTCCGTCCATACAATGCTTCAAATGGGGCCACACCTATACTTGCCTGATAACTGTTGTTGTAGGAGAATTCCACCAATGGTAAATACTTATCCCAACTGCCCTTGAAGTCTAGGACACAGAGTCTTAATAAATCTTCAAGAGTTTGAATAGTCCTCTCTAATTGTCCGTCCGTTTGAGGATGGTATGCTTGAATCCCGAATCGTAAATCCGTGCCCATAGCTTTTTGCAAGCTAACCCAAAATCTTGAAGTGAATCTTGGGTCACGATCCGAAACTATAGATCTTGGCATGCCATGCAACCTCATAATCTCATTTACATACATACTAGAAAGACGTTCAAGAGAATAAGTCTCCGTATCGGCAAGAAATGTGCGACTTGGTTAATCTATCAACAATAACCCAAATAGCATTTATGCCTTGAGAAACCGTGGGAAGACCCAGAATGCTTGAAATCCATGGTAATGTGTTCCCACTTCCATTTCGGAATCTCAAGTGGTTGCAACGGACCCTTAGGTACTAGATGCTCCGCCTTTACACGTTGACAAGTTAAACACATCGAGATAAACTTTGCAATCTCTCTCTTCGTATTGTTCTACCAAAATGTATGTCGAATATCACGATACATTTTAGTACTTCCAGGATGGATTGCTAATGGTGTATTGTGTGCCTCCATCATGATCTTGTACTTCAAATCAGAATCGTTAGGAACACAAAGTCTGGAGTGGACTCAAAGTATTCTTTCTTCATCAATTCTCGCTTCCGGAATAGTACCTTCTTGTACTTTCTTCTTCATATGCATCAGCTCCGGGTCAGTGGCTTGAGCAAACCTTAACTTTTTCTATTAAAGTTGGCTCTATGCGTATACTTGACATCATCGCACTCATTCTTGCATATGATCTTCTACTCAACGCGTCAGCTACCATGTTCGTTTTTCTAGGATGGTATTGAATAGTGTGGTCGTAGTCTTTCAATAGCTCGAGCCAACGTCGCTGCCGCATGTTGAGTTCTTTTTGAATGAAGAAATATTTAAGGCTTTTATGGTCTGAATATATCTCCACTTTCTCCCCATATAGATAGTGCCTCCATATCTTTAGCGCGAAAACAACTGCTGCCAACTCTAGATCATGAGTAGGATAATTCCTCTCATACACTTTAAGTTGTCGTGAGGCATAGGCTATGACTTTCCCACGTTGCATGAGAACACATCCTAACCCTTTGCCCGAAGCATCGCTGTAGATAACAAATCCATCCGAACCGGATGGTATTGTTAGAAACGTCTTAAATAAGTCTCCTCTTAAGCTCTTGGAAACTCTTCTCGCATTCCTCGCCCATACTGAATTTTATATCTTTCAAGTCAAATTGAGTTAATGGAGTAGCGATTCTAGAAAACCCTTCCACGAATCTCCGATAATAACCAAATTAAAGCCCAAAAAGCTACGTGATTGATCAAACTTGGTTGCTCTTCTAACTTTGTTTGCTTCAATCTTCGCCGGTCAACAGATACTCCATGTTTTGACACCACGTGCCCAAGGAATGCTACTTCCTCAAGCGAAACTCGCATTTCTTCAACTTAGCATATAGCTTGTTTTCACGAAGCCTTTGGAGTACCGAAACAAATGGTGCTCATGATCTTCACGGCTTTTGGAATATATGAGGATGTCATCAATAAAGACAACAACGAATTGATCCAAATATTCCTTGAATACTCGATTCATCATATCCATGAAAGCCAGCAGGAGCATTAGTCAATCCGAAAGACATAACTAAGAATTCATAATGCCCATACCGAAGTTACGAAGGCGGTCTTTGGAATATCCTCGATTCTAATTTTCAGCACCGATGATATCCGAAACGAAGATCGATTTTTGAAAAATTGTGCTCCTTGCAAACGGGTCAAACAAGTCATCAATACGAGGTAGAGGATACCTATTCTTGATAGTGACATGGTTCAATTCCCGATAGTCAATACAAAGTCGCATACTCCCGTCTTAGATATGGGGTTTTAGAAATGGGCTTTGTACCAGGTTCACGGTTACTGTTCACAAAAGAAAAAAAATATTTTTTTTCCTTTCAAGTTATCTTCACTATGGTTTATTATAGAGCATTTTTGAACTTGGTTCATCTAAAGTACGAATCCCTAATCTTTGTTCTTCTATCTCATTGGATTCGTTCTCTAAAATGTTTTTCATCATTCTCAGTCTTTAATGGTGATACTTGATGAATATCTTTGGCCCGTAGTGCAAAGATGAACAAGTGTTGAGATGAACATGACTAACTGGTGATATAAATGAATTTCTTTGGCCCGTAGTGCAAAGATGAATATTTAATGCAAGATGTATATTGATTGGTGTTACAGGGATAAAATATTGATGATGGACTTTTAAATTCATAGATGATAGTAGATTTCATTCTCTACTTAACTCTTCTAATGAATTGTTATTTTCGCTGCGAATATTGATCTAAAATTGGTTGTCCATTATATTTTATTTGATTTGTTGAAGGCTAACGATAAATTGTTGTTCTTTATCTTAGTCATAATATTCTTTACTGGGCTAGTTGAGCTCACCCTTTTCCTTTTTGTTCCATTTTTCTTCTCAGGAGGTGAGAATATTGCAGGAACCAGTCGGGGTAAAGAGTGATGGTCCTAGACAGTTGTTTTAACAGTCCTCACTATTTTTGTAAAATAGTGTATCAATAAATGTAATGAGGACTTATTTGAGTGTGGATATTGTCTAGAAGACAATATTTATATTTAAACTCACAACATGTGTGTTGTTGTATTTTGCACGACAATTGTAATAATAAAAGTTGTAGTTATTTCTGTACCATGTATTTGGCGACTCAGAATGGGTGATGTATACCTATTTTGGGGGCGTCACAGTTGGTATCAGAGCTTAGGGATATGGTCTCTGGCGGAGATCGAGGAATAGAACTAGGAGGGGAAAGTCGAGTAAATCATTCGCTAGTGTGTCCTACCTAAGCTTATTTGTTGGTCAGTCATAATATAAGGATATTATGTGATATGTTAATTTGTTTAATTAATCCCTGTTTTATGGCAGTTTTTAAGAATGATGGTTGAGAACGTTAACAATGGAGTGTATGAGACTGTGGAACAACCTTCAATCACCAACCAAGAGAACGTGCAACAGGAAGGCAATATTCCTCCTGTAAATAACACTACCGAGCAAACGATGAATGATGCGATGTTTAGAAGCTTTTTGCAGTTCATGCAAAATCAGATGAGGGAGACTCGTGTACAAAATACGGGTGGAAATGATAGCAACGCGTGGTTTGTCACAGCCAAGCAGTTCAAGGCGTTGGGACCACCAGATTTCTGGGGAAAGCCTGATCCGATTAAGGCGGAAACGGGGGTTAAGCAAATTACCAAGATATTCGATGTCTTGGTCATGCGAGGAAACGTAAGGTTCCATTCGCCACCTTTATGTTCCGTGGTGAGGCAGATTACTGGTGGGAATCTGTGAAGCGTACCCAGCCAGCCGCACTCAACATGTCTTGGGAAAAAATTTAGAAACTATTCAATGACAAGTACTTTCTTGAAAGTATTCGTCATATGAAGGAGGTAGAGTTTATTAGACTGGAACAGAACAACATGACGGTGTCCCAGTACGAGGCGAAGTTTGCGGAGTTATCCAGGTTTGCACCTCATTTGGTAGAAAATGAGGAACGTATGACGCGGATGTTTTTGAGAGGTCTAAAATCCGAGATTCGACAATATCTTATCTCTCATAAATTTTCTTTATATTCAGATGTTGTAAACAGGACTCAATTATTAGAGCGTGATAATGAGTATGTTCAACCGAGGGACCACAACCAGGGTCATACCGGTGACAGCAGTCATCGGAGCGATGATAACCAGCGAGGAAGGAAGAGTACGGACAAAAGCGGTAACCACTCGGGTGGTAATCGTGGCCATGATAATAGGAGAGGTGAGTCAAGTGGAAATTTTAAAAAGAGGAGATTCAACAATGACGGGAAGACATCAGCAGCAGCACCAACAACAAATTCTAGGGGAGGAAAACGACCACCAATTAGATGCTACAGATGCGGAGAGGAGGGACACATAAGTCCAAATTGTTCACAGCCTTCTAAGGTGTGTTTCAATTATGGAAAAGACGGTCACATAGCCCGATTTTGTCTGGTAGCAAAGTCAAGTCCAACTGGGATGGTGGCACCAAAGGCGACTACGGACAAAACAAAGTCGGTGGTTGAAGGAAGGGCGTTTGTCGTGACTGGCCAAAACGTGAGAAACCCGAATGAGGTGATCACGGGTAAGCTAATCTTGAACTCTTACGAAGTTTATACCTTACTAGATACTGGTTCTACCCATTCTTTTATCTCTCCTGCTTGTGCTCAACGTTTAAACTTGACTACGGATAAATTGGACTTTAACTTATCTGTTGAAACTTCGTTGGATGAAACCTTTGTTACATCTACAGTTTATAAATCTTGCTTGATCCAAGTTGGCACAATCACATTACCTGTTGATCTTATCTCTTTAAAGATACTTGCATTTGATGTGATTTTAGAAATTGATTGGTTAACCACTCATCATGCCAAAATTGATTGTTTTCGTAAGTTTGTTAGTTTTCATATTCCTAACCAACCTGTTATACGAATTCAAGCAACTAAACCACTAAAATCAGTCACTGTCATATCAAGCTATAAAGCTATTCATTTATTGAAAAACGAATGTCAAGCTTTCTTAGCCCATATTATGGACTTGAACAAAAACACGTCAGATTTGAATAATATTCCTGTTGTTAATGAATTTCCTGACGTATTTCTTGAAGAACTTCCTGGTCTACCCCTGGAACTTGAAGTTGAATTCTTTATTGATCTTGAACCGGGTACAAAGCCCATCTCTAAAACCCCATATCGAATGGCTCCTATTGAACTTCAGGAGTTAAAAGTCCAACTACAGGAATTGTTAGACATCGGTTTCATTCGTCCTAGTACATCTCCTTGGTGTGCTCTTGTTTTATTTGTAAAGAAGAAAGACGGGAGTATGCGACTTTGTATTGACTACCGAAAATTAAACCATGTCACCATCAAGAATAGGTATCCACTACCTCGCATTGATGACATGTTTGACCAATTATAAGGAGCACAATTCTTTTCAAAGATCGATCTTCGTTCTGGATATCATCAGCCGAAGATTAAAACTGAGGATATTCCAAAGACTGCCTTCAGGACGTGATACGAGCATTATTAATTCTTAGTCATGTTTTTTGGATTGACTAATGCTCCTGCTTATGTTAGGGATATGATGAATCGTGTATTCAAGGAATATTTGGATCAGTTCGTTGTTGTCTTTATTGATGACATCCTCATCTATTCCCAAAGTCGTGAAGATCATGAGCACCATTTGAAGCTGGTACTTCAAAGACTTCGTGACAACAAGCTATATGCCAAGCTGAAAAAATGCGAGTTCTAGCTTAAGGAAGTAGCATTCCTTGGGCACGTGGTGTCAAAACATGGAGTATCTGTTGACCCAGCGAAGATTGAAGCAATACAAAGTTGGGAACAACCAAAGTCGGTGACTGAAGTGCGTAGCTTTTTGGGCTTAGCTGGTTATTATCGGAGATTCGTGGAAGGATTTTCTCGAATCTCTACTCCGTTAACTCAGCTGACTCGGAAAGATACAAAATTCCTATGGAGCGAGGAATGTGAGAAGAGTTTCCAAGAGCTTAAGAGGAGACTCATTTCGCAGACTGCTCGACAATACCATCTGGTTCTTGATGGATTTGTTATCTCATGATGCTTCGAGGCAAAGGGTTAGGATGTGTTTTCATGCAACATGGGAAAGTCATAGCCTATGCCTCATGACAACTCAAAGAATATGAGAGGAATTATCCTACTCATGATTTGGAGTTAGCGTGATCGTTTTATGTTAAAAATCTGGAGACACTACCTGTATGGGGAGAAAGTGGAGATTTATACGGATCATAAAAGCCTCAAATATTTCTTCACCCAAAAGGAACTCAACATGCGGCAACGACGTTGGCTCGAGTTTTTGAAAGATTACGACCATAACATTCAATATCATCTTGGAAAAGCAAACGTTGTAGCTGACGCATTGAGTAGAAGATCATATGCGGGTGCGAGTGCAATGTTGTTAACGCAAAGGCCCATTTTGTGTGACTTGAAAAGGATGGAGATAGAGGTAAAGGCTCCAAGTACTCACGTGATGATATCAAACATACGAGTAGAACCGACTTTAATCGATAAAGTTAAAGCTGCTCAAACTACAGACGTGGAACTGATGCGTATGAAGAAGAAAGTGCAAGAAGGTGTTATTCCAGAAGCAAGAATTGATGAAGAAGGAATACTTAGAGTCAACTCTAGACTTTGTGTTCCTAACGACTCTGACTTAAAGCATAGAATCATGATGAAGGCACACAACACACCATTTGCAATCCATCTTGGGAGTACCAAGATGTATCACGATCTTTGACATACATTTTGGTGGAGCAATATGAAGAGAGAGATCACGGAGTTTATCTCGAGGTGTTTAACTTGTCAACGTGTAAAGGCGGAGCATCAAGTACCAAAGGGTCCATTGCAACCACTTGAGATTCCGAAATGGAAGTGGGAACACATTACCATGGATTTCGTTACAGGTCTTCCCAAAGTTTCTTAAGGCATAGATGCGATTTGGGTTATTATTGATAGATTAACCAAGTCTACTCATTTCTTGCCTATACGTGAGACTTATTCCCTAGAACGTCTTGCTCGTATGTACGTGAATGAGATTGTGAGATTGCATGGCATGCCAGTATCCATAGTTTCGGATCGTAACCCAAGATTCACTTCACAATTTTGGGTTAGCTTGCAGAAAGCTATGGGCACGAATTTACGATTCAGTTTGGCATACCATCCTCAAACGGATGGGCAATCGGAAAGGACTATTCAAACCCTTGAAGATCTATTAAGACTCTGTGTCCTAGATTTCAAAGGAAGTTGGGATAAGTACTTGCCATTGGTGAAATTTTCCTACAACAACAGTTATCAGACAAGTATAGACGTGGCTCCATTCGAAGCATTATATGGACGAAAGTGTTGCTCTCCAGTATGTTGGGATGAGGTGGATGAAACAACATTATTGGAACCAGAGTTGGTACGTATTACTACAGAAAAGATCCAAACGATTCGACAACGTATACAAACGGCACAGGATCGACAAAAGAGTTACGCGGATCTTCATAGAAAGGACGTGGAATTTAATATTGAAGATCATGTACTGTTACGTATTACTCCATGGAAGGGAGTTACAAGATTCGGGAAGAGAGGGAAGCTCAATCCACGATTTGTTGGTCCATTTGAGATTCTTGACCAAATAGGAAATGTGGCCTATAAACTCGCATTACCTCCAAGCATGTCTCGTGTTCATAATGTTTTTCATATATCTATGCTTCGTAAATATGTGAAAGACCCAAACCACATTATTGCGTTAGAACCAAACGAGATAGCCGAAGATTTAACGTACGAGGAGGTACCTGTCAAGATATTGGATAGAAAATAGCATGTCCTACGAACAAAGGTTATACCACAAGTCAAAGTTTTATGGAGGAACCATGCTATTGAAGAAATGAACTGGGAGTTGGAAACGGAAATAAAAGCGAGGTACCCTCACCTTTTTGAAACACCAGGTACGTACGTCAATTTCGAGGACGAAATTTTATAAGGAGGGGAGGTTGTAAGACCCTAACTTATTATGAATAAAATTAAATTTTCTCTATTTATTATCTTGAAATAATAAGGAGTTAATTTGATATAATACTTTGGTTATGGGTGAAATGTGTAAATTTTACAAAATAAGCAAGTGGTTATAAAATATTCATTTTGTCTGGGAATATTCATTTGGTCGTGGAATATTCTTGTTGTCGGGAATATTCGTATGATGGTGACGTATGACCACCATTCGTGGGCCTTATAAAAAATAACTATCGGATGAAAGAAAGCGACAAGTTTGAGTTTTTATAAATAACGACGTAATTGTTACCAATTAACAATTTGTTGATTACACGGTGGTTAAAAATACGATGAATACGCGTGGTTGCACAAAGATAGTTACCAGTATTGCACATGTTTTTGAATTATTAATTCTTATGTAAGAAGAAGGCACTTACTCGATAATTATTACGATAATTATTGTTCAATATTTTATTTTATTGATTCAATAATTGTTGCGTTGATATTTTATATTATTGTTGTTTCAATAATTGTCAGTGCACAGTATTTCCCATTATCAGATTAATAATTTATATTATTTGAATAATATTATTAGATGGCATTATTGACAATGTCTAGAAAGTTCTGTCAAGGAGAGGTTTGGTTACCTAATTACGCACCAGTAAGGAGAAATCCTTATCGGAAAGCCTCATCTTTCCTGGGAACGGCCTGGTTATCATTATTGTAATTCTGTAATATTATTTGTGAATAATTAATTATTGATTTATATGATAAGAAAATATTTATTTTATGTGGATATAAATGAAGGAATTTTAGCATGAAATTATTGTTGAAAGTTTGGCATATTTTTGTGGAATTACAATTTCTGATAAAATATTCATTCAATTATATTATTATAATATATTATAATTGTTTAATATTATTATTATTATTATAATATATAAGCATGTGGTAATTAGAAACGGAAGTAAGCAAATTAATGTATATGAATACTTGTTTTCAAAAAAAATGTAGGTTGTAACTTTGGAAATGGTTAGTGGAAATAATTGGTGGGTGGAAGCTTTCTGCAAGCATTTTATTATTTTGTCAAGTTTGGTGGGCCTTGCGCATAAGAATTTGCAGGCAAAGAAAGAAAAAAAAACTAGAAAAGGAAAGTAGGCATTGAAATTTCTCCTTCAAAGGCTCTGCAACTTGTTTTCAAAAAGTTGCCCCAACCTTGGAAAAAAAAAAGGGAGTTAGGCAGAAGTTTGGCAGAGTAGGCTGATTCATCTGTTTTTTCTCCGAGGTTTTACTATAAATAGGGGGTAACCCCTCCTTCTTCAACACACCAATTTCAAATCAGAAATTCTTATTCTAAAGTATTGTGAGTATTTTCTTGAGTATAAGAATACTTTGAGCGTAGTTTTTCTGCAAGATTTTCTCAGAATAATATCCGATATTTCAGTCAAATCCAAGCTTCTACTAAGGTAAAAGATATTATTTTATTTCAATATTTGTAAGAAATATTATTTTCTTTCATACTCTATATTACGTAAGCAATATTATTTCATCTCATATTCCTAAATTCGAACTTACTATGGTAAGTATTGCTTCTATAATTCCTGAAATGATTAGAAATTTCGCTTCATCTAATATCATTTCATAGAAATATTGGTCTGAACTTTTTAATCAAATTTGGAACTTTTCATGATGGTTACTGTTCACGGGTACTGTTCACAAAAGAAAAAAAAATATTTTTTTTTCCTTTCAAGTTATCTGTTGTGATCCTTATTCTTGAAATTGAATCCATGTTTTGATCTTCACTATGGTTTATTATGGAGCGCTTTTAAATTTGGTTCATCTAAAGTACGAATCCCTAATCTTTGTTCTTCTATCTCACTGGATTCGTTCTTTAAAATGTTTTTCATCATCCTCAGTCTTTAATGGTGATACTTGATGAATATCTTTGGCCCGTAGTGCAAAGATGAATGATTACCTGATGAATATCTTTGGCCCGTAGTGCAAAGATGAACAGGTGTTGAGATGAACATGACCAACTGGTGATATAAATGAATATCTTTGGCCCATAGTGCAAAGATAAATATTTAATGCAAGATGTATATTAATTGGTGTTACAGGGATAAAATATTGATGATGAACTTTTAAATTCATAGATGATAGTAGATTTCATTCTCTACTTAACTCTTCTAATGAATTGTTATTTTCGCTGCGAATATTGATCTAAAATTAGTTGTCCATTATATTTTATCTGATTTGTTGAAGGCTAACGATAAATTTTTGTTCTTTATCTTAGTCATAATATTCTTTACTGGGCTAGTTGAGCTCACCCTTTTCCTTTTTGTTCCATTTTTCTTCTCAGGAGGTGAGAATATTGCAGGAACCAGTCGGGGTAAAGAGTGATGGTCCTAGACAGTTGTTTTAGCAGTCCTCACTTTTGTAAAATAGTGTATCAATAAATGTAATGAGGACTTATTTGAGTGTGAATATTGTTTAGAAGACAATATTTGTATTTAAACTCACAGCATGTGTGTTGTCGTATTTTGCATGACAATTGTAATAATAAAATTTGTAGTTATTTCTGTACCATGTATTTGGCGACTCAGAATGGGTGATGTATACCTATTTTGGGGGTGTCACATACATACTTAGAGATGATTAATGTGAAGAAGAAGGTTCAAGAGGGCGTTATTCTAGAAGCAAGAATCGATGAAGAGAGGAAATCTCAACCCTCGATTTTATTGGCCCATTTGAAATCCTTGATCGAGTAGGACTGTGCCTATAGACTCGCTTTTTACCGCCAAGTATATCGCGTGTTCATAATGTTTTTCACGTATTCGATGTTACGTAAATATGTGGATGACCCGAACCACGTTATTAAATTAGAACTAGACGAGATAGCAGAAGATTTAACGTATGAGGAGATACGTGATAAAATCTTGAGTAAGAAGGATCGTTTTCAACACACTCAAAGGTTATACCTCAAGAGTTTGAATTTGAAATGAAGTCAAGGTATCCTCACCACTTCGGCATACCAGGTACATACATAAATTTCGAGGGCAAAATTTCATAAGGAGGGGAGATTTTGAGACCCCAAATTTTATGAATAAAGATTTAAATTTTTCGAAATATTTTTTTAATATTATGGTGTGGATTTGATATAATATTATAGTTGTGGGTAATATTTACAAATTTTGTAAAGTAAGCAAGTGGTTATATAATATTCGATTGGTCAGGGAATATTCTTTTTGTCGGGGAATATCCGTACGACGGCACAATCATTAGTGGACCCCACAACGGAAGTATTGTCGTAGTTAGAAAATGATGTAATTATCTTTTATAAAAATAACTACGAAAGTGTTACCATTAAAACTGCTGAACTACCCTAGTAGTAAAGTACAAGAATATGCTCTGGCGCATGGTTGCGTAGTAGCACACGGTATTGATTATTGATGCTTACGTAAGAAGTCACTCAGTTATGCTTAATTATTGCTACAGTAATTGCTGTATCATATCTCTCATATTATTGATTCGATTATTGTCACAGTATCATTTGCATAATATTTTATATATTATTAAATCAATAATTGAGATGACAAAGTTATTCATATTATTAAATTACAATATTTACAATATCTAGAAGTTTTATCAAGGAGAGGTTTGATCATCTAATTGCGCGCCAATAAGGAGAAATCTTTATCGGAAAGCCCCCTCTTTCCTGGAAACGACCTGGTTGATAAATATTGTGAGTTATAATATTAATGATGAATAAGTTCGTGTTGATTAAAGATGAAATTGATAGTTCCATTGTGTTGAAATTATTAGTATTAGTGGAAATCGACATCTATTCCGATGATAATTGATGTCTGGGGGTTATATTGATAAATCAGGTAATTAATCGGATAAATGAGCAATAAATTACTACTAATTCACATGCTTATATAACTATTGATTCACATGATTGAACTATTGATTCACATTATTTACTATTAGGGGAGGTGATGCAAGTTTGATAATACTTGCAGGACTAAATTAAAAATGAAAGAAAAGTTAAAGGTATTGTACTGTAATATTTTGTGCCCCAAAATGTGCAATTATCGAAACTATATTTTTCTGTAAAATAGAAGCTCATTCTTCCTTCATTTTTCACCAATTCACTCAAGCTTTAGAACAATTATTATAGAGAGAAATTATAGAGAGAAAGAACAAGAGAAGTCTGCTACCTCACTATTCCAATATCCAGTTTCTTCTAAGGTAAGGGGTATTATTTCTTTCGTATTCATGAAGAGAGCCATTGTTATTTCATTCCTTATTATTATGTTGGAATAACTCGCTTACTGCCAAGTACCACATACATGGTGAAATTCTTCTATTATTCCATTCTTTATTATTCATTGGAATAACTTTTATCTATGCCTATCGCATGCCTGGTGAATTATGTTGTTATTCCATTCTTTATTATTCTGTTGGAATATCCTGTCTGTGCGATTTTTGCATGACACCTGGTTTCATTCTTTATTATTCTGTTAGAATATCTTGTCTGTGCGGTTTACGCATGACCTAGTTCCATTCTTTATTATTCTGTTGAGAATAACCTGTTTGTGTGGTCTATCGCATGCATGGTGAATTCTTCTGTTATTCCATACTTTATTATTCTGTTGGAATAACCTGACTATGTGGATTACAGCATGCATGGTGAATGATCCTTTGTATTCATATGAATAATATTTTCATTCAAAAGAGGTTTCTGCCAGGGGCAGTTTCATAATTTTTCTGTCTCTCAAAAATTCTGGAAAAATTTGAAATGATAATTTCATGAGTTTTCTAGATTGTGTCCAAAAATGGCGATTTTTGGATGTATAGATTAAAAGTTATAGATTTTATGGGAAAAGACTATTTTAAAAGTAAACCCTTATTACTCTTTGTGGTTAACTCCAAAATTGGTGAAATTTTTATTGGGAGTACATGTATATAACAGGAGTATACCCTGTAAATTTCAAAATTTTTGGACAAAATTACAATTTATGATAAATGTCTAAATAATCGGCAGTTTTGGCCATATGAAAAATAGTAAATGAATTTTAAAAATTCTGAGAAAAATATATGTTCATTATGGGACTATATTCTGCTAAATCCCAGAAAAAAAATATTTTTGGGACTGATTTGGTATTTTTCATGAAAATGAACTAGCTATGAGTAAATGAATTAAATATGTTATGTGAAGTAACAAAATTGAAAAATAGGATTTTATAACTTGAGAATCCTATATAGGGTATATGCAGATTTTTGATGAGGGATTTGATCATTGGTGATGAAATCTTATGAGTATGACATTTTTGAATGATTAAATGCATTATTTGGTAAAGTGTAAACAATTGAAATAAATTGTTTATAAGTTTAAGAAGTGATTAAAATATTGTTATAATATTAATAATATTAGATGATGAGTTTATTAAGTAATTGATAATATTTAGATAAATTTAAAGTCTTTAATATTTATCCTTGTTTTTGTTTGATTAATGCTTATATCATTGTCATCATCCTCATGCTTATATTGTGATGAAAGTCATCTTTGGCTTATGTGCATAGATGAACTTGGTATGATTATGACCAGGGATCATTCGGTATAATCAACACCTGTAATATTATAAATGATATGGTAAAAGTCCTCAATGGCCTGTAATGCATTGATGGATAATTTTTGGTATGATTATGATTAGGGATTATTCGGTATAGTCATGACCATTGATGATTTAATGAATATCCTTGACCCGTAGTGCAGAGATGATTCGATGATGTGGTTTATTTATTGCTGAGTCTCGGCGATAAAAATTGATGAAAACATTTTAAAACATAGAAGATAAGAGATATCATGCTCTACTTGACTCTTCTAATGGATTGCTTATTCACCATAGCTTAAACTTGATGTCTATTGTATTTTATCAGTTTAATATTGTTGAAGACTAATGATAATTTATTCTGCATTATCTTAGTCATAATATTTCTTACTGGGCTAGTTGAGCTCACCCTTTCTTTCATTGTTTTCTTCAGAAAATGAGAACGTAGCCGGGACTAGTAGGGGAACGCAGTGACGGTCCAGATGATAGCATTAGTAGTCCTTATTATTATGCTAAATAGTGTGACAATAAATATAATGAGGACTCCATTGAGTGTGGATATTGTCTAGATGGCAATATTCTTATTAAAACTCTTAGATTATGTTTTGTCGTATTTTACACGACTGTTGTATAATTAAGTTGTATTTAAATTTTTGTACCATGTATTTGGCAACTCAAGATGGGTGATGTATACTTATTTTGGGGGCGTCACAATTACCGCATGCATGGTGAATGATCCTTTGTATTCATTCTTTATTAAATTATGGAAATGATATGTTTACGTGGATTATCGCATAGCGGATGAAAATCCATTTGCAGTTTCGTAATTTTTTTGACCCTCAAAAATTTTGGAAAAATTTAAATGTTACTTTGTTGAGTTTTCTAGATTGTGTCCAAAATGGCGATTTTTGGATGTATAAATTAGGAGTTATGAATTTTATGGGAAAAGACTATTTTAAAAGTAAACCCTTATAACTCTTTGTGGTTAACTCTAAAATTGGTGAAATTTTTATTGAGAGTACATGTATATAACAAGAGTATACCTCAGAATTTCGAATTTTGGACAAAATTACAATTTATGATAAATGTCTAAATATTCGGCAGTTTTGGCAATATGAAAAATAGTAAATGAATTTTAAAAATTCCGAGAAAAATATATGTTCAATATGGGACTATAATCTGCTAAATCCCAGAAAAGAAATATTTTTGGGACTGATTTGGTATTTTTTATAAAAATGAACTAGTTATGAGTAAATGAATTAAATATGTTATGTGAAGTAACAAATTGGAAAATAGGATTTTATGGCTTGGGAATCCTATAAAGGGTATATGCAGATTTTTGATGAGGAATTTGATCATTGGTGATGAAATCTTATGAGTATGACATTTTTGAATGATTAAATGTATTATTTGGTAAAGTGTAAATAATTGAAATAAATTATTTATAAGTTTAAGAAGTGATTAAAATATTGTTATAATATTAATAATATTAGATTATGAGTTTATTAAGTGAGTGATAATATTTGGATATATTTAAAGTCTTTAATATTTATCCTTGTTTTCGTTTGATTAATGTTTGTCATCATCCTCATGCTTATATTGTGATGAAAGTCATCTTTGGCTTACGTGCAAAGATGGACTGTTGATTATTGATTTTACATTTATATATCTTTGGCTTACGTGCAAAGATGGACCGTTGATTATTGGTTTTATAGTTGTATATCTTTGGCTTACGTGCATTGATGGACAGTTGTTGGTATGATTATAACCAGGAATTATTCGGTATAATCATGACCATTGTTGAAAACACGAATATCATTGGCCCGTGAGTATGGATAATTCGTGGTCGTAATACTAAATGAATATCCTCGCCGTCAGTAGTGCGTGTGGATGATTCGATGATGTGGATTAATTATTAAGCTGAGTCTCAATGATAACATATTGATAATACACTTTTAATTCGTAGAACATAGTAGATATCATGCTCTACTTGACTCTTCTACAATACAGTTGTATGTCTTTAGCCTGTAGAGCAAAGATGAATTGTTAATGAATATCTTTGGCCCGTAGTGCAAAGATGAATTTATTAGTATGATTATGAACAAGAATTGTGATTTGGTATAACCATGATTTTTGATGTTTCAGGTAAAGACAGGTGATGAAAATTATCTTCGTCCTGGGTGCGAAGAGGAATTTAGAATCACAATTATGATTATGAGTTATTCACATGATTGTGGACAGGAATTGTTGATTGATGTTAGAGGGATAAAACATTGTTGGTGGACTTTTAACATAGAGAAGATAATAGACCCTATGTTCTATTTGACTCTTCTAATGGATTGCTCGTTCCGCTACAACTATGGTTGAAAAGTTTTATCATCTACCATATGTTCTAAATCTCTGATTTATTATTGACGAAGGCTATTGATAATTTAATTATCTTTAGTCATGATATTCTTTATCGGTTATTTGTGCTCACCCTTTTGCTTCACAATTCCTTTCGTGTATTAAGAGTGTAAATTTGGGTCGAAAGGGGTAACAGGGATTATAACGGTGGTCTATAGTCGCTGAGAGGTTTCCTTAAAATAGTATGAAAGTAATTTTATTGAGAATTATAGATAAGTGTGTCGATTGTATACGCTATTTTAATCTGCTTGATTTTGGTAAACCAAATAGGGTGAGGTGAACACAACTTTGGAAGGGCGTTTTTGCCACTATCATACAAGATGTCTAATGACGCATTTACTTCATGTTATCATAAGATGTGGTTGTGCACATCCACTTGCTGAGTATATCTACGAACACTACCTATATAATCTTGGAGTGTGTTTGAAATATGATTCTCAATTGGAGACAATGGAGATAATTATAAGTCAAGAGAAGACTCACCATTGCAAAGAAGATGATAGCAATCTTCTTGTTTTTCTTTGGGAACTATTAGGTCAACCAAGGATAATTATGTGGACATATGATATCTATCATAACCTAGACGCATGGCCTCCCATGTACGAAGGTTTCCTTGAGTATTTTCCAAAGATTTTAATTTCTAAAACAGTTTTTGATTGTACTTTTATGTAAAGTACCATTGTAAAGTTGTGGTTGAGGCACCATGAGAGTTACATTCATTTGTATTAAAACTCACAGTTTAACTGTGGTCGTATTCTGCACGACAGTTCAACAGTTGTATAAATAAAGTTTGTATTTGATTTTTATAGTATGATATCTGGTGACTCAGAATGTGTCGTGTGGACCTATTTTGGGGGTGTCATAGTTCTCTTCAGGAAATGAGAATATAGCTAGGACGAGTCGGAGAATGGAGTGATGGTCCAGGATAAGTGGCTTTAATAGTCCTCACTATTCTATGAAATAGTGTAATAATAATTGTAATGAGGACTCCATTGAGTGTGGATATTGTCTAGAAGACAATATTCGTGTTAAAACTCTCAGCTTATATTTTGTCGTATTTTACACGACAGTTGTATAATTAAGTTTGTAGTTGATTTATGTACCATGTATTTGGCGACTCAAGATGGGTGATGTATACCTGTTTTGGGGGAGTCACACCGTTTCCCGACTAGTCCCAGCTATATTCTCATTTCCTGAAGAGAACAATGAAAGAAAATGGTGAGCTCAACTAGCCCAGTAAAGAATATTATGACTAAGATAATGCAGAATAAATTATCGTTAGCCTTCAACAAAGGTTAAACCGATAGAATACAATAGACAACAAGTTATAAATCGCAATCTTAACAAACAATCCATTAAAAGAGTCAAGTAGAGCATGATATCTACTATCTTATATGATTTTAAAGTTTATCATCAATTTTATCGCTAAGACTCAGCTCAATAAATAATCCACATCACTGAATTAATTATCCATGCACTACGGGCCAAGGATATTTATTATTATCACATCCACGAATCATCCATGCACTACAGGCCAATGATATTCGTTATTATCACCAATGGTCATGATCATGTCAATAATTGTCCATCAATACATTACGGGCCAATTAGGACTTTTACCACATCATTTGTAATATTACAGGTCATGATTATACCGATACATAGTCATAATCATACCAATCAAGAGTCCATCTATGCACTACGGGCCAAAGATGACTTTTATCATAATATAAGCATGATGATGATGACAATGATATAAGAATTCAATTAAATGAGAGCAAGGATAAATTTTAAAGATTTATAATTCAATTTATATAGAATTGAATAATGTCCAAATTATCAACATGATACTGCTTTGTGGAGTAAAATTCAAGAATAATATTGTATCAAAAATAATTTGGACAGAAAAGAAATCAATTTTTATCATGAATAGTACCCCGGGTGAATAGTACCCCATGAATAATACTTCGGGAATAGTACCCCGTGAATAGTACTCTGCTCTGGCATGAAAAGGTTAAAAATTATCAAGAATGTTAAGAATAATATTTTCGTGAAAAGATTCTAGATGAAACGCAAATCTCAAGGATATTCTACTATTTTCAAGGAGTATAGAAGAAATACTTAACAAAATGAGTGTAGAATTCAGAATCTGAAACAAAATAATATTACTTACATACTACAGAGTATAGAAAAAAATATTATTTCATACGAATATTGAACAAAAATAATATCTCTTACCTTAAAAGGAGAATATTTTTGACTGGTAGGGCGGGGATATTCTCAAAGAAAATTTATACTGTTTTCTACGCTCAAAACTTCCTTAAACTCAAAAGAAATACACTTAATATTATAGAAGAAGAATTCTCTGATTCTGATATAATTTTCAATTCTAAACTAAGCATCATATTTATAGGAGAATAGAATGATACTATTTGAAAAGAAAAAATCACGGATGCACAATAATAGAAATTCACGGGCGCGTCTTCGGCTGAAAATTTTGATTTACTATGCAACACTATACAATAAAATATAATATATTCTATTTTTTCATAAAAAACAAAACTTATAATAATAATAATAATAATAATAATAATAATAATAATAATAATAACTCCCTCCTCCCCCTCCGTGAACTTTGAAATATATATATATATATATATATATATATATATATATATATATATATATATATATATATATATATATATATAGCTTCAGATTATGTTGATATTGTTGTATGTTTGTGCTCCATTTTCAAATTTTGAATGCACTGAAGAAATACACTTATGGAAAACATATTGTTTGCTCGTGTAGAGAAACTTGTTGCTGTCGGAGGTACACATTTCTTCCCTATGTATTCGGCTTATATGTCTGCTTTAATGATTTATTTTGGCATTTATAGAAGGAAATGTCTATCATCTTGCCAGTTCTGTTTTTTTTAAGGCTGCTCTACTTTTATTTCTTTAGGAAAAAGTTGTATTCATATCTGTTTATTGGGGCGAATTTTTTTCCCTTAACTTTAGATAGTCCGATATATTCTAGTCTCTGAATGTTATAGAATTAAATACAACATGTTGATTTATTAGCATACATCTAGTTCTCTAATTATCCAATTCAATTCGTTTGCAGAAAGGAGAATTGTTGCTCAGTCCCAATACTATGCATATGAGCCGTAGAAAAGGAAGTTGTACAGCTAACTGAGGCTAGTATGAACTACCTTTTTCCCTTTCTCATGTTGTATCTAGTCGCATTGCAAATAAAGTTGTTAATTGTATAAGACCAAGTTGAATGATGTTACTAATTTTGCTGCACTTGATACTGTGCTCCATTTTCAGATACAACATGTTTGTAGCATGAATAAGAGTCGCTAATTCGGGATTTTGGGGCACGTGGATACCTTGAAAAGTATCAGGATGTGGGTGGCAAAACTTGGAGATATGAAACTCATTCAATGATTATGAAGATATATCCTAATATTGATTGGTCATGCTCTTTGCTTCAAGACTGGTCATGAACAGTATGTATATACATAAATAAATGTACAAACAATGCAAATAAAAGTGTTTTATTTATTCTGTTGTTGTTGGATTCTTTTGTTGGTGTATCATTTTTATTGTTGAATTCCCAATTCCTAGAGAATTTTAAGACAACACCAAAAATATTAAATTAGCAAAACTTCTTAAATGCCAAAACCTCTTTAAAATTAATTAAAGAGCTACAAAACAACAATATTCAAAATATTCTACCAAATGGAAATATAATGTTACATTTATAAATTATTAACAAGTCCCACAATTGACCTTCCACGAGCACTACCTATGTAAAGGTTCTATTCTGCCTGCAAATTACTCAGATAAATATCATAACTCAGTCCATATGCAGCTTCTTTAGGCGAAACTGGAATCTCTATATGTATGCTTTGGCAGGTTATTTTGTGTCTACTTGTGAATGTAATCATGTTATTGTTTTGTGTCTACGTGTGAATATAAAACAAAATTAATTAAACCAAAAGCAGAGGTGTAGTTCAACTGGAAAACAGAAATGGGCAGAGCAGACCATTACCAAAGCAAAGCTACAAAGCAGTATCAAACAAAGTTCAACAGAGCATTTACAAGCAAAGTTAAAAAAACAGAATTCGGTCCAAACTAAGTTTAAAAAACATAGCATAGCTTCATTACAACCAATTCATTACATTTAAAATAAGGATTTCACACATCCTTAACTGGTCTACCTTCCAAATTTTAATTACAATTTTTTTCTATTTAAGCATCTTCTTGCACTTTTTTTCTATTTAATCACACATCCTATTTTCTATTTAAAATAGGAATTTCACACATCCTTCATCAACATCATTTCCTTCTTCATTTTATTCGTCTCTTTTTCTTCTTCTGTTCCTCTTTTTCTCACTTTTCCCTCTCTTTTACCGCTCTCAAATTTTGCCTAGCAGCAAGTAACTCTTCATTACTCTCAACTAACCAGTCACAATTACTATTTGTATCAGAATCTGTATCTCCTTCTCCTTCATACTGTATCTTTATCATTATCAGTCTGAAGCACATCAACCTAATCTCTTCTACTCCCTCATTATTTGAATGTTCTTTAATGTTAGCTTCTTTTAAAATTTCAACAAATCTCTCACTATTATCATCTATGTTCTCATCAGTACTTACTATTTGTTCATGATCATGGTCTGAGTAGATGTCAACAACATGGTTCTTCTTAACATACTCACACATGTCAATAACTCCTTTATCATAACCTATTGTCCTAAGCCCTTCTGCTAAACTTTGTCCAAGGATAAGATAATATACATTCTTCACATTCTTGCTTCTAAGTATTGTTGAAACATAATCAATAATTCCAGTATTTAAACAATTCACTAACAATGCCTCCAACATAATCAATTATATCACCATTATTTACTAGTTTACCACCATGATAAAATCTTAAAGTTATGACATACATTTCTACATTAAAAAGAATACATATAAATAATATATATATTTAACAAGTACTAAACATAAAGTAAACAAATGGGGACCTCACGTGTTAGGGAGACAAAACTATGGAAACTGTGGGGAAATAATACTTTACAGTTGGGAGACTATATTTTCTTAGCAATACAAACATAATGCACAGTATCAAAGCCTAAATATCACACATATTCAAATCATAGACATAGATATGTGGTAGATACACTTACTTCGTCGAAACTTCGAAAGTGGGGACAAATGCACAATCTGAACGCCGACTCAGCAAATAATGCACGATCACGGTCCTTCTTTACTAGAATCGTTGATTCTCATTACTTCTTCCCCGGAAGCGTTGATTTGCAGTTCTTGAGCTATGATTTTTTTCGATCGAGTTGGGGCTTGGTTTAGATCGATTGTGGTGGAGGTTTAGATCGATTGTTATTGTTCTGAAGATTTTAATTTAATGTTTAATTTATCTGAATTGTAGCTAGACCATTTTGCCCTACATTATATCATATTTGTTTAATCCATAATTAAAAAACTATTTTTTTAGCCACATTAGCTTCTTATGGCCCCACACAAATAGTCACGTTAGCAATTTCAGTCGTGACATGCTCAATTTGTTGTAATTAGATAAAATTAATAGTTTAATTATTTAATTGACAAAATTAAAAGATAGATCATCGAAGTAGAATATGGCCTATAATTTAGAATAATAACTCATATTTAAGCCTAAAAAAAAAAGGAGTTTAATTTCTTTTTTATTTTTCAGTATCATTTGGATTTGTTGTCACCCAACAAAAAAATTAAATGATTCTGAGTTAAGTGATTAGTCATTTAATAAAGTGGTTTTGTCTTATTCCTTTATTAAAGTAACATAATTTATTTAACAAAATACGATATATTTATCAAATACAAGATGGCATGCTTAAGTAAATTATGGAAAGTTGAAATTTTATTTAAGGTGTCATATATTTTATTTTATTTAATATTATTTAATTAAACATGTCTAATCGTATTAAAAGTTTTAAACCTTTTATGATATGTATCCAATATAATTATTTTTCGTGTTAATTTTTTTTTTTGTTTGTGATAATAAATGTCTCAAATAATATGTTTATCATAGTATTAGTTGAATAAATCTCATGTGATTGATTATATTATAAATTGTCATTAAAATATTCAATATCATGTGATTTGAAACTGGGATCAAAAATTTAAAACCTCTATCATTATTCTTTTTACTATAGAATATATTACTTATTGTAATGTTTGAACAGTTATTTCACCCTATAATAATTGATAATAAGTATCTCGCACTAATTTGTTTTTCCAAAATTTTTTATTACTAATTTGATTCTCTTATCTACTGCTTTACTTTGTATTCATTTTACTTCTTTTGTGTCATTTATCTATTCATTATTATAACATGTTAGCCATGTAAAGTTTATGTTTGATACTTCCTCCATTTTTAAAAGATTGTCGTTTTAGAAAAAAAAAATTATTCCAAAATATTTGTCGTTTATAATTTTCGAGGAGAATAAATTATTTAGTTTCCTATATTACCCCTACCTTTTTTCATTGTCCCAAGAAATTCTCTCCCTTGTATTAATAGTTTTCAACTTCCCATAAAAGGGTAGTGATGGAATTTCAAACAAATTTTACTTGGTAAATAATACTTTCTTAATTTATATGTAAAAATCTTAAACGACAATATTTTAGGAACGGAGATAGTATATAAGAGATAACGGGTATGAATAATTTACAAATAGATTTAAGAGTTATTATTATATTATTATTTAATAAATTTAAGATGCACTCGAATAAAGGCACATTTATTTAAGTAATTGTACTGAGATATACCAAATAGAGCCTATTAAAGTGTGAGGTTAAATAAAACAAGTGGTTACATAAAGATGACTTGGGATTAGGGAGCAAACTCTAATAATTGAAAATATGAGTTATTATATTCAATGCACATGAATTACTGTACACATGAGATTTTGAAGTGAAATGGAAAAAAAAAAATTATTTTTCTTTCAAATTAATTGTGATATAATTGGTATTATTGGCAGTTGGTGTATTTTAATGAATGAATTGACGTTGTTCATTTGATATTGAAAACAATACCAACTATACCACAATTTAAAGACTACAAGTGATCATGTGGAAAATAGACAATACCTCAGCTAGTCATATGAAATTTACTCCTATATATTATCTAATAGGGTGTAGGACAATTTGAAGGACTAGGAGTTGAACATTGGGAAAACTATAAAAATAATTACATGTTAATGAAAGATATAAACACCTGTCAACTTTAGAAGTTGAAAAAGGATAACTACAAGGATTTTGAGTGGCTCAATGGTGTGGCTACTTTGAGGGTTTTAGCCAAGGTAGAGTATACTCTCTTCTTTCTAAAAGTTTAGAAAGCCTCACGGTGTTTCCACTTTCCAACAACTTACTGTAATACTATTCATTTATCATACTTCAGCACCATACTGGTATAAAAGATGGTAGTTATTTCACACAAAAAAAGAAGCTGATTTTTAAAGTCTTTCAAAGCCACTTTGAAGCTGGCATTGCAATATGCTAGTTCTTTCAGCATTTCAGTCGGTAATAACAAGGTATCCCCTTGTGATGTAGATCCTCCGCTAGGTTTAGAGGAGCATAAAATAATTGCTGGCAAGATGATGCAGCCACAAATGATTTTCAAAGGCATAAAATCTAGTTACTTGAAAATGAATACTAATGTCCTGGAAGAAGTGAAAATCAAGAGGTGAAGCTGATAATATAGACATAAAGAAAATGGTGTGCCATATTTTAGCAGAAATAAAATATGCATTTCACTCATCTGCATATATCAATTATATGCCAAATAGAACAACCAATAATCATAGCAACATAACATGATCAAGGATTTTTGTATCATTTACTTTCATAGCTCCTACATTAGTAACTTTATACCCATATAAAGTTGGCGCAAAATAAAGACTCAACATTTACACAAAAGACAATAATCGTAGATGACACCAATCTACAGCTACTGAAATCAAAGCACACAAAAGTACTGAAAACATAATACATGAGACCCTTCACTGCATCATATAGAAGCCAGACTGCTGAATATGCGTTTCAAGTTGGGGCATGCTGCTCGTAAACTCCCCATGCTCACGGGGTGTATCTATTAATCACCACAAGACATTTGGAAAAACAGAAGATATTTCAGTGACCTTTTTTAATAAATAAAACGATAAGAGGGATGAAAGTTCAAATTAATTTGTATTTCTGGAAAACAAAAGAGAACAATTCTCATAGTCTAATGATGCAATCAATGTTAGGCATGATTTACTCTCACCTTTGGACAAAAACGGACATCAAGGGTCTCCAGCATATGACACTGTGATATGGCAACTTCAACAGCTTCTTCATTTATGTTGCACGACTACAAAAATCCCAATATAGCAATAATTAATAAACAAGAAAATAATTAAATAAAGGGCAGTGATAAATGCATTGCAGTTTTAACCATTGGAGTTCCACTGTAAGGTTAAATTGGAGCATATTTTGCTCCATTATCACTGGTAAAAATTTGAATGCATTCATCATTTAAATAAATCAATGATAAAGCCACGTAGACTAAACAGCCAGAGGCCAAGGTGTTATATGGTAACTTTAGTACTTTACGTTTTCTTCTAATATCATAATGCAAAACTTGGTGAGTACGAATACATGTGCTGGAGCTGGAGACGAGATTGGTGGTAGTAGCAGAATGGTGGTTGATGCATAGATATGACCAAGTAAAAAAGGTAAGTATTTTAAAAAATTACTCTCCTTCCCACTTTAAAACTACAAAATATATAGAAAAAATTATACTCCCTTTGTCCCATATTTATGGCAACCATGGACTTTTCATACATTTAAAGGATTTGTGTTGATATTATACAATTTGCTTAAAACACCCATGTAAAAATACACTATTATATTAAAAAAATCAAAATTGGAGCCAAAAGTTTAAATTTCAATGTGTACAGTTAAGTAGGAAACATTGTCATATTGATGGGGGGGCCAATAGCTTTATAAGTATCATCGGTATGAGACCATTAAGTGTAAATTGGGCATTGAATTCTTAAAAGTTGCAAATTTTAGAAATGTTGCAAATAATTCGGTACATCCAAATAAGGAAAGTGCTGCAATAATTTTGGGATGGAGGGAGTGTTTATAATTTTTCACGTGCTTTGAAATTTGTGCCAAAAATATAAAGAAACATTGAATTGATACCTAGACAGTAATAACATAGTAGCATTGATTCTTTTATTTTCCAATTTTGAACCAAAAATGTTAAAACATTTTTCTACTTTAATGAAAAGAAAAGGAAATTGTTACAAAGTTAACAAACCTATTTTTTGTTGTGTTTTTTCACACACAAAAATTAGGTTTGGGATGCAACCACCCCTCTACCATCAGTTAATGAAATAAAGTTCCCTAAACAATGTTTCCAAGAACACTAGAACAGTTTGGGATGCAACCACCCCTCATTTATTGGATGGCAAAATGCATACCTGAAGAAAAAGGCTGGTCAATCTGGGGCACTCGAGCTTCAAAGTTTCTAAGGAGCAACAATTGCTGAGTAGGGAAGCATAAGTAAATAACTAACAAAGCAAATGAAAAATTAAAAAATTTATAGAAGCAGCAGAAGCAAAAGAATACCTCAAATTAAGAAAGCATAAATTGAAACAGGCAATGTCAACTTCTTTCAAGTTTGCAGACAAGGAAAGGTTCAATGACGACAAGTGGAAACACCGTGCCATTGAAGGAATGAAAACTTTCTTAATATTTGGACAACCAACACAGTTGAGGTTCTGCAGCAAACGATTCGGCTGCTCAACTGACAAGTCTATATCATTTTGAGAAGGCAAGCCAGATGAATCACAACCAAGAGCCAGTTCAGATTGTTTATAAGCACCATAACCCCAGTTAAGGTCATGCATGTTTACACATCCATTCAAGCTCACATGAGTTAAATGTGTACAACAAGCAATAAGCTCCTCAATGGCAGACTGGCAAAGGGTTCCATATGACAAGTCCAACTCACTGAGCAAGGGAAGAGCGCCATTTTTGTAAAGAGGCTCCAGTGACGAGTCAGTGAGATACTTGCATGCTTGCAACTTTAGAACCTACATAAATAAATAAATAAAAGCACATATATTAATAAAAGAAATATTACAAAAATAATTAATTCCAGTCAAATCATCAAAATTGCATGACTATCACTGTCCTTTCACAACTTTTAAGGGTTACGATGTCCAAATGTCAAATAGTGTCATGTCGTTTGTTCATAAATGTCATTATGTTGACACATTTATATTGGCATTAAGAACCTCTCTCCCTAATGACACATTTATATTGGCATTAAGAATCCCTCTCCCCCATATCGTCTCTATTAGAGATTAGATCAATGTTACCAGGAACATTTTGGTTTATGGGATGGGAACGTTGAAATCTAGTTACTATGGAAAGTGGTAGCAGTAGGCTAGTTAGGAACAATTTTAGGAACGGTTTAAAACTAATAACTCTCTTGTAATAATTCTCTTATCAATTAGAAATAATACTCCCACCGTTCCAAAATATAAGATCATTATTAACATTTTGAAGTCAGTTAAGCATTTTCAAGCGCAAAATTGACACTAATTCTTTAACTTTAGTATATAATAATGAATATTGTAAACTATTTAAAAAGTACTACTCATTGTAAGATTGTTGTTTCATAATTCTTAATAAACTGTCCAAATTTTGAATTTAAAAATGTCTCAAATTGATTTTCAAAAATAATCTTATAATTTGAAACAGAGGTAGTATTATGAACTTTTATGTGAAAAGATGAAAATTGTTATTTGAAGTTCATTACACCAACATAAAATAATGTTCAAAAAGTCATAAACACAAAACTTTTTTTTTAAAAAAAAACTCTTAAATTTTGTTATTAATCATTAATATAACAACCGAGTAATTGATTGAAACAGCGCAAGCTTAATTCTGGCAGTTTTTCCAATACCATTTTAGTTCTGGTGGTATTTTTCAATTCTGGCAACTTCTTTTAATACATTTGAATTATGGAAACTATTTTTTACCATTTACTGGTAACTATTTATCACCATTTAACATCGAGGAAATTAATTAATCACGGCAATTTTTTTTACCATTTACCATAATACAACAATTAATCATGGATGTTATTTTTATCATTTACCACAAGTTATTATCATTTATCTTATTAATAAACCCTATTTTTTAGGGTTTGGTATAATATAGGAGATGACTGCAGGCTCCAATTCAATCACATTCTCTCACCTTTTTCTTCAATTGGTGATGACATCCCTAATCCATACACCAACTCCTATTCTATTATGTGGCCTCTGATTTATGACCTAGAGAAGACCAATAGAAGATTCAAAAATTCAAAGCTGCTGTGAATATCAAACTCGAGTTGAAAGCAGCCTGAATTATTCAAAGTCAAAGGACTCCATTTCGAGTTGTTGGTGAATATTAAAGATACAAGGTTAACCAGTCTACTTAGGGCTCTGGATAGTAATTGCTTCTCTCTCTCTCTCTCTTCAAACTATTACAGTTCATTTTTTGGAATGCCAAAATCACCAATTTGGAACATAAATGAACCAAGGTTGGGATCACATGTTCCAAATCACAATTAGTTGGGACCGGAGTTACCGGATACTCAATTACCTAGCAAACCCGCGCGTATTGGTACTTACGTACCCAAACACGATACACTTACGTACCAATATTCTAAATCTAGTGAACAAAAAATTTTCTTTGTTGTTTTACCTATAATTGCACAAATATCAATATTCTAACTTAGTATTTGATACTCAAACATTGCATTTGTCCTAAACTATTTATAAAACAACCAACTTGTTGATTATTTTTCTATAAAACTTGGGCTTATTTCATTTAAATTCTAAGAGAATTCTTAACTATAAGAAATTATATAAAGATACCCTAACGCTGCGTCGCTGCATCTATATATCTGAACCACGCCCCAGGCTGGCTGGAACAACGAATTATGGTAACCCCGGGGTAGACAAGCAGTAATTGATTGTAACGTATCATTTCTGGACTGATAATTGTAGAGCCATTAAATTAGGTCTTCTAAGTAACTTTGATTAACTGAAAAAAATAGAAGAGAAGTAAATAATTGTTACAAGATAGTCTTATGACTCTTACCATCCTAACTTTGGGAGGACCACAATTCACATAATCGTTTTCATACTTATAGAAAGTTGGAATGCTTCATCTGATGAACCATCTTGCCCTGATAACCATATTGACAAGTAATAGCCTAGTCTTAAAAATAAGTGTGACTTTATTAGAGGGAATGAGCTGGTTTTCTTTTACTCCAAAAGTTTCTATTCTTGCTCAGTAAAGGGATCTTTATTTCTTTCCTTTTGAAAAGCTTCATTTCCATAGCCCATATTTTGATGCCTCTTCTCCGATCCGGAATTCCCAGCAAATCGTTTTGTAGCGTCTCTTATAAAAACTCATCCCAATAATTCAAATTTAAATCAGATGATTGTCCTTTTATTCCAAATTCACATGATGGTACTTGACCTTTTATTTCAAATTCAAATGCGGAATTTCATCTCATTTCAAGTCAAATTGATTGCCAATAAATTACAAGTATAAATTTATTTCATATGCGGGTGATTATTATTTCATTTATCTCCATTCTTTTGTGTTCTATTATTATCAATTACTTATTCCATACTTTGTTATTTAATATGTTTTCTATTTGTAATTTTTTTCTTGCCCTTCTACTCTTACAATATGGGATTCATTTCCAACCTACCCCAAATAGTTTTATCAAAAAGGCGTTGTTGAGTTGAATCGAGTTTGTACGAACCAAGGACTGGCCTTGTCCACAAGATCATCTAGTAAATTGATAGGTCTTATCCACTTAATCATCTAGTAAATGTTAGATGGGTTATAGCCAATATTATAATAATAAATACCCCCTTGTGATCCAAGGAACAGCATACTTCAGTTTATCTGCTCAGAAAATATTGTTAAAATTTTTAGTTATGGTTGTAGAGAGTTATTTTCAGTATATCAGATGCATTAACTTATTTAAAAAAATGTTTTCAACCACTTGTTACAGAAATTTAGAATTATTCATCATAAGAAACTCAAGAAATATAGTCATTTAATCATCTCTACCTAATGCTTTCCCCTTTTTTTTCCTCTTAACCTGAGTGTTCAAAGCTCAATTCACTACAATTCATCGACCATTATTTGAGTCAACCTAATATGGGCCTTTCATTGGTTCCAGATCAATGCCATCCAATGATGCCTTCTACTTGAAAAGCTCAACATGGTTTCCAGATCAATGCCATCTAATTTTACGGACTCTTCACTTTGTCCACTACAATCGGACAAGCTCTTAAACCAGAAAAAAATAGCTTTAATAAAAAAATCATAATTCCCAAACAATTTTATATTTAAGGAATCTATTTGAAATTTAAAGTATTGACCAAATTGAGATCTATCCTAACTAGTAGTGAAAAAGAAGGACCTCCTGCAAGAAGAATATATATATATATATATATATATATATATATATATATATTTTGTTATATTGTTATATATACACAATTCTCTATCATTTGATGTGCCGTAAAGAATTTGAGAAAATACCTAGTAGAAGAATATATATATACACTATCATTTTGATTTGGTCAAAGTCATTTTGGGCTCATTGGGCTGAGATTGTTTGTAGTTGTATTTGATGTGAAACATTTCAAGGCAATAAAACTTTGCATTCTTTATGTAGTATTTAAATATATATGGCAATAAATTAAATACACTCCATCTGTCTCAATAAAATATTATTGATTAATTTTGTGTTAATGTGTACCGTTAATCTCAAAATGAGTATTAAGAAACACGTGATAAATTATTTTTTTGTCCTAAAATTATAATTTTATTTTGTGCATATCAAATCCTAATTGATGTATCTTCACACTGGGTGGAACCAAAAAGTGCCCCTTGGCCTAATGTTTGTGCAGTTTCAACAGTTCCCAAAGTAGTGGAAGAAATTCCATGAGCATCTCCTGCGAAATTTGCCTTCAAACTACTACACTTGGCAGAGTAATTAATTGTTATAATATAATATAGTTTTAACCCAAGCTATGATTTATATAGATATTTTATCATGGAAGTTATAATTAGTAGATTCATGATTGAATAGGGACTTTGTATTAATGTACAGGGGTTTAAGAATTAATAAAACTACATTTATATTATTATAGCATTAACTGTACTAAATTAAAATGATATTTCTGCATTACAGAATGTACAGAACGTATTCTTTAACCCTCTAGTATATGGACTAATATTAAAGCGGTTAAATTATTAAAAAAAAATACATAAATTTTACAATTTAGTAATTTAATTAACTTTATTATATTAATTTGGTGATTATATAGATCAGGTTGAGGAGGTCTAGCGATGTGATATTTTGGCTTCATTGAATTGTTTGGTATTTTATTCAGGTACGGATTCCGTACTTTGTTTCTTGATTGTGGTTCCATTCCCTATATCAATTGTGTGATATTTCGTCATTTGGAAAGCTATGTTTTTGATACTTTACTCGTTTGTATCCTTTTTCGTATATTTTCGTTCACATTCGGGAGTATTTAGATCGTTGGTATCTTGTGATAGTTAAGTATGTTCGTATTTGAAATAATTTGATCTCATTTAGAGATGGTCATGTAAGCCTTGATTTGAACCTCTTTTGGCTTAAATTTTGTATTTCGATCCTTAGGGTATACATGACCTAACCACCCGTGAGGGTACCACAGACATGTCCTCTTGACACCAAGGCATGACGCATTCCGTGACGGTGTGATTAGTCTACAGTGTATCCTTTTGTATGCTCTGGGTGTGAGCTTTGGTCATTTGATATATTTGTTCAGGATATATATGGGTGGACCCATTATTTGATTTGCTTTGTTTGGCGAATTAGTGATGTATGTGTCATTTGATTTACATACATCATCTTGTATTTTGTTAACCGTCCTATGATTTGAACTCAATATGAAATCACACCTTATAAACATTTGATTCAATAATGATCATCGATTGTACTTTTCGTCTAGTGATCATCGTTTATATTTAGTCTTACTTATTTCGATATTTCATAATTCGTTCATAGTTAGCATTCGCTTGTTTCTTGGCTCTTTCTCCGATGTGTAATCGGGGTGATCTGATTAGTGGATTTGTGGGATGAGAGCTACCTTTGATCCAAATAAATCGATTAGTTTTGAGACTATTTTTAGACTTGGGTTTTCTAATATTTTGTAAATGGATGTTGTGGGCCATTTTGACATTTATTCTTAAAATTGGAGATTATGTTAATTTGGAGTTCTTTCTATTTAGATCAGCATTTATGACATTTAGTATTCAATCTATTTAGAAATATTTTGAGATTTAATACATGATTGTATTTGATATGTTTGTGCATGACATCCATTTCCCTTTGAGAAAAAGGTGTTACAATAAAAGTTGGCAAAATTGAGGAATACCCATGTATTGTGTCTAACCGTACACTCAATCCTAGTGAGTGTAACATTGCCAGTTATTCAAGCAGTAAAACAAAATGCATTGATTTGTATATCAATATTATACGAGGCTCAAAATAGACACTCCCAGCATACAAACAACAAGATGCTAAGTACCTAAAACTAAATCAGTATGGGGAACTGAATAAATTACACAATTTACCTTCAACTTCAAACACGACTCAAAAACAGGCTGCAAATTCATCAAGAAAGTGTAGGATAGATCAAGCAAGGTCAAATTCTCAAGCCAACGCAAAGATGAGAGTCCATCAGGACCAACAGAAGGGCATGACATTAATATTAATGATTCAATGAGAGGGCAAGAAGTAGTTGTTGCAGACAAGCAATCGTCTTTGAGTTGGCTGTGCATGTGAAATAGATTAAAATGTCAGCTTGGGAAGGGAGAAAAGCAAATCTGTGGAAATTAGGGATTAGCTTGAATAAGGGCATACAAAATACAAGTACCATATTAACTAATATTACCTGCAGAACGAAGCATCCAAAGACTTTAAGAGAGGGCAACTAATGGAGGCTTCAGATAAAACACCACATCCTTTCAATTCAAGCAACACCATACGTGCTGCTTCAATATGGAGAGAGTTTAGTTTGGGACATATTCCCAGATTAAGTGACTGAAGACCAACCTACAACAAACAAAAAGGTTTTCAGGTTTATTACATATTATTATGATACATAACCATTCTTATTTATTGATATCATATGATGCAATGCATCTTGATGAACAAAATCAGACACAAGTATCAGTATATTATATCAGAAAGCGTTACAGTAGAGTAATAATAATCTCACAAAGAATATGAGCATGAAAGAAACAAGTATAACAAATCCAAGACATATCTCAACACTTGAAATGAGGACTGCTGTATGTAGAAACCAACATACGTCTTTGGGAGGGCTGTTGACATAAGTCATTCCTTCCTTTATACATTTCAGTTGGGAAGAGATTATAGACAAAACAGGTGTGAGTTCCCTGTGGAAAGGTTCAGAAGATGAGTTAAATGCTACTTGTTGGATTACTTGCCCTAAAAAATGCCATCTTGGTTGCACTACTATCATTGAAGGTGACCTTGGTATCAAGAACCTTTGCATTTACAATTCTTCCCTGTTGGGAAAATGGGTATAAGGAGCACAGTTTACAGAGATGCATCACTGATGGTAGGCCACAAATGGATGCACTTGGTTGGTGCACAAGCTGTACTTTACGCAAACGTATTGCAAACTGGGTGTGGGCCTGTGGCATAAATCTTTACGTTTGTCTTTACATAGTGGTGAGCTGCTAAGGATGAGATTATGGCATGGATCCTAGGCTGGGACAGCCTTTTCAGACCTTGTTTCCTACTCTTTATTATATTTATCAGTTTTGGGTGCATGTGGAACCTAGAGGCATCAGAGGTGTGATGTTTCCATTTCCCATTTCAATGTTCTCCTCCTATGTTTGTAGCCAGTCACTTTCCATGACTAGGCATTTCGAAATCTAGAGCTCAAGTAAGAAGTTGCCTTCTTTTCTTAGCAGAAAAGCAAAGAAGATATTTAAGATTGAGTCTTAGGTTTCTTCAATTAAGGAGGTTTTTCTTTCCTGGCATTCTTTTACGATTTGTAGGTTTTTCGAGTGAGCTGGAACTGAGATCATTGGTGTACTTTTTTATGTTGTCTGTCGTCTGTTGACTTTGTTCTCAATATTGAGCTGGATAAGATGTTCTTGGGTTATTAAATATTACTCCCTCATAAAAGTTGTCTGGGTAGTCCCATGTTGACTTTGTAATCTTTTACAATATTGAGCTGGATAAGATGTTCTTCTCATTTTTCTTATTCTAATTCTCTCTCCATATTAATATATTATTATGTTTGATATTTCATCCATCTTCTTAATCCACCATGACTTTTATCTTAATATAGTTTGATATTTTCATCCTTTCTTGCACACCATGTATGTGTGATACATTACCCTCTTTTTAGTAGCTTTTGATTACAGTCTACTTGCATATATAATAAAGTTAACTATTACTTAGATTTGATGTTGGGGATATAAAGTTAAGTAAAATTAGCTTTCAAATTCTCATACCAAATAGAACAAAAGAAAAGAATGAGATGTAATATAGCATTTCAATTATGTTAAGAAAAAGAAGCAGAAAAGGATAAACTTCATACAGGGCAAAATGATGCTCTTTCAAGATGATCACATCCATCCAAAGAGACTTGCTCGAGAAAAGGGCAAGTGAGATCAAGAGAAGTAATAGCACGGCAACCGGCAAAAGAAAGATTGACTAAGGTCGTACTGCGGAATCCCACTACTGTCAGGCTCTGAAAAGTAAAAAAGAATCAAACTCAGTTAGAATAATTATAACCAAAAGAATGTGTTTTGAGAGAGGGGAGGGGAAGTTAAAGAAAATATCATAGGTCCAAAGCACAGCATGTGAACAACCAGCCAACCATGTATCCCATTACCCCTTAGTCCATGATGCTGGCCAAGATAGCCTTCTAAATACAGTGTTACTATATTTTCTCATCATAGACTGCCGGAACTCTTTAGTATTGCACCATGCAATATTCTCAGCGTCATTTCGAAGAACGATTCTTCATAATATTTCGTTAGCGTTTAAGAAAAAATACGGGAAAAAAAGTATTTTCAACAGTTAATAGGGACTCCATTAAGGCAATCAAGTCAACCACCTCACCCAACCCCAAACATGAATTAACCATATATACTGTGTGTACACATTTCATTTTTCATATGTAAATTACGTGACCCGCTTCATTTTGCAATCTTTCTGTTCTAATAAAAACTTCTGTTTCGATTTTAAAAAATCCACATAAATAAGCAAGTTTTACCAAAAAATGAAGTTGGCAAAATCCAAGTTCTATTATCACAAACCTCACAGTTATCAAGAATCAACGATTTCAACATAGGACATCCACCGCCATCACTAAAAACTTCACAGACAGAATTTGTCAGGGATTCGCAGTCTGTAAGGTCCACTTCCCGCAAACACAGGCATTGCAATGCTAATGTAGTTAAGCTTTCTTGTTTCTGCAAGACTAGTTTCTGCAAGAGAGTAACAACATTTCTTTGAGTTCAAAACCTATCTGGAAGTGTGAAGCATTAAAAGAACCAGCTAGTCCATCTAAACATACTTGCACTGAATTCGATGTGATACTTATTCGCTGGAGTGAAGGGCAGTTTGAAACTTTGATGGATGATAGCACTACACTTCGCAAATTTAATTCGATGAATCTGCAAGAAAAATAGTTAAAAAGATTAATGTTGATTACAAGAGTGCTAATCAAATTAGATCCGGTAAGAAAATCCTAGGAGAGCATATAATACTTGCGACAATGTACAAGTCTTATGTTCTGCAGGCGAGGAAGATCCAAGGAGACAGATGTCAATAAGCTGCAATTATCAAGCTCCAAAACCTGCAAGCAGAGACAAATTAATATCAAATGTCTGAGACACAGCTCACAGCTGAAACAAAAATAAAACAGAAACATCTACGCAATTGACAAGAATAGATTTTCAAACCTCCAACATATAACTATATGATATTGCAGCCATTGACGCAGATGTTATTCCCTCACAACTGTGAAGCTTAAGAACTGTCAACATTGGCAGTCTTACAGACTTCAAAAAAAAATTAATATTAAACAGGGCTTCTCTAGGTATCACATAAATAACAGTCCACATGTATCAAACTGACCTCAAGCGAAATGTTTGGGCAGTATGAGGCATTGAGAACATGGATATTAGCACACGCAAGAGCGATTTCACGTAGTGTCTCATCACTAACACATGAGCAATTTGACATATCCAATGACTCCAGTAGATGGCATGATATCGCTGCTGAACGAATTGCAGCATCTGAAAGTTTGTGGCAAGAGGCTATATCAAGGTCACGCAAAAGAGGGCAGATCAGTGCAGCATGTGCCATGCTACTCCTCTTCAAAGACAATTTTTGAAGTTGTGGGCACCTGCAAAACACAATATTTTTACTACAGAGTTGAGTAGCACAACTAAATTTGATGTTTATGGTTAAATTCTGACTAGATTATCACCTGACAGAAATTCGGAGCACGCGACATTTCACAATTTGAAGATCACGCAGTTGATCATGGTATATAGGTATCTCTTGAATACCATTACCAAGAGTTGCATCATTCACAATCAAACTCCTCAACCTCTGGCAACCCGTTAGGTCTTGAAAAAAGGTTTCTCCTAGTTGTCCTTTGCCCAAGTTTAAAACCTCCAGATTTCTGAGAAGAATCGAATATATTACCAACTACATATAATTAATAATTGAATCCATGAAAGGACAGGCTAGCTACCTTAGCGAAGAAATAGCATTCATAGCTAGCAAATGAACAGCAGGTGCACCATTAATTTTCACTTGAGTTGCTCTTGGATACCGATGACACATATCCTCAACTAAAAATTTATTTAACTAGTGAGAAATTCTGTAGCCATACAATAATCTTCATAAAATAAAGGGCTATTAGTATCAAACTATTTATAGTTTATAGCATAAGCAACAAACAAGAGATATTAGTAACAAACTATTTATAGTTTATAGTGTCAGCAACAAGCAAGAAGTAGAATTATCAGAATTACAATGTACAAATTCCTATATATACTTTTATGGTTAGTAAAAACTCAACAGACTGAAAAACCTTATTCTCAATGATTACATAACTTATGAAACAAAGCTCAGATACAATCAAGAGAATAATTGTAAGTGAATACAATTGTTAGAGAATAATTGCAAGTGAATACATTTGTTAGGTGAAGTACAGAGCATACAAAACAGTCAAATATAAAAAAAATATGGTAGATACAGCTCCTTGCTAGAAACTAGAAAGACTACATACAATCCACAGTTGTTACAGGCAAAAGGCTCACCTTGGAGCCTAGGTGCGTGGCACGGGTATGCCTCATCGAGATGAGGCACACACCCTCAAAAAGGTAAAGTTAAAATATATAGGATGTCATATTTGTAACAATAAAGTATGTTATGGTATAAATTGGTAATATACGGCATAAATAAATACTAGAAGAAAGAAAGAAGATAAACAGAGGAAGAAAAAGAGGAAAGGAAGGAGTGGAACTAAGTAGAAAGAATAAAAATAGAAGAAGGGGGGAGAGAAAACAGAGGAATTAAAAAAATGTAGAAAGAAAAACAAAGGAAGAATAAAAAATAATAAAGAAAAAACAGGGAAGAAAAGAAAGAGATGAGAAAAGAGAAGAAAAGAAGGTGAATTAAAACTGGAAAGAGATGTAAAACAAGAAAAGGAAAGAAGGTGAAAATATTACTAGAGCCTTGTCCTAGAAGAATTCAACAAGGTCACTTAAGTAATTTCTTACGTCTCACGCCTAGGCCCAAAAGGCACGGACCTTGCCTCAGCCAGGGCAAAGCCCTAGAGGTGCATCTTTAAATAATTGGCACTTATTCCTGGAATTCAAGTTGAGATAACTTATATTCCATAACCAAACCCCCAGATCCTTCAAAGCTACTATTGTTGCACCATAAGTCCACCGCCAAAGACAAAAGTGCAGCCACCAGCGCAGACAGAAGTCCATTTCAAATAAAACATGACCCAAATGGCAACATACAAGGAAAATAACAAAGTCAAAAGCTCACAAGCAAAGAGATTCATTGCCATGCTTTATATATAACAATAGACTCACCTGCTAAAACTGTCGATGGTCAAAATGATTTACGCCAAAAGAGCATCACCCAAATGAAACCTAAAGAACTGACTAAACTGTCAACTGACATATACTCTATCCAACGTTCGAATAGCGCCGAGGCGTGCGCCTCGGCGCCACCGTAGCAAGGCGGAAGAGGGAGTTCGCGAGGCGTGAGCATAGTTTGAATTGTAGAAGCTCGCGCCTTTTCGGTCGAAGCTTACGCCTCGTGCGTTATACGCCTCACGCGACGCGAGGCGTGCGCCTCGATTTGGCCTAAAAAACCTAAATAGCGATCGGATCGATTTCACTTCAGACGCCAAGATCGCGCTCCTCTCTCCTTTCTCCTCTTCGACCGCGATCGCTTCCTCTCTCCTTGCTCCGTATCTTCCTTCCTCTTTCTTCTTCTTCTACTTCTTCTCCTTCCGATCGATCACACCGACTCATCGCGATCGCTTCCTTTCTATTTTCTTTTTTCTTTTTTGTTACCACGACCGCTTGCGCTTCGCTTCGTCACCGCCGACTTCTTCTCCTTTTTTCTTTGCTTCGCTTTTGTTTCTCTGTTTTTTCGCTTCGTTTCTTCTTCTTCTTCTCTCTGCTTTTCTTCTTGCCTCTCCTTTGTCTCGCGGCTCTGTTTTTTTTATATGTAATCTCTGTTTTTTTTTTCTTTCTGAATTGTGTTCTGTTTTTATTGTGATTTTACCAATAGTGTTTGTAGAGAATTTTGAACAAAATATGCATCTAATATTTCTCAATTTATAATATTTGATTGCGCTTATGTTTCATTCGAACTTGCATCTGATCAGAAAATCTATATATTTATGTGTATTGGCTTGTATGTATGTCAATGTATACATTATATGTGCAGCCACCAGCGCAAAAAGTACCAAGCGAAGTGAAGGAAGAGATTGCTTCATATATGAAGAAAAATTTGGACTCCAAGGAGGAAAGACAAAGAGATGAAGCTGAAAAAATACAAAGTGGGTCTTATTATGGTAGTCATCCATCCTTGGGAATGGGAGGTTCAAGCGTGGGTAAGGCCTCCGAGGGAGTTCGGGACCCATGGATAGATTTGTTGTGGATGTTGATCTTTGGTGATGATGATGCTACTACAAGGCGTCTTTCAGATTTTCAAAGGAGGCTCAAATGCAAATTCTGCCTTGATATAGGTCGATTCTTCTTTGAAAATGGGATTCCTTCAATGTTGCCGATAGTCCTTCATTTATAAATATGTGTCGATCTATTGGGAACTATGGTCGTGCTTTCAAAACCCCCACCCCATACGAGCTTAGCTCTTGGATATTGAAGGAGGAAGAAAAGATTACAAAGGCCTTTGTTGAGGAGGTCAAAAGACTTGGGCACATACGGGTGTCAATCTTGTCGGATGGTTGGAAAGATATTAGCGGAAGACAACTAATAAATTTTCTTGTAAACAACCCCATGGAACCTGTATTTTTAAAATCATTGATGCATCCGATGCAATTAAAGATGCTATTTTGATGTTTAAACTACTAGATGAGGTTGTTGAGGAAGTGGGAGAAGACCTTGTCATTCAAGTAGTCACGACAATGCATCAAATTATAAGGCGCCTTTTGCATTGATTTGATGCTCTATCTTTCAAATACAAACACATCTCCAACAGAAGTCCATTTCAAATAAAACAAAGAGAGAAAGGCGATTTGCAATTGGATGCATTCCGACCCAAGTGGCAACATATAAGGAAAAATAACAAAGTCAAAAGCTCACAAGCAAAGAGATTCATTGCCATGCCATTTAAAATATATATCACAATAGACACACCTGCTAAATCTGTCAATGGTCAAAATGATTTAGGCGTGGACCCTCGGGAACAAGTAGTAAACAAGGAAGAAAGAGCATCATCCAAATGAAACCTAAAGAACTGACTAAACTGTCAACTGACATATACTCTATCTTATTTGGCTTAACCCACATATTTCAAAGGCATAAAAATACACTAATGCCTTTTGAGAATGACATTACCCATGTCACTTGACCGTTGTAATGATGAATTATTTTATGATTTTATTAGTATTTTTCTAATGACTCTAGTTCTCAGGAAAATAAAAACAAGGACCACTACAAAAAAGAGAATTGTAACCTTATACATAATTAAAATTCCTCCATAACCATTCCACTTCTACTTAAACAATATCCATTTTTTAATTAAACTCTCCACACAATTCCCCAAAAGCATCCATGAGAAGCCAACTTCCAGTTGCAATTGCAAACACACCTTCGAAAATAGGAATCAACGTCCAGTCATTACCTAAAATTAAAATTTAATCCCCATTTTTAACTGCACTCCAGAAGAAGATTATTGAAATACATCTAACCCTCACATTCAGATGATCTTGGAAAACCCACACATTAAGTCCACGACCAAGGACCAATGTAACTGATATACAAGTCCCTACTCTCTACACACTTTTCTTCTGTTCTTCAATTGGCTAACCCCATATTCCATCCTAAAATAAATCCCTCCGTTTCTTCATCAAACCCTCCATAACCCCCCCCCCCCTCCCCTCCATAAAGGACCAATGTAACTGATATACAAATCTCTACACACTTTTCAACTGCATATCAATCAGCTAACCCTATATCTCATTCTAAAATAAATCCCTCCTGTCAAAACCTCCATAACCACTTCCAGAAAGTTCCCAGGTTAATTTTTTTTCATACTATGTATTACCCAAAATATGGTGCTTCTCAATAGAAGATGTGGGAATAAAGACATAAATTCACTAATCACTAGTGGTGCCTAAATCATTAGATGAATTATATCTTAAAAAAGGGGGTCCTTCTCTCAAGTTTATCAGGTCATAATGAGAAGACTCAAGAGATTACTTTTAATCAGGACAAAATGACCTGCCTCTAATATACAAGAACTATAGCTAGTGAATAGCCAATCAACTCTGGTGTATAGTAATCAATCTATTCTAAATAGACTTGATTGTATCTGAAGAGGCGAAGGCCTAAAAAGGATCAAGGAACTATTCATCAAAAAACTGGACGAGAGCAGGGGAACTAATATACATTTGCTAATAAAAGGAGAGACAAATTACACTGACAATAAATCTTGAAATTTAACATGTTTTGTTTCTATGTACTTGTTTATAGAAAGAAGAACATTATGCAAATCGTACAGTCTAAACTCGATGGAATCCTCAATTTGCAAGCTTATCATCATGAGCAGAAAATTTCTAGATTTGACATCAACAGGTTGAAAGTATTTTGATAATATTATCATTTGTTTGAATTTATACATAAAGAATAACAAAGAAAAAAGTACTCTTTTAATACTGCATATTAATTAAAACTCAGTAGTTTCGTTCAAGATCAAAACATCCTCACATTGTAGTAAAGATATGTTCCGATTCTCAAAGTCCAAGATTCTCCAAAAATCTTCATGAGCACTAGCCATGCGCCACTGCCTGCAAACCTTGGCTGCTCGACAACGATTGATGGGGTCTAAAAAAGAGAAAACCTAACACCACATATAACAGTATTAGGAAAATAGCAACTAGAAATTTATAACATATAAACCAAGAACTTCCACACAAAACTATAAAAATCAGTACCATATGCAATAAATCGTCAGTAAGATCCATCCGCACTTCAAGATCTTCCATTTTCGAAGTATTGCATCCATTTCCTTCATCTTCTCTCCGACTTACAGAATCGATGGGGTTTTCATTGCCTCCATCACTCAATATTGGAGAGAGGTATTGGACTTCGTTGTTGAAGGAACTCTGATTAATATTATAATCCCTTCCAAGCAAACCATAACTGTCATTATCCGAAGTCGCAGATGCAAAATGGCCACCCCAATCCCTGCAAATGTTTTCAATATCAGCATCAGATCCACCAAAATAATGTGATCTTCTACAATGTTAAAATTTTAGGTCATCAAATATTCTCTGTCTATCAACCACCAAATTCCATTGGCGCAAAATCTGTGGACAAGTAACAGCACATGAAACTTGTCACAATGAAAAACCGGAAGGCCAACTTAAAAACAATAAAGGAGGACAGTTAATTGATGTAGGACGAGATTTGAAGAAGAAAAATTGTCAAAATAATTTTAAAACAAACGAAAAATTAGACTCTGCACCTCAGTACCCCAAATACCTTTTACTTGGTTGATACTCCACACATCACTAACCCAAAGGTTTTTTAACCGCAGAAGAGAGAAACATAAGTCATAGTTACATTCAATAATCTATAATATAATTGTAATATAATTAACTTGTGGAGATTACATCAATATTTATAGACTCAAAATCCTAATATTATTTAGAGAACAATAAAAGAACTACACGGCTCGTAAGTACTCGACTCGTTTACAAAGCGAGTTACTCATGAGCCTTCAAATCGAGTTTCGAATATTAACCATTTCACTTAAAACTGAACCACTACATACTAAATTGGTTACTTAACTAATATTTATATATAAAACTTTTTCACTTTTATTTATGTATTGAAATTATAAGGAATGTAATATAAATTGACATTCAATTAATTGATTTATTCAAGTACAAGTTTACACAATTTCATACTACACTTTATAAATTATAAAGATTGATACAAATATCACATATTTAGCTTACTAGCATGGATCGGACCAATATTCGAATATGATCCATCGAGCAGGTATCGAGTATGGTTCGAAAAAAATGAAATACTCGAACCATAATATGAGCGAACACTGGTATGCTCGAATTCGACTCGTGTATCACTAAACAGAAAACGAGTATGGATCAGATTCGACTCGAATCAACTTCGAATTCGAACTTTGGATCATATTTTCGAGCCGATCTCGACTCGAGTACCGAACTATTTGGCTCGGCTTACACCCCTAATTAAACATAACAAAATTTCAAAACTTGTGGTCCCCATCGGCTATCACTAACGAATCTCAGATTACTACAAGATATAGAAGCCAATGTACAACAAGATGTATTGAGATAAAAATGCCATTGTTGTCTCTTCATTTCCTTCAATTGCTAGATGATAACGGCACACTAGATGGGGACAGAAAACTCCAAGTGATTGAATCGATAAACACAAGAACTACACAACTTTACCATTAAATTGACTATAAAATATAAATTGAAGTTCAAAAATGAAAACATGATACAAGAACAATTTCAACAATAACACAAATAACGCACCACAATTATGTTAATATCGTAGTTAATCATATTTATAAATACCTTACCAAAAATACCTTTTCATTGGTACGTTTATAGTTATACATCTCCATACAATACACTATATAATTATAATAAAATCCATCTCCCTAACAATTTAGACTTTAATTCCCTGTTCTTTGTCATTTTCAAAATTTCAAAAAATAGTACATCACAACAGAAACATGATACAACTGCACAATCAATAAGAATACATATAAAAGCATTGTGATTATGTTCATACTGCCGGTATCAGTTTTTAATCCCCTCGTCGATTATTTCTCTTGCCTACTTAGAAAGCTTCCAGCAGGTAAGGAACCGAGAGGAATTAATCTGTAATGCCAAAGTCCATAACTATTTTCTGAAGATAAGAAAACAACAATGTATTGTGCAATTACCATCTACTTTATTATTATTTGCTCAAATTGTAGATTGACATTTTCCTTCTCAATTGATAAACTCAAGTTACTAAAATGACAATGCAATGGGGAATTAGAACCTACTTTGTTATTATTTGCTCAAAAGCCTCAAATTGTAGATTAACATTTTCTTTCTAAAATGAATGAATGAAAAAGACAATGCTCTGGGCACTTAAAGATCTACTTCCTTATTATTTGCTAAAATTGTAGATTGAGATTTTTCTTCGGAATTATATGCCACCAACTAGACATTTTATCTACGACTATAAACAATTACATACCCCGCAATGGTTTGTTAGTACTACAATTCAGTTCAAACTGATTAAATAATTATAACCCATAGGGACCGATTGCGCTATTAGGTTTTCAGATCACAGGAAAGGAGAAAGAGGGTCTTACAATGAAAATGAATGAACTTTCGGTCGTTTATTGTGAGAATCACGATCACGGTTCTCTCTCTCCAATGCAGCTGACGATGCCGAGGACTCGCCTCCCAAACCCAAATTTAAATTAACCTCCATTACCCCCTTCCCACTACCCGAGGATTCAGCCATGCCATGGAAACTCCTCAAGCTCCCAATAGTCACCCCATCACTAGCAAAAAGACATTCTTTCTCATCAAGACCCTTAATTGCATCTCCATACTGTGACTCCAAAAGCCCTAAATCAAAATCCAAAGGCTGCGGTACCTCGTCATTTTCCATGTCCTCAGGCTTAGCCTCACTCTCATTTCCCAATTCCATGGCCTCTTTTTCCTTATCTTCTTTTTCTTCTTCCCCGAAACATAAACAACACCAAATCCTCATACAACAACTCAAACACTAACTAAAGGCCTAAAATCTGAGGCCTTTATTTCAAAATGACAGGATCTCACACATTTTAGCCCTAAATTTCCTCAAATTTACAAACCCAGAAACCCTAGAAACAACAAATCGATTCGGTCCAATGAATTACGGATAAAAGGGTCTTTCAAGCGAAATACAGAAATTCAACAAAAAAAGACTCTTTCTGCTTCATCTGCGAGTACAATTGATCAGATACGGAGATTTACATACATGTAGAAACACACATAAAAAACACATAGAGCGAGAAAGTATCTGTGACAATTAAGACCAAAAAGAGATAGTATATAAAATTGAAGAGTAGATCTGATCGGATCTTTAAAAGTTCTTCTTCTTCTTCTATCTGTGATCGTTTATGCTCTGGAAAGATCGGCGGCAATGGCGATATATATGTCTCTTTCTTTCTGTAAGAAATTGTACTTGTACGAAAGTTTCGGGCAGCTGCTAAATAAGACTGGAAGCGCCCTTATTTTTATTTCGGTCTCTTTTTCAAACTTTAAAACTTAATACAGCTCTGACGACGTCGTTTCCATCATACACTGAATTTCCATTTTATTTTTTAAAATAAAACTTTAGTCATATAAAAGGTTCATTTTTTCCATAATAAACAAAACTTCTTTTATTTCTAAATAAGTAAGGGGATGTTTCTTTAGAGCTGAATGACTAAAGGACTGAATAGTTGAATCGATTAGTGCGTTTATTTTGGTATGAATGACTAAATCGGTAAAATGGATATGTTGAATAGCTAAGTCAGATGTTTTAGCTGAATGACTGAATGAGCAGCTGAATGAAATAAAAAAAATTTTAAAAAAAAATAATTTTGAATATTTTTAAAGGGGTAAATAATAAAGTTTTGTCATTCAGATATTTCAGACATGTCAATTATCAAACAGCTTTTTCATTCAGATTCAGATTCAACTCATTCAAATTCAGATTTAACTTATTCAGATTCAGATTCATTCATTTTTTATCAAACACTCTCTAAAGTCTACTATCACATAAAACCGCTCACATATATATATTTTGATGACTCACATGCAGAGCAAATTATGTAGGCCATCAAAATATACATGTAAGTGTATGTAAGCGGTATGTGAACGATTTTATGTGATACTATACTTATTTTTTCTAAATCACTCACCAAATAATTTGGTTGGTCGAAAACTTAATTGCAAAGTGCATAATAAAAATAAGAGTATTTAATTTAAATTTATTAATCCATTCATTCTAAAATATTAGAGCAATTATGACTGTCTTTTTTTAACTCAACTTTAAATATTTAAAATTTAAAAGTATTTTTAAAATAAGTAGTACATTTTAATTTTTTTGCGTACTAATAATTCTACTTATAAAATAAATTTAAAAATATGTTAAATTGATTTAAAAAAATTAAATAAGCTATTTTATTTTGAACAAACGTATATTTTTTTCCCATTGTTCTTTTCCCTACTTATTTCAGGTTTTTTAAGCATCAAAATTTTTTATTGAAACTAAAATATTTTTTGGGCTGGCTGTGAAGATATTGCAAGCCCAACTAGGCCAGTCAATATTTTTTGAACTTTTGAAGTCTCTAGCCCAAGCTTTGTCTTTGCATTCAGCTCCAAGTAAGGTTGTAAAATGAAACAAACAGTTCGGGGCTCAATTCATATTTGTTCAACTAAAAGTTCGATTTGAGCTCGACTCGAAATATAAATAATTCAAATATAAACAAATTTTAAATTTCAATAAATTACTATAACCTCTTCAAATTATAATTTTCTATTGATACTCGGATCATATTCGCTTGAAAAATTCAAATTGTTCGGCTCAATTTAAAATTGTGTTCGACTAAGTAGCGAAATAAGTCTCAATTAAATTTTATTTTATATTCGATAAATTTTATAAACTAAATCTTATTAACTCAGTACTCGGTTTGACTCAGTTTATTTACACTCCTAAGTCCAAGACATATAACCGACTCCCAAATTTACGTGGCAATATATACTTTTTATATGTTAGGATCATAGCTTTTGGACAATAAATAAAAATAAAATAAAATACACCCTCTGTCCTCAAAATAACGAACAAAGTATAACTTTCACACATATTAAAAAAATAAAAATAGAGGAAAGATAGTAAATAAAATTCTAATTTTTTTGTTAGTGGTCCCACAAGATTCATTAAGTAATGTGTACTTTTATTTTTTTATACTAATAAACTACTAAATTATATAATTATCTTTTACTTTATATACCTTACTAGATGTGTTCCGTGCTTCCGGCACTATATGGACGGTGGAATTTATCCCAAATTTTGGACTACTCAAATGATTTATTAGGGTGAATGAAAAATTCAAAATCAATTCTATTTTATTAAATAAAAATAATTATTTTAAAAATAAAAATAATTATATATTTAATCATCTTTTTAAGAGAAAGAGTACCTATACAAAGATTAAGAATAGTAATATGTGCGGGGTACTGCCGGCATTAATTAGTCAACCCAAGCAGATAATGCAAAATTTAGTGGGTGTTTGATAAAAATCGAATGAATCTGAATCTGAATGAAAAAAAGTTGTTTAATAATTAATATGTCTAAAATATCTGAATAATAGATTTTTATTATTTTACACTTCTAAAAAATTCAAAATTGTTATAAATTTATTTAAATTACTTAATGTAATAGTTAATATTGTAAAAAAAACTTTATTCAATCAAAAAAATAATACTAAATTATTCAGTCCAAATCATCTAAATACCGAATTGATTCAAATGAAAACAAACAGACCCCTCGTACCAAAAAATTTCCACTCATCATGTATATTTTTTCATATCAAAGCTTTAATGCTAAACAAACAGCCCTTATACCAAAAAATTATCACTCAGCATGTACATTTTTACATAAATGTTATATGTATGCATGCGGGTACAATGGCCTCACCAAGTGATAAACGGCCGATACATGTATAAATTATGTGAGGATAAAATAATTTTTTTATAAATTTAAAATATTAAATATAAAATTAAAAATAATTAATTTTAAAATGACAAAATAAAAATTATTTTAAAAGTTGAAGGACAATTTAAAAAAAAAAACTAAAAAGATTTCAAAAATTGTTAACACAAAACCCTCTCCCTGACTTTATATATATTAGACATAGGTCATTATTATCCTTTGTAACTTGTGTCAAAGTTACTACTATCATTTTTTATAATGCAGAAGATATATATGCATTGATATATATATATATATATATATATATATATATATATATATATATCAGGAGGAGTTGGTTGCAATACAAATTAATGTCAAAGCTGAAAATTAGAAAGTAGAGTGGAGTGGGGATAATGTATTTGAATTCTGTTATGTATTATTAAAGTTTTCAGTCGAATTATTATAGTGTGTGTATATATAGGATAAATATGAATTAAGAATAATTTCATCTTAATTTATTTTATTTTATCACGCCAACTTCTGTGTTAGTCTAAATTTAATGACCGGATGACACAGAAAAGACTTCCATAAAATCATAGGAGTTGGATTGGGTTGTAAATCTAAATATGTTTTCCAAGTTAAATCAAAGATTAAGAATGATTTATCTAGAATCGGGTAGACATGAATATGTAGACATGGGCATTGGCATTGTCACCCTTGTGATTAAGAGTGTCAACGAATCGAGTCGATCCGAGTATTGAGTTACTCAAATTTGGTTCACAAAATTTATCGAGTATAAAATAAGGTTTGATTGAGGCTCATTTAATTACCGAGTTGAGCACGATTCCGAATCGAGGCCGAACAATTTGAACTTTTCGAACGAATATGATCCGAATATCAATAGAAAATTACAATTTAAGGAGGTTCGAATAAATTATCAAACTTTAAAATGTGTTCATATTTGACTCATTTATATTTCGAATCGAGCTTGAATCAAATTTTTAATGTCAGATACTTAATCTGAATCGGCGCAGGTATTCTTTCGTTTTACGATTCTACTTGTGATGAAACATGTGGGGCCCCTTTGATCAAAGTAATGGTGATACACATACAAGTTAATAGATCATGCGGTCCACCAACTCCTTGACAATTTCTCAAATGTTTTGCCAATGTGGCCGACAATCGATTATTCCTTCTCATGCCTTAGGCCCTAGCTAACCCCATGGTTGAAAAATACTATTAAGTGGATGGGAATGAATGCCTATTAGATTCTAAAGTTGAACTTATATGAGTGGATCCAGTTATCATGAAGATAATTTTATGATAAATTAGTTAATTGATTATAGTATTAATATACAGAGAGAGATCACTTTTTCGCATATGTGTCGACATTGTATTGATCAATTGACCAAATATGTTCAATTTTTTATTTTTCTTCATGGTTTCATAAGACTCCCTCCATGGTTTCATAAGACATATCAGCCCAAACTGCCCACAACAGTTCAATGTATGTTATAATTGTGGAAAAGAAGGACATATCGCTTGAGATTATGCGGTAGCGAAACCAAGTCCAGATGGGGATGGTTATTCAAAAGGTCATCCCGAGAAAAGTCAAAGTCAATCTGTTCTCGAAAGAGCGTTTGTCGTGGTTCGTCAAAATGCGAGGAACCCAAACGAGGTGATCACGGTTAAGTAATCATAAATTCTTGCGAAGTTTATACCTTACTTGATCTGGGTCTTTACCCATTCATTTATCTCTCCTACTTGTGCTCAACGTTAAAACTTAACTCCGGAGAAATTAGACTTTGATTTATCTGTGGATACTCCGTTAGGAGAAACTTTCATCACATCCACTTTGCTTATAAATCTTGTTTGATCCAAGTTAGCACCATCACATTACCCATTGACCTTACTCTCTTTAAAGATACTTGCTTTTGATGTGATTTCGTGGATTGATTGATTAACTACTCATCATGCCAAAATTGATTTTTTTCGTAAGGTTGTTAGTTTTCATATTCCTAACCAACCTGTTGTACGAATTCAAGCAACTAAACCATTAAAATCAATCACTGTCATATCTAGTCATAAAGATATTCGTTTATTGAAACACGGATGTCAAGCTTTCTTAGCCCATGTTATGGATTTGAATAAAGACACGTCGATTTGAATAATATTCTGTTGTTAGTAAATTTCTGGCGTGTTTCTGAAGAACTTCCTATCTACCCTAGAGCGTGAAGTTGAATTATTTATTGATCTTGAACCCAGTACAAAGCCCATTTCTAAAACCCCATATCGAATGGCTCTATTGAACTTGAGGAGTTAAAGGTCCAACTACGGGGAGTTGTTGGAGATCGGGTTCATTCGCCCCTAGTACATCTCCTTGGGGTGCTCCTGTTTTATTTGTAAAGAAGAAGAGACGGGAGTATGCGATTTTGTATTGACTATCGGAATCGAACCATGTCACCAACAAGAATAGGTATCCTCACCTCGTATTGATGACTGTTTGACCCGGTTGCAAGGAGCACAATTCTTCTCAAAGATCGATTTTTAGCTTACGGATATCATCAAATGAAGATTAGAATCGAGGATATTCCAAAGACGCCTTTTTAAACTTCGATGCGGGTATTATGAATTCTTAGTCATGTCATTTGGATTGACTAATGCTCCTGCGACTTTCATGGATATGATGAACCAAGTATTCAAGGACTATTTGGATCAGTTCGTTGTTGTCTTTATTGATGACATTCTCATATATTCCAAAAGCCGTGAAGATCATGAGCACCATTTGAAGCTGGTACTCCAAAGGCTTCGTGAAAACAAGCTATATGCCAAGTTGAAGAAATGCGAATTCTGGCTTGATGAAGTAGCATTCCTTGGGCACGTGGTGTCAAAACATGGAGTATCTGTTGATCCGGCGAAGATTGAGGCAATACAAAGTTAGAACAACAGAAGTCGATAATCAAGTATGTAGCTTTTGGGCTTAAATTGGTTATTATCGGAGATTCGTGGAAGGATTTTCTCAAATCGCTTTCTCAGATTAACTCGGTGACTCGGAAAGATACAAAATTAAATATAGAAGCGAGGAATCGAGAAGAGTTTCCAAGAGCTCGAGGGAGACTCATTTCTAAGACTGTTACGACAATACCATCGAGTTCGGATGGATTTGTTATCTACAAACGATGCTTCAAGCAAAGGGTTAGGATGTGTTCTCATGCAACATGGGAAAGTCATAGCCTTTATGCCTCGCGACAACTTAAAGAATATGAGAGGAATTATCCTACTCATGATCTAGAGTTAGCGTGAATCGTTTTCATTGCTAAAAGATCCGGAGGCACTATCTATATGGAGAGAAAGTGGAGATATATTCGGACCATAAAAGCCTCAAATATTTCTTCACCCAAAAGGAACTCAACATGTGACAACGACGTTGGCTCGGTACATTAAAAGATTATGACCACACTATTCAATCACATCACGGAAAAACAAACGTGGTAGTGACGCGTTGAGTAGAAGATCATATCACGAGGAGCGAGTGTGATGATGTCAAGTATCGCGTAGAACCAACTTTAATCGATGAAGTTAAAGTTGCTCCACGTAACCCGAACCGGGTGATGCGTATGAAGAAGAAAGAAATCTGAGGGTGCTATCCTGAAGCAAGAATCGATGAAGAAGGAATACTTCGAGTCCACTCCAGACTTTGTGTTCCTAACGATTCTAATTTAAAGAACAAGATCATGATGGAGGCACACAATACACCATTTACGATCCATCATGGAAGTACCAAAATGTATCATAATCTTCGACATACATTTTGGTGGAACAATATGAAGTGAGAGATCGCGAAGTTTATCTCGAGGTGTTTAACTTGTCAACGTGTAAAGGCGGAGCATCAAGTGCCTAAGGGTCCATTGCAACCACTTGAGATTCCGAAATGGAAGTGGGAACACATTACCATGGATTTCGTTACGGGTCTTCCCACGGTTTCTCAAGGCATAAATGCTATTTGGGTTATTGTTGATAGATTAACCAAGTCTGCTCATTGCTTTCCGATACGGGAGACTTATTCCCTTGAACGTCTTGCTCATATGTATATAAATGAAATTGTGAGATTGCATGGCATGCCAGTATCCATAGTTTCGAATCGTGACCCAAGATTCACTTCACGATTTTGGGTTAGCTTGCAAAAAGCTATGGGCACGGATTCTGATTGATTCTGGGCCGCATACCATCCTCAAGCGGACGGACAATCGAGAGGACTATTCAAACTCTTGAAGATCAATTAAGACTCTGTGTCCTAGACTTCAAAGGGAGTTGGGATAAGTATTTATCATTGGTGGAATTCTCCTACAACAACAGTTATTAGGCAAGTATAGGGGTAGCTCCATTCGAAGTATTGTATGGAAGAAAGTGTCGCTCTCCAGTATGTTTGGATGAGGTGGGTGAAGTAAATCAATCTGGACCGTCCGTTTAAAAGTAAATCAATCTGGACCGTTCATGAATTAGTTACTATTCACTCCATTCTTCTATAAATAGAAGCTCATTCCTTCATTATTTCTTACAATTCAATTTGAAACTCTAGAGAGAAAACTATAGAGAGTTCTTCTTCTATAATCTTGAGCGTATTTCTTTAGAGTTTAAGAAAGCTTTGAGCATAGTGCAAGTTTTCTTCGAGTATATCCTTGCCCTACCAGTCGGAGTACGTACTCTTCTTTCAAAGGTAAGGGATATCATTATTGTAGTAAGGGATATTATTTGTTGTACTCATAAGGGGTGTTATTTCTTTCGTATTCATGAAGAGAACTTCTGTTATTCTATTTTTTGTATTCTGTTGGAATAACCTGTATACGCGGTCTACCCTATACTTGGTGAAATTCTTCTGTTATTCCATTCTTTATTATTCTGTTAGAATATCCTGCCTCGGTCATTAATTTCACGACTGGTTCCGTTATTTATTATTCTGTTAGAATAACATGTCTATGCGAAGTACCGCATGCATGGTTTTGGATTTCAAGTGCTAATTGCTTGTTTAGTCAGTAACACTGGTTGTAGAGTATATAATTGTTTCAGATATAGGTGAGTTTATAGATTTTGTAGGGGTTGAAAAATTAGTGCAACTCATGCAAACTGACAGTGTGGATTTCAATATAAGATTTGGCTTGTCGAATTATGCTTGCCATGGATCATTGTAACAGTTCCACAAATTCTTTTTGTAATATTACATATTAATATGTGGGATTTAATTTTTTTTCGTTTTGTAATATTATTTTCTCCGTACGATTGATAATTTGAAATACAAACTCTAAATCATTCACTAATTGTGAGTAATTCATCTAATGTAACTTTTGGGAAATAATAAATGTAAGACCCCAACTTATTATTAATGAAATTAAATTTCCTCTATTTATTATTTTGAAATAGTAAGGGTTGATTTGATTAATGTGGTTAATTATGGGTAAAATGCGCAAATATTTTAAATAAACAAGTGGTTATAAAATATTCATTGTTGTCGGGGAATATTAGTTTGGTCGTGGAATATTCTTACTTGTTCGGGGAATATTAAATGCGATGGTAGCAGACTTTAATGTGGGCCCCATAACTGAAAGCGATTGGATGAAGAAAATGACAAGTATAAGTTGTTTATAAATAACGGCGTAGTTATTCACGAATTATCTTGTTGGAATACCCCGTGGTTAAAACACGTTAAGATAGCCTGCGGTGTGCACCAATTATTGATTCTTACGTGAAAAGGCACTTTACTCAATAATTGTTACGGTAATTCTTGTTCAATATTTTATTTTATTGATTCAATAATTGCTACGTTGATATTTTATATTATTAATGTTTCAAATTATCATCACTACACATTTTCCCATTATCTAGATATAATTCATATTATTTGAATAATATTATTAGATAACATTATTGGCAATGTCTAGAAAGTTACATCTAAGGAGAGGTTTGATTACCTAATTACTTGGCCAGTAAGGAGAAATCCTTATTGGAAAGCCCCCTCTTTCTTGGGAACTGCCTGGTTATCAATATTGTGATTCTGTAATATTATTTGTGAATAATTAATTATTGATTTATATGATGAGGAAAATATTTATTTTATGTGGATATAGATGGAGAAAATTTTTAATGTAACAGTTGTTGAAAAATTGATATTTTATCTTTTTTGATAAATAATTCATTTAAATATATTATTATATTTTAATAATACAATAATGGTGATATTTCTTTGCAATGAATGTGGGATATCATATGAGGAGGATGAGTATTTTTGTTACTAAAAATATTTAAAACATGTTAAACATGTTTGTGGGTCCATTTCTTTATTGAAGTTTGATTATAGCCTGTAAAATCGTCAGTATGTGAATTTCGGTCAATTTCTGCTTGGAATTTGGAAAATTTTAAACTTACAAAGTTGTAGATAATGGAATTTCCTATGGAAAAGATATAAGGTTCAAATTTTTTTGATAAAAGGGATATTTATTATGAATTATTGAAGTTTTGAAGTTCCGAAATAATTGATTTTTGGAAGTTTTAATTATGTTTATTAAGAAAAATGTTTTTTTTTGTTTTGTGGGCTACACTAACATGTGCAAAATAAGCTGAGATCAGTTGTCTAAGGCGGGCGTGAAAATTATAAATATATACTATTATTTTATTAAATTTTTTGTTTTGGCATTCTAAGTATTTTCCTATAAATAGGGTGCTTAAGTTAGAATTGAAAATCACACCAGAAACAAGTTTTCTCTCTCTTTCTCTCTCTATATTATCGAGCGTATTCTTATGAGTATTTTGATACTTTGAGTGTTGCTATATGGTGCAAGTTTCCTTCAGCACTATATCCAGTATTCCAGTCAGAAGTACTGTCTTTTTGGAGGTAAAGGATGTTATTTTTTTTAAAATGATATTATTTCTTGTAATATCATTATGCCGGATTATTGGTAAGATTTTTCTTGTGAAATTCTTGTCTTTTAGTGTTGGGGTTACTATTCACGTATACGACACTATTCACGAATACGACACTATTCACAGAAAAATTAAATTTTTATTTTTTTCCAAAATATTGATTATGGATACTAGCTTTGATTGTATCCATGTTTTGATCATTCTTGAATTTTACTTCTCTATGGTTATTTATGAAGTATTTTTGAACTTGGACTGCTTAAAGTACGAATCCTTAATATTTGTTCTTTTGTTTCACTGAATTCGTCTTCTTTAAAATATTTTCCATCATCCTCAGTCCTAAATGATGATATTACTGAATATCTTTGGCCTATAGTGCAAAGATGGTTGATTTTTTTATGAATATCTTTGGCCCGTAGTGCAAAGATGTACAGGTGTTGAGATGAACATGACCAACTGATGAATATTTTTGGCCTGTAGTGCAAAGATGAATATTTGATTCAAGATGTATGTTGATTGATGTTACATGGATAAAATATTGATGATGGACTTTTAAATTCATAGATATTAGTAGATTTCATTCTCTACGTAACTCTTCTATGAATTATTATTTTCGCTGCGAATATTGATCTGAAACTTGTTGTCTATTATATTCTATCATATTTTTCCCTGTTGAAGACTAAAGATAATTTGTTCTATATTATCTTAGTCATAATATTCTTACTGGGCTAGTTGAGCTCACCCTTTTCCTTTTTGTTCCATTTTTCTTCTAAGGAGGCGAGAATGTAGCGAGTACTAGTCGGGGTATGGAATGAAGGTCTTAGAAAGTTGTTTTAGTAGTCCTCACCATTTTTGTAAAATAATATATCAATAATTGTAATGAGGACTTATTTGAGTGTTGATATCGTCTAGAAGACAATATTTGTATTTAAACTCACAATTTTTTGTTGTATTAATAAAGTTGTAGTTGTTTACATGCATTATGTTATTGATTTACTTCGAGAATGGGTGTTGTATACCTATTTTGGGGGCGTCACAACAAATTATGCTGATAAATCAAAATATATAAACAAAAGTAAATAGTTTTGCCATTACATAATCATAAAATCACATGTTAAGATAACTTTAAACACCCAATTTTTCTTGACCCATAATTTTGTAGTGGTTTCGCTTATCATGATTGGTCATCATATTGCATATTGCACACTTTCTCAATTGTTTATGACTTGCAGCCTCTTCGATCCCACTCTTTATTCTTGTAGCTTTTTTCCACCCCTTTGTTTACGAACAAATAGGATCCAATAACGGCTCATCTTCAATGGGCTGATCATCGTCTTCTCGAATATCAGGAACCTCTTTGACAATAATTTCATCAGGGTCAAATTTCTCAACGATGGGTTGATTGTCAATGCACAATTGTATGACATGCTTAAAACCATTAATTGAGCATGATCCAGTAGAAGCTAATCGCAAGAGCAACGTCACCAAATAATTATAACGCATCGTCTGAGATTCCTCGTAGTTGGACATTTCAGTCAAAATCTTTGGTAATTCAGCGTTCACTTTATTACCATCTCTACACCACCGCCTTAAAACGTATTTATCAGGTATCTTTTTTGTACTTTTGGCAATCATATGCCTTATAATGTGTTTACAAAGCATATCAGAATGTTCAAATTTTTTACAATCACAATTTATATCTCCAGTTTGAACATTACTAACAGCAGTAACGTACCTATTTGATTTTTCGTTGTCGCTTGCCTTTCACAATGCATACGACTTTGTATCCGATGTTGTTAGATGTTGATTCTTCTGCATTACGTATTTATGAGATTTTATTATCTCAATCTGAAAGCGTCTGAACATCTCCTTTGTATAAATATTTGCTCCATGTGTTTCCAATGGTGATTCAAGAGTCATATTTCGGGTCCGATGACAAGTAACGTAGTTATCTCTTCTCTCTCTAATGACCTGCTTCTCAAGTGCTTTTTCTGTATTTACGATAAATTCCTTGATACTCGTTGTCGCATTCACATATTCATCGAACAAACTGTTCATTCCCTCACTCCTGGATGTAGTTGTCATTCCTGCTGCAAAAAAATTCTTTGTGTACGCCTTGATCCATTTGTGCTTAACCTTAGAAAGTGATTGGAGCCAATCATGGTCATGCAGATCGTAATCTATCATCAACTTTTTCCATCGCTCCTCAAAATTCGCAACGGTCAAAGATTTATACACACAACAGTTAAAATCATGTTTAAATGTTGGAGTGCTTTATTCAATGTATGTAATTTCTCCGGAAATTTGTTGCTAATATTCCATGTGCAAAGAGCATGGTGTGTTTCTGGAAGAACCTTAGCAATCGCATTGCTCATAGCTTTGTCCTGATCAGTGATAATGGTAACCAGTGCATGCCTTGTTGTTCATCGCTTGAAGCCAACTTTCAAAAACCCATACAAAAGTATCCTCTGTTTCGTCTTGAATCAGTGCAAAACCAAACAAGATGGAATGATAATGATGATTTACCCCCGTGAACGGAATAAACGGCATAGAATACTTATTCGTTCGATAAGTTGTATCAAATGTCACTACATCCCCAAAATTTTTGTAAGCTATCATTGATCGATAATCTATCCACAAGATACATTCGATGCGATTATCTTCATCTCGTTTGATATCGTAAAAAAAAATAGAGGATTTTCCATGAGAGAGTTTTTCAAATCTTTACCAATCTTTGCTTGGGCATCGTTTGAATCTATTGTGTCACGTCTTATATCTCGAACAACATTCCGAATATCCTTATCACTGAAACCAAAATTTTCCACCCCTCCTTCTATTTCACTAAATACATTCATCATTTTACTTGGCCTAACTCCAGCCCTTGTGAAAGTTCCGATTAAACTTCAGGCAACACGAGTTATATTTTTCTGTGTTTGAATGAAATTTTTCTTGCTCGGAGTCACCAAATCATGATTGTGAGACAACTCAATTTTTGAAACTTTCCAGGTATCTTCATTTTTTAGATGAACAACAAACATTCTAGCTTTGCACATCGTCCGACCTATAGAATCCCTTTTTCTTTTGACCTTACTACCATAAACTTCATCGTCGTCTTATTTCTTTCTTTCAATTGGTTTTCTAGATTTCTTACATGTAAAAAGTCGGTTGGACAAATTATTGGAGTGAGCATATTTATGAGTTGCCCCAATTTTTATTTCAAATCCACAACTACGTGCATATGATCTATAAAATTCTTCTGTCTCTTGTATAGTAGAAAAAATCTGACCCTCATATGGACTTTTTGAAACGTTAATATGCGATTGGTTCGTGTTATGAACACCAATATCATCCATGCCAATATTATCATGAGAAGAATTTGAAGAACTTGAATTAAACATATCTTTGGCCATAATTGAAAACTTACCAGGTTGATTTTGACTTGAAGAGCCTTGCTTGATTAATTGCGCAGTTTTCTTTCTTAATTTTTTTTAAGGATATTTAAAAGAAATTAAAAGGAATAAATATGATAATAATATAAGGTTTGTATATTTTTTACTACTAGAATTTCATGTGAATTTTTTTATTTTAGCGTGAAGGCCATCCCATAATTTGTTTCCTTCTTTGATTTGGAGTTGATTCCTTCTGTAATTTTATTTCGAAATCATATTGGATTGATTGTCGTTTCTGTGATATGACAAAATTGCCAAATTGATTCCTTCTGTAATTATGTGATATGCCAAATTGCCAAATTGATTCCATCTGTAATTTTATTTTTAAACCTTCTGTAATTCCGTGATATGCAAAAAAGCACTGGGATTCCTTCTATAATTTTATTTCAATTATATTGGATTGATTGCCTTTTTTGTGATTTGGTTTTTATTGACTATTAGCTGGCTTATACGGTGCCTTTTCTGTGATATGGTTTTGATTGGCTATTGGTTGGCTTATACGGTGCGATCGCTTGGGGGTAGGTTGGGAGTTGAATTTTTTTTTCCAGATCCATCAGTTCGCTAGTGGACGGACTGTAAAATTTTCCATCCTACGTTACTTCGTCTGGCAGAAGGCGGTTTTTAGTATTAAACCCCAGCGCTTGATTATTGGAATGGACGACTATGATGCTATTTGCCCAATTTTGCTCCGTAGCAAATACTTGCTATGGATCATTTTCCCTATATATATATATAGTGAAATATGGAGACCCTTAGTCTACTGTAAATTTTGGTGTACCTCATTGCTATAAATTTTTATTGGGCTTTTACTAGTAATAGGAAAATTTCTACTAGGTTGTATGGAATAAGCCCACTGTAATTGGCTTTCGATGTAGCTCATACTTATGGCCTTTGTAAGTTTTTAAGTTGGAAGGGATAATTCCTTGGATTAATTACATATTTTAGTACATTTTTAGAAATAATTATAATAATGGTGCATAGATAAAATAATTATAAAAGTAATACATTTTTTCATATTTATTTATAAAATTAATACAATTTCATTTTGTGCAGTTCGAATTCCTCTGCAATTTCCTCCCAAACTTTTCCTTTCCTTCCCATTTCTTCCGCCCAATCAAACTCATCATTATCATCTCCATTACCAAATGCCTCCACAAATTCAACCTCAAAAATCTCACACAAAACCCACCACAATCCCTTCCATGTAAAAACATCACCATTACTACAATTAAATGCCTGGTTTTTAGCCTTATCGGTCACCGCCGCCCATTGCCTGACTGGTTGTATAGCCTTTGTTTGAAGCTGGTGCATCCCCACTCCATGACAAAGCCCATAACCGACGAAGGTATAAAGGTTTGGCTACCCTCCATGACAAAGCCCATAATCGACGAAGCCATAACCGATCTCTACTACAACTTCTTCCCCAAGAGCATAAGCATTGCAGATCTCTACTAGAATTTCGGTGATGTGGAGGGCGAGCCAGAAGAGGTGGGTGATTTGGGTGGAGATGGGGGAGAGTTTTTGGGAGGTGTCGGCGGAGTTTGTGGCATCGAAGGAGATGAATTGGTCGAGTGTTGAGGATGGGAACCATGGGGGAAGGGGTCGGCGGGCGGCGCCGATGACTTTTCTGTGGATTATTGGATTTGATCCAAAATTAGTAACTGATAGAAGAGATTGGTAACCAAACATTCATACCAAGGTAACCAAACCTTCATACCAAGGTTACCAATCCACCTTAACACCTGCAGTTTTTTCATAGTGCAGTTGGTAACCAAACCTTCACACCAAGGTAACCAAACCTTCATACCAAGGTAAGAAAACCTTCATACCAAGGTAACCTTGGTATAAAGGTTTGGTTATCTTAGTATAAAAGTTTGGTTACCTTGGTACGAAGGTTTGGTTATTAACATTACATTACACATCACTCTCTTATCTCTCCCTTTCCTATGCAGTATTCTTATTTTCTTTTGGACATGAAATTGGAATTGAAATTTTCGGACATGAAGAAATTGTGAAAAAACAAATATCCACCTCCTTTCTCCATCCCATCGACCATTTTGTGGTTGACTCTCGCTCTCTCTCACCGGTGAAGGGGGATGAGGAAGATGACGTTGCTAAACCTTCAGACCAAGGTAACCAATTCAGTTGTATTAAGTTACCAATTTAGCTTGAATATGATGCAGTTGGTAGCCAACTATTCATACAAAGATAACCATTTTAGTTTTTGTGGGTAACCAAATAGTCATAAAAAAATTTTAGAACAGTAAGAGTTACATCTATTTATTTTTACACTTTTTTGTAGGGCGAATCTTTTTCTTCTTTTCATTGGCGTTTTGGACAACGGAGATTCGCAGCGAAGTAACAACAGAGTAGTGGAGGAGAGGGCAACATGTGAAGAAGGAGATTCAGGGCAGAGTAGCGGAGGAGAGGGCTATTGTAAGGGAGATGAAGATTTAAATTTGAATTATTATTTTGAATTTGAATTTGTTTTTGTTGTTAGATCCCATATATTTGAATTTGAATTATTAATTATGACAATTATTTCTGCTTGATTTTAGGTTTCCTTATTAATGTGAATTGCGTTATTTTTGTAATTATTTTGTGGATGCACTAATAGTGTAATTACTTTCTAATTGTTATATATTGGGCCAAGTTTGCTGATGAGAAAACGCCCATTATTTATTTATTTATTTCCCCCCATTTTGGAAATAGCATAAAGCATCTTTATCTTATTCCCTGAGATGTTTAAAATAATTCTTGAACATAAAAAACAGAATAAAAAATTAAACAATATTGTCTCTTTTTTCTAGAAAATAAAATAAAAAACCATGTTAGCGCTATTTAAATAGGCCGTAAAGTAAAGGATTAATTACATATTTTAGTACATTTTTAGAAATAATTACAATAATGGTGTATCCATAAAATAATTACAAAACTAATACACTTTCCCATATTTATTTACAATATTAGTGCAATTAGAATTCCTTTAATCGTGGCCCATGATTATCTCCTTATCTCTTCCCGTTAATTATTATTTCCCAAATTGATTTCTATGTTGGCATCTCTTACACGGATTCATTCACTCTCAATACTGCAATCTCTCATCCCTCTCTTTTTATTTTGCTTAATGGTAGTCCATAAGTTTTGCAATATTCATTCAAGGCTTTTATTTGTTCTTCACGATCCAACCGGATGGGATCAACGAAAACCTGGGCAATCAAGACGATTTGGCACTACGTAAAATTGAAATCACTACGTATGAGTTTGAGTATGTAATGATAATGGAGTAGAATAGAGTAGAGTACATGATTTGGCGAGTTTAAAATAATTAGTGGCTTTTTGGTAGAGATCAGCGACATCTTCGTGTTTAAAGCCTAAAAGCCCCCAGCCTTTGATCGTTGCCAAAAATCTTTGCCAAAAATCTTGCTCCAATTTGATGATTGCGCGATATAGCTCCATTTTTTTCTCCTACAAATGATTCAGTGTAATTTCCATCACATGAGAAAATATTTCGGGGGAAAGTACATAATTTTTTATTCACCATTCAAGCAAAAGAAAGTACAATTAATGGTAAATGGGTGATGGTTCTCTGATGGTGAATATGTGATGGTTTCTTTATTAATGATTTTAGGTTTTAGACTTCCATAAACGAAAGAGATGGTGAATGGGTGATGGTTTTAATTACCATGAAAGAGATGGTTCTCTGATGGCTATAACATATACTAATAATTAATATTATTTTGATCTTACCAAGGTAACCAAATTGTCATGCCAAGGTAACCAATCTAACTCCACACCTTCAGTTTTTCATAGTGCAGTTGGTAACCAAACCTTCACACCAAGGTAACCAAACCTTCATACCAAGGTAACATAACCTTCATACCAAGGTAACCAATCCACATCCACACCTGCAGTTTTTTCATAGTGCAATTGGTAGCCAAACATTCATACCAAGGTAACCAATTCAGTGTTATTAGGTTACTAATTTATTTTGAATGTGATGCAGTTGGCAGCCAAACCTTCATGCAGTAGGTAGCCAAACCTTCATACCAAGGTAACCAATTCAGTTTTATTAAGTTACCAATTTATTTTGAATGTGATGCAGTTGGTAGCCAAACCTTCATGCAGTTGGTTGACAAACTTTCAGACCAAGGTAACCAATTCATATTGCAGGTGTGGAGGTAGAGTGGTTACCTTGGTATAAAGGTTTAGTTACATTGGTATAAAAGTTTGGTTTTCTTGGTACGAAGGTTTGGTTATCAACATTACATTACACATCACTCTCTTATCTCTCTCTTTGTTATGCAGTGTTCTTATTTTCCCTTGGACATAAAATTGGAATTGGAATTTCTGGACATGAAGAAATTGTGAAAAATCAAATATCCACCTCATTTCTCTATCCCATCGACCATTTTGTGGTTGACTCTCGCTATGTCTCACCGGTGAAGGGGAGGAGGAAGATGACGTTGCTAAACCTTTAGACCAAGGTAACCAATTCTGTTTTATTAAGTTACCAATTTAGTTTGAATGTGATGCAGTTAGTAGCCAACCATTCATACAAAGGTAACCATTTTAGTTTTTGTGTGTAACCAAATAGTCATAAAAAAAATTTAAGAACAATAAGAGTTGCATTTATTTATTTTGACTGAAAGACAAATTGCACCCTAAACTTTACACCTCTGTTGATATTTACACCCCAAACTGAAAAAGGTGTCTAAGTACACCCCAAACTTCACTCATGCTGAACAAAAGACACACTTTGCTGACTTAACCGGTAAAAAGTGATCGGCTAAGGCACAAATCCATATCTGAAGGGGTATTTAAGACTTTTCCTTCTTTATCTTCTCCAACTTTATTATAGAGTAATTCAGTAGCATAGTAAAGCTCTTCCTCTGTCTTCCTTGACTGTGTTTTTTTTGTGTGTGTGTGTGAGTGAGAGAGAGAGAGAGGCCTTAGTTAAAGACTTGAAGCTATGTACCTAATAAGCCAATTTAGTCCTAACTAAATCAAGGGGATAGGTAAAAAGAACTACTGTCCCTCCTGAAAATGATCCTGCTACAAGATCAAAACAGGACCGCTTCTAATGCCAGAACACTCAGATTCAATCCAATCCGCTTATATTGTTCATAGGCCATATAATGCAATGTCGCATAAGGAACAATTTAAGCAACACTTGCTCCATTCCTCTCAAGATAATTCAAAGCCATATACATTAGATTTACGGAATTGAAATACAGAAACAATCTTTATGGAAACAAACATTCTAAGGAATGAACGAAAATAAAATTAAACATTTACCTATAAAAACCAAGTGGTCCTTCTGCTTTAGCAATCTTATTGAAATATCCCAAGAGCCCTACACTTTGGAACTCGAATTTCTTACAGTGCGGAAATAGGAAACATAAAAATAAAAGAATGAGTGTCTTCAATATCCGATTTTTCAAGTGGGTTTTACATATATATGTATTTTTGAAGAGAAATACAAGTGTTGTAGTTATCCTGTGGCTATTACGATATCTTAGTATCTCTTTGAAATTTAAGAAGTCACTACTATTCTTACTTTAGTATTAAGAAGGTCACTACTATCCCAGCTTCAACATTATCCGGGATGCATAGCTCACACTACCTATGTCTAACTGGATGCACCACATCCCCAACACAAAGATAACTCCGAAAAGAATTACCTTGCTACTTGAACAACTAACCCAATTACATAGAAAAACAAAAATCGAAATGAATTCTGGGATAAATGTTCTAATCATTTCATTTTCATTTTCCCCAAGATTGTTGATGAATCTCTCTTGAATTCGATCAACGATACTAAAAGAAGTTCTTTTACTATGATTAGTTGCGGTCAATCTAATGTTAATTTGCTCAATCATTAAACAATGTGACCGACTACATCTCCTGAACCATCTCTATACAATCAATTTCAAAGAACGAGTTTAACAAAAGATAATCAAACAAGATTACAAATGAAATAATTGAAATAGTCATTTGACCCACACCCAATTGAGATATGAAAAAATAACATTATCGTATAATTAATCACAAGTTCCATAGAGATCATAAACTATAAATTCACTAAAAACAACACAAATGATCCTTAATTACGACAAACCCGAATACTAAAAAGAGTTCCCGAATCCAACCCATTAAAGATTACTTCAACATCACCGATCATTTCAAATCAAGACCCGTAATTAAGTTAAAATGCAGGACCAAAAAGCACCTAATCAATGTCGCGTGAAACAAGATTTTGACACGCTTTCGAGAGGAAATGACAATGATCTTAGAAACCCACCACCCACACCACCAACAATAAACTCCTTTGCAAACACACAGACATCCCTCTATAAATCCATCCCAAAACAAACCCCCCCCTTCCTCTGCCTTCCTTGTCATTGCAGAAGCTACAAGATAGCTCTATAGAGAGATAAAGAAAGGAGGATGAGCTTTATAAAGTTTGAGGAGGGTTAGATTATAATGCAAGTGGGCAATTGCAGTTTGGGCCGATTGAATTTGTCTATTTTGTGCATTAATGCAGGTGATGTGCATATTTGTGTGCCAGTGTGCAAAGGTGCAAAGGTGGAGAAGATAAAGAAGGAAAAGTCTTAAATACCCTTCCAAATGTTGATATGTGCCTTAGCCGGTCACTTTTGACCGGTTAAATCAGCAAAGTGTGTCTTTTGTTCAGTATGAGTGAAGTTTGGAGTGTACTTAGACACCTTTTTCAGTTTGGAGTGCAAATATCAACAGAGGTATAAAGTTTGGGGTGAAATTTGTCTTTTAATCATTTATTTTTAAACTTTTTGTAGAGCGAATATTCTTCTTCTCATTAGCGTTTTGGACAACAGAGATTCACGGCGGAGTAAAGGCGGAGTAGCGGAGGAGAGGGCTACTGTGAGGGAGATCAAAATTTGAATTTGAATTTTTTTTTTGTTTGATCCCAGATATTTGAATTTGAATTATTAGTTATGACAATTATTTCTATTTGATTTTAGGTTTCTTTATTAATGTGAATTGTGTTATTTTTGTAATTATTTTTTGTATGTATTGTTTTTGCAAATACTTTCTAATTGTTGTATATTAGTGTTAAGGACCTTAAAGTAAAAGTGTGTTAGGGCTCCTACTATATTTGTAGTAGTTAGGCCCATCCATCTTTAGTAGGCTTTCAGTTCATATTTTCAGTTACTTGAAATGGGCCAACTCGATATGTCACTTTACAGTATTCCCAAATTGTGAATATTATTTTCATTTCGTCTACGTTTCTCAAACTGAGAGTTCTATTTTTGGTCGCATTCGAGTTATGATATGTTTATTTTTAATTGAGGAGTGGTTAAAGTAATCATTCATGATTTATGTGAAATTAAGGAAAAATGGTAACTTATATTAAATACTACATGAAAATAAAACTCTCATTTTAGGACTGTGTTTGGATGGAAGGAATATAATTAGTGAAAGAATGGAATAGAGAAGAGAATGTAATGAAGAGTGAAATAATTTATTCTATTATTACAGTTAAAACGAATCATTCTATACCCGCCCTCAGGAAATAAAAATCACAAATTTGGTAAGAATGAATTTGGTTCATTTTATTAATTCCAATGAAACAATCAAACACAATTTTTTTTTTATTATCATTTTTATTCCTGCAATCCAAATGTAATTACTAAATCACTTTCTTCACGACTTCGACCACATTATGGTTGGTTGTGCAATCTTCATTTTTTGAGATTGTGATTGGGCTTGCATGGTTATAAATGTTGAGGAATTAAATCACATCACACACGGCTCTTAAGTGATAATTTATTTATTTATTTATTTTTTATTTTGCTCGTCGCATATATATAAAGATCAAATCCATTCGATTTCTAAAAAAATTACTAAACCCAACATTTTTCAATTCTCTTTCGTATTCAAAGATTTGAATAGGGTAAAAAGGGAAGATAAATAAAGAAAGAATTAAGAAGAAGAGATGATAATATATTAATATAAGTACTGAATTTTGAGGTGGTGCAAGAAGTGAATAGGAATGTGTATCAAATTAAAAGATTTGGAGGTAGAATTGATTAATAATCTGTACACAGTTGTAAAGCTGGGAAGCCATTAAAACTGGGACCAAAACCAATGAGCAACTACTTTTGTATATAAGAGGAGTAGTATATACTCCCTCCATCTCAAAATATTTGACATTCTACATATTTTTACACAGATTAAAAATAGGTGTAATTTTCCTATTTTACTCTTAATTAAAACTTTATCTTATCCGGCTTTTCTTCTCCATTCTCAACTCTTCTTCTCCGGCCAGATCTGTCTTCTTCTCCATTCTCAACTCTGAAACTCTTCTTCTCCGACCAGATCTGAAATCTTCTTTTCTGGCCAGATCTGAAACTCTTCTTCTTCTCTTATCAGTCGGATCTGACCACCACAGCTTCGTACGGCCATCAGCCATTGTTGGTAGCGATTCGACAGCGGCTTTTGAAGCCGGTGGCTGCTCCAAGCGGCCTAATTCGTTCATTTCATTCCGGCGGCTTTTGAAGAAACAGTGACTAAGAAAAATAGGCATTAATAGTGGTGGAGAAGGAAGGGTAGAGAAGGAAAATAAATGACAAAATATTCTTGGGATGAGAGAACGTCAAATATTTTAGAAAAAAAAAACCCTCCTAAAACGTCAAATATTTTGGGATGGAGGGAGTATATTTTATCGAGAGCAGATCCTCTGTTTCTAATTTTCTTGTCCTCTTGTGTCTCTTCACTTAAATTTTAACACCTAGTCACTTACTTAACACTAATTAATTCTAAAATTAAATTTAAAGACATGTGTCAAAATTTAAGTAGGGGAAAGATGATCTGCTCTCTATTTTATCATCCAGCTAGCTATTAGCTATTAGCTAGCATTATGAATCCAAAAAGGGTATTGACATTATATCATTCATGACTAGCTACAACTGTAAAGTCCATTATATACCTAGCTTGAAAAATCCTTTTGTAATTATGGACAAAAAAAACTGAACTAGTGTTTGGATTTCATTGTCAAACAATCAAGACAAATTGTACTGCCATGCAACTAGTGCATGTCTCCTTTTTTTCTTCCCCCCACATAGAATTATTGTAGTTTAGGTTGTAGTGATTCACTTTTCTCAATCTCATCCCTCACTACAACAAAAAGTACTAATTCTGATCGAATTTTTAGTCGGAGACGGAAGTAGTCTATTTTCGACAAAAAATTCTGTCAACAATTCAATCGAATATATGGTTGTCAGAATTTAATCGGTCGAACATAATAATATTCGACGGAATAATTCTGACCAACTTTTCGTCGAAATTATGTTATTTTAGACGAATTTATTCCGTCAGTAATATTCGGTCGAATTTACTGATAACACGTGGCACCTACCAAAAGTTATGAACTGATTATTTTCGACAAAACTTCGATCGGAATTATATACTTTCTCTCGAAAATATCAAATTTTTAAATAAAATGTGGGTTCAAATGTTAAATAAAAAAAAGGACGTCTCTACTAATTAAAGAGTTTTATTAGTCATTCAACTTTTACGCAGTTCAAGAAACAATGTAGTTAAGATTGGCTAAGACGTTCAAATTAAGTAATTCCTTATATTATTCTTAATTTTTTTCCTAATGGAATCTTACTTTAGGCTCAATTTGGTTGAGATTTGAATCTCACATGGGTTGTAATACCCCCATTTAATTTATATGGAAATATACATGCATGTTAATTAATTATATTAAATTGTACGAAAAAAAAGTGAAACTCTACAATCAAGAATATCAATAATTTGTTGTAACTTTTGAATAAACCTTTGGTGAGTTCGTCAAAATTTGATTTTAGACAACTTCTGGTGGTTACGTGACAATACTTTCTCTATTTCAAGATATAATATGAATATTAATTTTTTTAAGTCAAATTAAATCATTTTTAAAGTCAAAATTAAAACAAACTTATAGTTTTATACAATACAATTCTAAAAACTATTAATTACATATAAAAAGTAGTATATATTAAATACTAGATTTATTTTATTAAAAAGGTAAATGAAAGTACAACATTAATTTTGAATTTAAGTTTATCACATATATATATGGTCTTTAAAAAATAAAATTTGAACTTATATCTTTAAAACACGAAATTAGTGTGATTATGCCATCGTGGGATACCATAATGGTAATTAAAAAGGTTATGCACAAGCACAGGCAATCTTTTAAGAAATTTTGGTAATCTAAATATATATGTATCGAGTTATCATGAAATTAACTTTAATATATGTTGGTCAATTGATTAATACAGTGTTTACATACAGAAAGATCATCTCCCGGCCTGCGTCTCGATACTGTATTAATCAATTGACTAAAATTAATTTCTTGCTAACTAGTACTCTCAATATATAAAAGTTAAAAAAAGCAGGTACGTACGTCCATGCATGAACATTGGCATGGGACAGTAATCGGAGCAGGGAGCAGGGTATGAGTTACTTTATGCATGAGAGGAAGGAGGAAATATCCTTTTAATTAAAGCTAATTGGTTGGTTCATCTTACAAGAAATCATGATCTTATGATTGCCTAATTGTACAACAACTTTAATTTAGGCTACCTCAGAATCTCTCCCTCCTAAATTCATATCCTATGTTTCAACTTAATTTTCTCTACTTTTTATGAGAGAGAGAGAAGAAAAATAAAGGGGAAAGGGGAAAGGGGAAAAAGATAAAGAAAAGAAAACAAGAAGGTAGTTTCAAGGGGATGTGGAAACCAAGTAGATATGATTTGATTTATGCATGGAACCAAACAAACATGATATATACTTCAGGGAAGGGAAGGGAAAGAGGAGGGAAAAAGGAACCAAATCCCTTTAGAAAAATATAAAACTTTTTTAGTTTTGGTCTTTTTGCATGTAAGAGAATCTCATGTCATGTAGCAGCTGGATGGCCTCCCTATCTAACCCTCCCTTCCTTCCTTATCTATACTATACATATGGCATATCCCTCAACCATACCAAACTTCAAACTAATTCTACTTTTTCTTTTTTAACTCATTAGCTAACTAGCTAGTGAAAACCACTCCCTTTAACTTCTTTTTAATATATATATATATATAAGTCGATCGAGTCATCATATTTATCTTACTTGCGTCTTCACGCTCACCTCCTTTTAACGACGGACCCGAGAATCGATTCGATCATACAACCGTTGTTTATACTTTTAGCGATCTTATATTGTCTCGTCATAAAAGTATAGACGACGGTTGTATGATCAAACCGTCACGAATCCGTCGTTAAAGGGGTAGATGCCAGTAAAGAAAAGTGATACACTGATTCTTACTCTCTCTCTATATATAGTATTAAGGTAACAAATTAAAATACTTAGACAATGTCAAATAGCTTCTTAACCAAGTTCGACTCTTTTCACTTGAATGAATAGATATCCGGGCATTGATGTGTTTGTGAGTTTTGTTTTGGAAGGTAGGAAAAATCGAACAATTTTTTTTAAGTGGTTTGATACCTTTTTTATTTTATTAAAAAATTATAAAACTCTTAGTCTTATATTTTTACGATAATTACACACACACACACACACACACACATATATATATATATATATATATATATATATATATATATATATATATATATATATATATATAATAATTAAGATGGAGCAAACATCAAATATTGTGGCTGAAATTTGCCAGCTCATAATTTAGTAGAATGACCTTTTTTTTGAAAATAAAAGTATGAAAACTAAATAAATAAAATTATAAGCACGGCTAGCATGACCAGACAGAGACATGTCAATAGACAATAGGTAGATAAGCAGTAACTTTGGAAGAATAATATATGGAAAGTTAATTCGCCGTGCAGTAATATAGTTTTTCAAATATATTTATTTAATTTATTGGATTAATTCATATGAGAATTAAGGCATGACCTTAAAAAAGAAAATGAATTTTTTTTCCTTTAGATTTTCATTGTTTTCTCTTATAACCAATTGCAATGGAACTTCCAACAGAAATTAAAAATAAACGGACATGAACAAAACACAAAAATGATGAAGAAAATGAAACAATGGAATTACTATTGAGGTACGTTTCTTTCTACAAGGAAGGAAGCTAGCTAGCTAGCTAGAGTACTTGTCGATTCCTCCTCCTGAATATTTTCTGGCCAGGTGCAAGAATGGCCATCGGATCAAATCTAGCCTTCCTCTCGACGAATCTGGACCATTGATTATTCCCAAAATGTTGCTTCCATTCTTCTTCCGAGTTGTAATGAGGGAAGTAGGGCTTGAAATTGAAGCCATTTCTTATGCAGCATTTGATAATTTCTCGATTTTGTGACACCATTTCTTCAACTGGAGGTCCCTTTGGATATGGCAGACTAAATCGGAGCAATGCCACTAGATAGAAGATATCCCCTTCGGGCAACACCACTGATGTTCGATCATCCCACCTAATTAATTCCCATACAACATTAAATTGTAAACTTTAACAAATTAAGCTACAAAATAAGCATCGATGTTGGTGCCAACATTTTTTATATATCTTAGGCATTAATTATTTTGCTAATTTCACCGAGTACTTAATCAATTGTAAATAAAACCTACATGCATGATTCATGCATGTAAGAGATAACCTAACATAACTAGCAAAATAATTTGTGAAAATATATACTTATTCGCAATATACATTTACAATATTCTACCTACCAAACAAGTTTATTCATATAGTAATAAAAAAAAAATGAACTCTTATCACAACAGAAAAACAAAAAGGATGGGAAGAATATTTTTTCCACAAAATGAATACTACTTCAAAGGGATAATTTGATCCTTGGAAAAATCATTGGCGTTCTAAGACAGAGAATGGTGTCACTGTACCCGCCATTAAATATGCTTGTCGTCACTTATGTGGCATGACTGTCCTTGAAAGCTACGTCACTTTAAATCTCATTTTCCACAAAAAGATATATTTAAAATGACAAAAACGCCCCTCTAGTAGAAAACCAATGTAGATCCACATGATCGAATCCCAAGTACAACGTACATTATTGAAGGAAAAAAATGATATACAGTTGGATTGAGAATAACGTGAAAATAATGTATGTCTTAAAGATAAAATAAATTATATTGAGATTCTTCTTAATTCATATCTATCCCAATCCCATATATATGCACATACATCATGCACAAAATTCTGTCCTCAAGCAATTTATTTATTTTGATTTTTTATTTAACACAAAAGCGACGCTCATTAATTATTCCGAGAGAAAACAAATATAAATACAATAAGCAAATGGTCAAAATCACACATCAGAGGGTCCACGCCACGGAATATTTGTCCCCAAGTCTTCTTATCTCTAATTGTTTGCTTATATTACACGTTTCAACTTACAAACAATTTATTAGCTACAACTCAAACCAAAAACTGATATGTATTTTTTCAAAATACTAATAATAAGGTACGGGACAATAACAGTGCACATCACATATATAACCATCAAAGTATATATATGCACAGATTAGCTAATCAACATACAAAGGCACGCAAGTAATAAGGTGTACACAGTGCAGGTACCCAACTATGTAACGTAAGGGGCTAATGTGTGTCCTACTTTGCTGAACTTCTAATAGGAAAAATGTAAAAGACTTTTTAAGTTCAAAATCTTAACCACCCGATATTAAGATGTTCAGCAAAGAGTCAGCATATCCGGTTTTAATCCATCTATTTCTATCCTCCGGCTAGGTAATTCGGGACCCACATACGCTTACCCGCACGTAGCCTGTTCGATCTATGTTTGGAAATCTCGTAAACAGAGTTTAGTACTGAACTCGAGTTCAACTAATTTTTTTAAATATAAAATTGGCTTCATGTCCAGACGAGTCAGAATTTGTATATAGTATTTACTTGGTTCCTTAATAAACGAGTCCAATCGAGTTTAAGAGTATCATCATCATAACTTAGTTGAAGAAACCTAAACTTATATTATACTAGTTTTAATTAATATTACTTACATTTACGTTTTAAAATATAATACTAAGTTTGATTTTTTAAAGTCAATAGTAAACATTTAACAATTATTATGAATATGTAAAAATTTCACGTAATTATTATCAGACCGGTGCTTGCAAATATATTACTAATATAATTACTTGTTTTAAGATAAAAGGTGGGAAAAAAAATATAGTAAAAGTAGTGGGCAAGAGTATTGAGGAGGGGCTCACTTGCTACGGAGGAGAGGGTAGACCAACACGGGCCCACCGACCCCATGCTTCAAGATTTGGTTGAAGACCAGACGATCAAAACCCGCAATGTCTCTTTTGGACACAAACAAGTTGAGCCACGGGTGTGGGGCATCCCAGATACCGTTAAGCCTCGCCTGTTGCTCGGCACTCTTCACCCTCAGCAAGAACTCCATGTAGCTCAGCTCCACCTGGAACCTCAACCCCTCGCAAAATCTTAGCCGTCCAACCAATCTATCCACCACCTAATTACAATAATTACAAAAAAAACAAATTAAAATTCCACTGCATAATTATCATGTCTTTTACCACAACCCAAAAGAGCATAAAAATGATTCCGGAAAATGATGGGCTATTTCGGCCAGTAGCGAATTGGTGGAGGATGGTGGTGGGGCCCAAGACGTCAGCAAAATCTTCATGTTCAGCAAGGCGACAGGGAAGTTACTGTTTTAACCCTGACCCGGTTTGTCATTTACGAAAGGACAGGGGTTGAGAAAGTACGGTATCAATCTCGTAATAAAGACCCGACCCTGTGGTCATATTCTTACACATTTGTTTGTGTAAGAAAATCCAATGGAAGATACAATATTACACCGTATGGTCAGTTTCAAAGATAGAGATAGCTACTACTACTAAGGAAAGAATACAATTTATGAGGCATTTTTTTTTCTAATTTCCGGAACCGGTTGGAAATGGAAAATGACGAGAATAACCCTTTCACGTCCCTCTTTCCCTTACACGTGTAACTAAGTTTTTGACTTTTTCACTGTCCTTTGCCGGAGACTATGCTAGTGGGACCCAAACCTGATTCATGGTCAACAACATCTAATTTGGGTCTACCTAGGTCAAAATTCAGTCCTTGGGCCCCACTCCCACAGCATCCATCTCACTAAACTAACCTAACCTAACCTAAACTAAATTAAACTTCTAAGGAAATTAGTCCATAACCTCTCGAACACTAAACAAAATCACACACAATTTTAGCATGTACAATGGCATATATCTAACAAATGTATTAGTTGCAAAAGTATAAGAATTTGGCTACCAAATTTTACTTTATACAAAAACATCAAGTTATATTTATTTATAAGGATTATATTCTCAAATGTCTTATTTGTTTTATAAATTTAGACTTGAATGTATTAATTTAAAAATTATAAAATGACTTAATAGTCTTGTAATTATAATTATAATACTAGGATTATAATCCTAAAATTAATAATTAATTTCATTCCTTGCGAACCGCCGTAGCCCAATTGAAATATTGTGTGTACGCAATCGATATATTCAATATAAATTTATAAAATACTGAAATTGCAAGCCAAACATAGCCCATAATCATATTTTGTTGGGGTTAAAAAACAATTATATCCCTTCTGAATCAGATAGATTCATATTTGAAATAAGTTTATCAAATAATATAATATTAATTATAGTAGATAATTGGATGTGATTCGTATTTATTTATTATTTTTAAATAAATGTTGTAATCATTCTAATACCAATAGTAAGTTAATTTGTGAAATTCAATTTTTTTAATAAACATCATATATAAATCAAATAAAATATTAAAAATAATATTATTTATAAAATAAATGTGTTTTGCCTTCTTTTAAACAAAATTAAAATACTAAGCACTCATAAAACATTATCATTATGTATCTTTATAAGAAAATTCTAGTTAATTATTACGATTATATTATATTTTAGTATAATTATATTATAATAATTATGTCATTTATGTTGTAAAATTGTGTTTGTTTGCATCTTAACGTATCTTAATAGTTCATCTCTAAAAATATTTGAAACCACGTATTTGTATTAAGAGGTCCTCTGAATAATTTAGACTTATATTTGTATCTTAACTATTCAGAATAACTCTTAATACAAAAAAAATTTATAATAATTTAATGCAATGAAACACCACCTAAATACTAATTTATATTGCTCCAACTTAATATAGCTTACTTATATTTCAATATTTTAATTTGTGAATAATTATGATATAATAATAAAATAATTTGTTACTATATGATATATAATTGTTAAATATATTAACAATGATCCTTAAGTGTTTTAATTTAGGCTGAACAAAAAAAATATAATTTTGCCTTATTATATATGTATATATAATATAAATATATCTGCAATGGGGAATATCTGGGATGGTATCACCGTGTCTCTCGTAGTAGTTGGTGGGTTAAATAACGGTACTAAAAAAATACTTTCCATCTTGGAAAAAATAGCTAAAGTTATAAGTATCTTTATCTATAAAAAAGATGAGTTAATGTATATAAAATAAATAATAAGAATGTTATTTAGTGGAGATCATTAATATAAAAAAAATAAAAAAATTTAATATTTATGTAATTTTATAGAGTTTCTAAGGTTAAATAATTTTTTTTCTACCTTACTTTTTTTTTTACGTGTGAAAAATTTACTTTGCTCCGATGACGGAGGTAGTATAAAAGCCTACCAAAAAGTGAAAAAAGAACTCTCAGTTTGGAGGTGATTTGGTTGCGGTAAAAAATTTCACAAGCATATGGATACAAAATTGGCAGCATTTTATTAAAATGGGTGCGAAGTAGGTAGAAGATGCTAAACAAATAATTCTTACGTTGGGATCACCAAAATCCAATTTGTACACATTAAAAAAAAAAGTAAAAATTAAAGAAAGAATATTATTTTTTTTAAAATTTATTATTAGTGAAACTACAAGAATATATATAAAGTAAGAAATATTTTTATTTTTAATATTAATGAATCACACTAAATACTATATGTATTTTTTATTTTATATATTTTATCTCATATTTTTTATAGAAAAAATAATTATATTTTAGTACGGAGGGAGTAATTGAAATAACTGACTTACCCCATTGACAGTTGAGGAATCATTGACTTTTCTGTAATGCAGTGCCACTTCGAGACAGTAGAGAACTGGTCCGGCGGAGCTAGGAATCCGGGTCGGGTCAAATTCCTGGTTCGGATTCAATGCCACCGATTGCCACCCATTGACCGGGTCATCACTGTTGGTGAATACAAACCCTTCCACGTAATCAAAGGAATCGTCACCCTCCGGCTGAGTCACGAGAAACTCGGTGTCCCGAGTGAACTGGTCGAACTCGGAGTAAACTACCCTTATCCATTTCACCTAATCAAACAACGTTTCGTAAAGGTGTTGTTCATGCACAAATAATATTTTTCCCAAAAATAAAATTAAAATAATAGGAGAGACGAAATGAAGAATTATCTGTACCCACCATGTCCGGTGCGGCCTGAAGCAAAACCCTAGCTCTGGTGATAATTCCGAACTGACCGAGACCGCCGAGAACTGAATGATAAAGCTCAGAGCTCTGATTCTCAGAGCAAATTATCGTCTCGCCTTTACCCGTTACGACCTCCAATTCCGATACGTTCGACGTTTGTGGACCGTAACGGAAAGCTTGCCCGCTGACGCCGGCGTTTGATAACGTCCCGCCGACGGTTAAGCTGAGATAATCCGTCCACGACCTCGGCGCTAAGCCGTACTCCAAAACGCACAGTTTCAATACGTCTTCCCATAATGCCCCTCCACTAACGTCAACGAAGTAAGTGGACCCCCCGGCACCGTGGTGCTCTCTCACCTCGAAAACCGTGCTCTCCGTCGATCTCATGTCGACGACGAGGCCGCCGTCGGTCATCGCCTGGCCGTTGATTGAGTGGCCGTTCCCCCTGGCGGCGACCGTTAGATTGGCCGACTTGGAGGCGAATTTCACTACCTTGGATATGTCGTCGGTTCCGGCCGGATGAATGACGGCTAACGGTTTGTAGGCATGCATGCCGCCGAAGTCGGAACTGGCGGAGCTGGTGGATCGGTAATCGATGGTGCCGCGGAGGTCCATGGCCATGGAATTGGAGATGGAGACCGGAGAGTTGTCGGAATCCGCCATTGTTTCCGTTTCGTTCTCGTGAACGAAATGCTCTAAGTAGGCTATCATGGTTGGCGGTGGAATCGGGATTTCTTATCTCTCTGTTACTAGTAAGTAATATGAGCACGCTTTTTCTCCCTCTATAAACGAATAAGGGTGTGGAAGTTTAGGCTTAAATAGCGGCGTGTTTGGATTTTATGAGAATTAGTAAAATTTAAATAATTTTGGGAGTATTATCATGGGAATACTAGTAGTAGTATTAATCTGATGACGTAAGCATACCCCTCTAAAAATCCTGTTGCCGCTGTGATCCTATAGACATCCTCTGTCTGCCACTTCTACTTATATAATCTTTGTTATTATCTGCTGTACCAACCCACCCTCATTGTTAGTTTCTTTTTTCATGTATTAACATGTTACTATTAAGTTCGATTTTTCAAAATTCATTTTCATGTGATTTAATAAACATTTAAAAATAATAAATCTTTACTTACTCTTAAATTTTACAGATTGAAATACAAAATATTGTACCATCACTTTTTTATTTGTCCTTTCTAATACATTATGTTAGAGCATTTTCAGCAGTTAGACTATCTGATGACCTATATTTAGTCTATATGACATCAGCAAATGTTCTTTAGTCTTTCATCTTTCTAACAGATGGACTATTCCGTGGACTATAATATAAAAAGATTAAAATAATTTATGAATTCAAAAAAGCTTCAATTTCCTTCCACTCTCCCATTTAAATATAATTAAAATTATAGTCCATGGACTATCAAGTTCCTAGATTTAGTCTTGTTGGTGCTTCAAATATAGTCACAGACTATATTTAGTCTACCTGCTGGAGTCAGAAGATAAATCTTAAACTAAATATAGTCTAGGATTGTGCTGCTGAAGTTGCTCTTATGATAAAATAAAGGAAGAATTGGACAATGAATAAGAAGCATGATCATTATGCCTGTTAACGCCAAGATCTTCTGCCACGTTTCAATCACGTAAGACGTCATGATCCTGCACTGTAAGACCCCAACTTATTATTAATGAAATTTAATTTTCTCTATTTATTATTTTGAAATAGTAAGGGTTGATTTGATTAATGTGGATAGTTATGGGTAAAATACATAAATATTTCAAAATAAGCAAGTGGTTATAAAATATTCATTGTTGTTGTGGGGAATATTCGTTTGGTCGTGGAATATTCTTCATTGTCGGGAAAATATTAAATGCGATATGGAGCTTTTTTGTGGGCCCCATAACGAGAAAGCGATTTGATGAAGAAAACGACAAATATAAGTTGTTTAAAAATAACACAGGCGTAGTTATTCTGAGTTAATCTTGTTAAAATACTCGATTGGTTAACACACAATGAAGATACCAGTATTGCACGAATTATTGATTCTTACGTAAGAAGGCCTTTACTCAATAATGGTTACATAATTACTATTCATTATTTTATTTTACTTGATTTAATAATTCTGCGTTGATATTTTAAATTCTTCATTGTTTGAATAATTGTCATTACACAAGATTTTTTTCATTATCGAGCGAATAATTCATATTATCTGAATAATATTATTAGATAACATTATTGGCAATGTCTAGAAAGTTACATCAAGGAGAGGTTTGGTCACCTAATTGCGGCAAGAAGAAAAAAATTCTTATTGGAAAGCCCCCTCTTTCCTGGGAACTGCCTGGTTGTCAATATTGTGATTCTGTAATATTATTCATGAATAATTAATTATTGATTTATATGTTGAGGAATATATTGATTTTATATGGATATAGATGGAGAAAATTTTTAATGTGACAATTGTTGAAAATTAAAATTTTATCTTTTTCTGATAAAATAATTCATTTAAATATATTATTATATTTTAATAATATAATAATAATGATATTTTTACTATGAATGTGGGATATATGAGTATATGTGGAGGAGGATTATTTTTGTTACTAAAAATATTTAAAACATGTTTTATGTGTCGACCCCATTTCTTGACTGAAATTTGATTATAAATTGTAAAATCGCCTGGTTTGTGGATTTCTTTTTCAATTTCTGCTTTGGAATTTGGAAAAACTTTCTTCCTAAAGTTGTAGAGAATTGAATTTCCTATAAAAATTGTGAGTTTTGAATTTTCCGACAAAAGGGCTATTTATTGTGAATTATTAAAGTTCAAAGTCTCAAATAATAATTGATTTTTGGAAGTTTAAATTATTTTAAATTAGAAAACGTTTTTTTCTTACTTTTTCTAGAAGGTGGCATGTCTTTATTGAAATGAAATCAAATTTCAAGAGTGATTTAGAATTTTCATATATATATATATATATTTATATTTTATTAAATTTTCTACTTTGGTGTTCTAAGCATTTTCCTATAAATAGGGTGCTTAGGTTAGAAATTGAGTATATTATATTATATTATATTTTATTGAGCTGAGTATTGCTATACAGTGCAAGTTCAAGTCATATCCTATATCCGGTGTTTCAGCTAGAAGTACTGATCTTTCGAGGTAAGGGATATTATTTTTTTCGTAATGATATTATTTATTCAATATCATTATGCTGAAATTATCAAATTTGGAACTTTTGGTGTCGGAGTTACTATTCACGTATACGACACTATTCACGAATCTGACCTATTCATCGAAAAATAAAAATTTTCCCTTTTAAGTCTAAAATATCTATTGTGGATACTAGCTTTTGATTGTATCCATGTTTTGATCATTCTTGAATTTTACACCACTATGATTATTTTTGAGGTATTTTTGGACATGGATAAAACAAAGTACGAATTCTTAATCCTTAATCCTTGTCATTTTGTTTTACTGAGTTCGTTTTTTTAAAATATTTTTCATCTTCCTCGATCTTAAATGATGATATTATTAAATATCTTTGGCTTTAGTGTAAAGATGAATGATTTACGATGAATATCTTTGGCCCGTAGTGCAAAAGATGAACATGTGTTTAGATGAACATGACTAATGATGAATATCTTTGGCACAGTAGTGCAAAGATGAATATTTGATTTCGGATATATATTGATTGATGTTATGAGGATAAAAGATAGAGCGATGAACTTTTAAATACATACATAGAAGATAGTAGTTTACATTCTCTACTTAACTCTTCTAATGAATTATTATTTCATTGCGAATATTGATTTAAAACTTGTTGTCTATTGTATTCTATTAGATTTTTCCCTGTTGAAGACTAACGATAATTTGTTGTATATTATCTTAGTCATAATATTCTTTATTGGGCTAGTTGAGCTCACCCTTTTCTTTTTGTTCTATTTTTCTTCTCGGGAAGAATATATATAGCGATGCAGTCTGGGTATGGAATGAAGGTTCTAGAGAGAGTTGTTTAGTAGTCCTCACCATTTTGTAAAATAATGTATCAATAAATGTGATGATGATTTATTTGAGTATAGATATTGTCTAGAGATAATATTTGTATTCAAACTCAAAGTTTCTTGTTGTAATAATAAAGTTGTAGTTGTTTACATACCATGTATTGACAACTCGGAATGGGTGATGTATACCTATTTTTGGGCTCAGCTGGTTATTATCGGAGATTAGTGGAAGGATTTTCTCGAATCGCTACTCCATTAACTTTCGGTGACTTCGGAAAGATATAAAATTAGTATGGAGCGAGGAATGCGAGAAGAGTTTCGAAGAGCTTAAGAGGATACTTATTTGGCACTATTCTAACAATACCATCCGGTTCGGATGGATTTGTTATCTGTGATGATGCCTTGGGCAAAAGGGTTAGGATGTGTTCTCATGCAACATGGGAAAGTCATAGCTTTATGCCTCGCGACAACTTAAAGAGTATGAGAGGAATTATCCTACTGATGATCTAGAGTTAGCGGCAATCGTTTTCGTATTAAAGATCCGGAGGCACTATCTATATGGGGAGAAAGTGGAGATATATTCGGACCATAAAAAGCCTTAAATATTTCTTCACTCAAAAGAAATCAACATCTGGCAATGACGTTGGCTCGAGCTATTGAAGACTACGACCACACTATTCAATACCATCCCGGAAAAAGCGAACGTGGTGGTGACGCCGCGTTGAGTAGAAGATCATATCACGAGGAGCGAGAAAGCGATGATGTCAAGTATACGCGTAGATCCAACTTTAATAGAAAAAGTTAAGGGTTGCTTTCGCCACCGACCAGGCAGAAAGGCGATCGTATGAAGAGGAAAGTACAAGAAGGTGCTTTCCTAAGGCGAGAATTGATGAAGAAGAATACTTGAGTCCACTCCGGACTTTGTGTTCCTAACGACTCGATTTGAAGTACAAGATTATGATGGAGGCACACAATACACCATTTGCAATCCATCCTCGGAAGTACTAAAATGTATCGTGATCTTGACATACATTTTGGTGGAACAATATGAAGAGAGAGATTGCAAAGTTTATCTCGATGTGTTTAACTTGTCAACGTGTAAAAAGGCGGAGCATCTAGTACCTAAGGGTCCGTCTGCAACCACTTGAGATTCCGAAATGGAAGTGGGAACACATTACCATGGATTTTGTTACGGGTCTTCCTACGGTTTCTCAAGGCATCAATGCCATTTGGGTTATTATTGATAGATTAACCAAGTCTGCTCATTTCTTGCCGATACGGGAGACTTATTCCCTTGAACGTCTTGCTAGTATATATGTAAATGAGATTGTGAGGTTGCATGGCATGGCAATATCCATAGTTTGGGATCGTGACCCAAGATTCACTTCAAGATTTTGGGTTAGCTTGCAAAAAAGCTATGGGCACGGATTTATGATTCGATTCGGCATACCATCCTCAAACAGACGGACAATCGGAGAGGACTATTCAAACTCTTGAAGATTTATTAAGACTCGTGTCCTGAGACTTCAAGGCGGTTGGGATAAGTATTTACCATTGGTGGAATTCTCCTACAACAACAATGCTTATCGAGCAAGTATAGGTGTGGCTCCATTCGAAGCATTATATGGGCGAAAATGTCGCTTCCAAATATGTTGGGGACGAGGTGGGTGAAGCAACATTGTTGGGACCCGAGTTGGTACGTATGACTACGGAAAAGATCCAAATGACTCGACAACGTATACAAACGGCACAAGATCGACAAAAGAGTTAAGCAGATCTTCATCGAAAAGACGTGGAATTTAGTATTGGGGATCACGTATTGTTGCGTGTAGCTCCATGGAAGGGAGTTACAAGATTTGGGAAATGAGGAAAGCTCAATCCACGATTTATTGGTCCATTTCAAATTCTTGACCGAGTAGGAAATGTAGCCTATAGACTCGCGTTACCTCCGAGTATGTCTCGTGTTCATAATGTGTTTCACATATCTGTACTTTGTAAATATGTGAAAGACCCGAACCACGTTATTGAGTTAGAACCGGACGAGATAGCCGAAGACTTAACGTATGAGGAGGTACCTGTCAAGATCTTGGATAGAAAGGAGCATGTCCTACGCACGAAGGTCATACCACAAGTTAAAGTTTTGTGGAGGAATCATGTTATAGAGGAAATGACCTGGGAATTGGAAACGGAAATGAAAGCGAGGTATCCTCACCTTTTCGAAACACCGAGTATCGTCACGCCAATTTCGAAGACGAAATTTCATAAGGAAGTGAGGTTGTAAGATCCCAACTTATTATTAATAAAATTTAATTTTCTTTATTTATTATTTTGAAATAGTAAGGGTTGATTTGATTAATGTGGATAGTTATGGGTAAAATACGCAAATATTTCAAAATAAGCAAGTGGTTATAAAATATTCATTGTTGTTGGGGAATATTAGTTTTGGTCGTGGAATATTCTTCTTTATCGTAGAGAAATATTCGTGCAACGGTAGCGAGTCTTTTGTGGACCCAATAACGGAAGCGATTGGATAAAGAAAACGACAAATATAAGTTGTTTAAAAATAACTTGGCGTAGTTATTCAGATTAATCTTTGTTAAAATACTCGGTGGTTAACACACAGTAGCACACAGTATTGCACCAATTATTGATTCTTACGTAAGAAGGCACTACTCAATAATGGTTACAGTAATTATTGTTTAGTATTTTATTTTATTGATTTAATAATTGTTTGCGTTGATATTTTAAATTCTTTGTTGTTTCAATAATTGTCATTACACGATTATTTTTTATTATCGAAGCAATAATTCATATTATCTGAATAATATTATTAGATAACATTATTGGCAATGTCTAGAAAGTTCTATCTAAGGAGAGGTTTGGTCACCTAATTGCGGCTACCAAGAAGGAGAAATTCTTATTGGAAAGCCCTCTTTCTGAACCCACGGTTGTCGATATTGTGATTACGTAATATTATTCGTGAATAATTAATTATTGACTTATATGATGAGGAAAATATTGATTTTATGTGGATATAGATGGAGAAAAATTTTAATGTGACAATTGTTGAAAATTAAAATTTTATCTTTTTCTGATAAAATAATTCATTTAAATATATTATTATATTTTAATAATATAATAATGATGATATATTTACGATGAATGTGGGATATATGAGTATATGTGGAGGAGGAGTATTTTTGTTACCAAAAATATTTAAAACATGTTTTATGTGTCGACACCATTTCTTGACTGAAATTTGATTATAGCCTGTAAAATCGTCCGTTTGTGGATTTCGGTCAATTTTTATTTGGAATTTGGAAAAACTTTCTTCTGTAAAGTTGTAGAGAATTGAATTTCCTATAAAAATTCGCAAGTTTTGAATTTTCTGACAAAAGGGCTATTTATTGTGAATTATTGAAGTTCCGAAGCTCCGAAATAATTGATTTTTGGAAGTTTAAATTATTTTAAATTAGAAAAACGTTTTTTACTTTTTCTAGAAGGTGGCATGTGCTTATTGAAATTTGAAATCAGATTTCAAGAGTGGCATAGGAATTGTCATATATATATATATTTTTATTAAATTTTCTACTTTGGTGTTACATCGTTATTCCTATAAATAGGGTCTTGGGTTAAATTAAAAATTACAATGTAAACTGAAGTTTTCTCTCTATATTATCAAGCGTATTCTTGTGAGTATTTTGAGTATATTTTGAGTATTGCTATACTGATTGCAAGTTCAAGTCATAGCCTTTATATCCTGTGTTCAAATTTGTAAGATCTTGATCTTTCGAGGTAAGGGATATTATTTTTTTTTTCGTAATGATATTATTTCTTCAATATCATTATCTTTGAAATTATCAAATTTGGAACTTTTGGTGTCTGAGTTACTATTCACGTGTACTTGCCTTATTCACGTATCTGACACTATTCACGACTACAAAGACTATTCATCAAAAATGAAAATTTTCCTTTTTTCGTCTAAAATATATATTGTGGATACTAGCTTTTGATTGTATCCATGTTTTGATCATTCTTGAATTTTACACCACTATGATTATTTTGAGGTATTTTTTTGGACATGGATAAAACAAAGTAATTCTTAATCCTTAATCCTTGTCATTTTGTTTCAATTTGATTCGCTTTTTAAAAATATTTTTCATCCTCCTCGGTCTTAAATGATGATATTATTGAATATCTTTGGCACAGAAAGTCAAAGATGAATGATTTCGATGAATATCTTTGGCCCGTAGTGCAAAGATGAATGTGTGTTTAGATGAACACACCAATCGATGAATATCTTTGGCTTTGTAGTGCAAAGATGAATATTTGATTTCGAGATATATATTGATTGATGTTACAGGATAAAAGATAAACGATGAACTTTTAAATGCATACATAGAAGATAGTAGTTTGCATTCTCTACTTAACTCTTCTAATGAATTATTATTTCAATGCTGCGAATATTGATTTAAAACTTGTTGTCTATTGTATTCTATTAGATTTTTCCTGTTGAAGACTAACGATAATTTGTTGTATATTATCTTAGTCATAATATTCTTTATTGGGCTAGTTGAGCTCACCCTTTCCTTTTTGTTCCATTTTTCTTCTCGGGAGGCGAGAATATAAATGAGTACGAGTCGTGGTATGGAATGAAGGTTCTAGAGAGAGTTGTTTAGTAGTCCTCACCATTTTGTAAAATAATGTATCAATAAATGTGATGATGATTTATTTGAGTATAGATATTGTCTAGAAGATAATATTTGTATTCAAACTCACGCTTTCTTGTTGTAATAATAAAGTTGTAGTTGTTTACGTACCATGTATTGACAACTCGTAATGGGTGATGTATACCTATTTTGGGGCGTCATGCACACGATGGATAAACACGATCAACACTAAAAGCTTGGATTTTCCGATGAGTAGGGGATAAATTCGGTGAGAGTCAATCTGAGCGATCACAAGGGTTAACAATGGAGGATAAAATATCTAGTGTATTGGGAGAGATAAAATTATTAGTTACCTTAGTTTAGAAGACTTTCTTGCTATGTTATACTCTCTAGCCCGGTTTACCGTGCCATCCACTACCGTCAGACACAGTTTTCCACTGCAGGTGACCTCTGCCGACTTCATGCAGGCTGCCACCTTTTTCTGCACTATTTATCCCCCAGTCCGACTATAATCCCATCCACATTAATGATCTGCAGACTCTCGGTCAACAACTATATCTTTCTCATCATTACCGGTCAAAGTAATAGATATTTAATTATTTGATGGATTAGCCCACTCAACTCAGCCCAAGTATATCAAGATCTGATCAAGAAAATCCACTGACCCGGTCCAACTGGCCAAGCCCAATAGAGATGACCTAAGAGATTTAATTAAATGAATGGGGCCGAACAGATCAGCCCAATAAGTGAAATATCATGGCCCAACATTACCCCCTAGTTTTTTATTAAACAAGATGTTTAATAAGAAACTATAAATAGTCCATGATATGATAGGATTTGATAGGATTGACAGAGGCCCAAAACAAAATTCATCAAGGCCCAAACAATAAAGAGTTAAAATAATAAGGTAAGTTGGAACCGGAAGTTCAATTTGGAAAGCCTAACTCGGTAAATGCTTGAGACTTAACCCGGACGCTACCCTTTCAAATTCGTCATCATGATTATCAATTAAATGTGTTTGCCTGCGTATCTTGTGTAAACCAAAAGATATAA